>CM019167.2:11787703-12277134 GCA_009739505.2 Apolygus lucorum
CGAGTGTGAATCGCAAATAGGCACAATCTCAGTTAAAATTTTAGCTGATCAAACTCAGTTGTCCTTAGCGACTAAGAATCAATTTTCTGAATAAAGGCTCCCACACTCTCGGATAGCGAACTTATTGCTAGTAGGTAGTTTTGATGAAAGTAAATAATAAACCATTGTGTAATAATTTGCAGCTTTTTTCGCCTAAAACTAACCGTGTATCTCCTCATCTACTGGTCGTAGCAAATCAAAAAAAAACCCATTTGAAGGCCATCAAAATTCCTCAAGAAAACATAACTTATCAAGATTCGCATTCAATTCTTGAAGCACTGATGCAATTCAAAACTTTGAAAATTCCTTAACTGGTCTTTGGAAAAAATGTATTTTTCCACTCTAAAGTGAGCGGTCTTCACAAAACTACCTTTTTCGGACGTCCCTCAGCAAGGCTTGGGCGTCCTTATGCGATTGATCCGGGTTGGACAACACTCAACAGAAAAAAACATACCTCACACTAATCCGTTGTAGACCATTCTGAATCCAAATCCGCAATAGAAAGATGTTTAGGTGCAACCGATTTGGATTTTCGGTTGTTTTACCTTGAAAAAGGATGCGATCTGACCAGACTGACACCGTTGAATGAAGGGGGGGGGGGGGGGGCTGAACTCCAATTCACATGTTGGTTATCGTAGATCATGGATTTTAAATTATGTCAAATTCGAGACTCGCAAGCAGCTAGAAATATTATGGTGGCTAAGGGTGAGGAATGGGAGAGGGAGAGTCCACTACTTTTGACTCAAAATGCTAACTAAATTACTTAATAAAACTAAAACTAATAATTAAGTATACAAACTAAAACTAATAAACAAAATGTTTTAATCAAAAAACTTTTACAATCGGATAGCGAAGAAATTTGTGTTTGAATGCGGTTTGAATTTTCTAAACTAATTATGACTCAAAACTTCCAACAAGAATGAAACAAAAAGTCTGTCAAGTGGGTGTGGCACATAGCTACATCTGAAAAAACGCTGCAAATTATTACATAAAGGCTTATTTCCATATAGATCACTCGTCTGCAAAGAACACGGCTTTGCGATTGTCGCCATCCCACCATAGGGACCACCTACTTACTACATACCTACCTCACAATCAAGTTTGTTTGGAAGAAATAAACTCTTTACACTCAGTATGAAGAAATAGGGAGTTGTGGGTGCCTTCAGTAGGAAATTTGATTACTGGTTGCCAAGGAAGCAAAACTGAGTACAACTCGAAGAAACGAACAACGATCAAAACAAAGATTAGGCCTCCTTTGCGATTCACTCGTGTTCAACCTTTGAGTTCTCGTAGGGATCGATTATTTGGTCGGAATTCTGGGTGGTCTCACTCGATTCTAAAAATTCAATACTATCATTAAATGATGGAAAACATTACCTTCATACCTATATTTTTTGAGCTAGGGCGTTTTCGAAATATCAACCCTTAGAAGAAGAATTTAATAGTAACTAAAGGAAGTAACTGCTAGAAAGTGGATTTTTTAAAGAAAACCTTCGTTTTTCATACATAAAATACGCATTATTCGTAGATATAGTAGTGAGCATAAAGTAACACCTTTCTACTCAATAAAACTTCAATCAGCTAGAAATCGATGGTTTTATGCGGTGTTGTTGCTAAGAGACATTTTTTTTGGAAATACCCTTGTAGAATCGAACCCTGAATTTATGCCCATCTTAAGTGAAGACACCCTGTATACCAAAACAGTAAATTTAAAATCTTCTAAACAATTGGTGCCATTTCGAAGCAACCAAGTATGGAGGGCGTATTTTGGGGCATCAATTCACATGCAAATGAATTCGAAATTGTTCTGTGATTTAGTACTTTTCTTTTTTAAGGATTTTTCTTTATTCCTCCAATTTTGTAGAAGTTGCATTACTTTCCTCGCTACTTCTAGAAGGTGGGAAAAGTGAAAGAGGGAAGGTTCCGTTCGAGGTGCTGACCGAGGTGGTGATGGTGGGAGGAACAGGGAGAACACGGCGAAGAAGAACATTGCGAAGAGGAATATTGTGATGGGAGCCCCCCCCCCCCCACCACCCTCTGAGTTGAGAACCCACTTGAGTTAATTTACTTTCCTCCCGCTCAGGAAGAAAATCTTTGTTGTCCTTCCTGAGGAAAAAGAGGCCTCGCACGGAGGGAGGAGTCCGGCTTCACTACAGTATGGAGCATTTGTAAATAATTCATTAAATTCTCTTCCTTGTTGTACAAAGAGAACCTTCCCCGTGGAGTAAAAACAAAATAAAAGGTTCCCCTTCACTCCGTAGAATCCCATGAATGTAAGCAATCTAATTCTGATAAGATTCTTTAGATAATAAACTTGTGAGTTCTTATTTCTTTTTTCCACCTCCCCTTCATTCCGCTTTCTCTTCCCTCTTTCGCTATTTTTTTTCTTCTTCCTCCTCTCTCCTCCTCCTCCTCCTTCTCCCTTTAACCCCTCGATAATCCTCTTCCCGACACTTGTTCTTCCCTCCGGTTTAAAAGACGGCGGGACGGATCCTATTTTCCGAGCGAATTACGCACGAAGCCACAAATTCCCTCATCAAACGGTTCCTCCTTCCGGCCTTCGAAAGCGGGTTGAAGCGGTTTGCCTCCAAGAGGGGTGAGCAGTTTAATCCCCGGATTGACCCGAGCACTCGCTCGGCCCACTCATCGGCACACTGTGAAGCACAGGTTCTCACCATTGAATGAGCGCATGTTCAAACATATTGTTTAGTAATGCATGCGTTCCAGGGGCCGTACAGTACTGTGAGTTTATAGGTCAAGTGATCAAAATCAATTTGTGGAGAGTTCTGTTAGGGAAGGTTGCTCTGATCATGGACTTCATACTACTTCATATTTCAAGGAAGAAAATTGCACAATAAATAATATTAGAAGACGTTTTTGAAAAATACTGAAATTTGAAATTAAAAACAAAAGTAACATTTCACCAATTTTACAAAAGTTTAGGTACCGAAACGAATTAGATGTCTTTAGAAGTGCATTACACTGATTGATGAATCTAAATCGTCACTGTCATTAGCGCTGCTGATGCTGGAAAGAGCGCTTCCACAACTCAGTTCCATAGCGTTAGATGTGCTTGGTAGGGTGACTCGCCCAATGAATGAACACCTAAGCTGTTAGCACACTAGTGACGAACTTTAATCTATAGTTCTTAAAGTTGCAGTACTACACTACTTGAATTTGTCTGATGTTGTTTAAAATTATATAAGGAACAAGAATAGCATGGGAGAAGACGAGAAAAGTTGATTTTTATAGCTAATGTATTTCACCCCATGAATGAACACTATTTCCTAGTGAATGAACCCTGAAATTCCAGTGAATGAACACTTCATTCCCAGACACATTTCCAGTTACCTATCTCTTGGTTCTTTGAAAAAATCATCACTCGAGCAACGTAATTAAAAAAGGAACCAATCCATTATATTAGCTACCAACTATAGGTATGCAAGCATAAAATAGGGTAGGAAAAATGTGATCGAACATCATCAATTTTTCTTTTAGGAACTTTTAACATAAAAAATAAACGTAACTATGTAGAATAATATGAAATGTTATTTGGAAATATTGGCACTTAGGAATCTATACTAAATATATGTACCTACTGGTAAGTGAAAACAAGTAGGTATAAAAAAAAACCGAAACAAAACATTGGAGGTATTTAGGTATAAAAATGAAGTGAAAACATCACTTCACAACAATGGTACTTCAACATGCTTCACAGTTAAAAGCCCCTCTGCCACTGTATGAAGTGCAGTTTTCATGCCACCACATATCACATTTATTGCATTTAATCCAGTCTTCAGAAGCTGGCTCTACATAAACTCCATCACAGGCCAGGACAAATAAAATCAGTCTTAGGAGTGCCTGTCACTCTCTTTCCTCTTACAGCTTATAATCACTACAACTAGCAGATACCTCAAGCAGTAAATTTTGCGGTTCACAGTCTTCTTTTTTGATACAGGTTTTTTTAATCTTATTAGCAGTCTTTTCGTCACGCACTCTTTGTTTCTCTAAACGAGCATCTCTTTATTTTCTTTCTCCAAACATTTTCTTCCTTTCAAATTCAATCCATTCCTTCTTGGATTCACAAAATGGAATTCGTAGCTTTGGCGGTTTTCTTCGTTTTTATGGTGTTTTTCTTTGAATGTGGTTAGTTCTTCGAAAAAAAGATGTTTTCCCCAGGCATTCTTTAAACATTCTGCATCTTCGTTAGGAGCACTTGAATATGCTTGATTGTCTACTTCAGAAATTTCTGTAACAAAAGGATTGATACCTTCTGTGCCAGCAAGGACTTCTTCTATGTCATCAATGACAAGTTGTGCCAAAGTTGAAATATTTGTTGATGAGTTTGGCTCAGTGGATGTAGCATCACAGGTCAATAGTGTCTCATCATTGATGTTATGTTCAATAAACTCAGTGAACCTGGAACTCAGATTCGGACTCGGACATCTGTAATAAATATCAAGTCGATGTAAAATAGTATTTATTAATGACTGTCTACCTACTCATAATAAGGAAGTTACCCATCCATAATGATGTAGGTTGCTAGGTAGAGTCTATGTGCGTATGATTCAACTAGGTACTTAGTTATGCAATGGTAGGTACTTTTTAATAAGTTAATTTTTAAAGAATAGGAACAGAGACATACGTATGTTGGCAACCACAACCTAACGCCAATGTGAAAATAATGGACTTCTTTTTATCTACTGCTTCACCCTGCTATCTATGATATGTTGATGGAACTAATGAAAAACACCGTTATCACCAGGGTGCATCACAAGCCTTATTATTCCCAAATAACCTCGTACTGTTCCTTCACTGGGGGGTGTTCATTCACTGAGCGAGTCACCCTACAGCATTAGGTATCAGTTTTGTGGATGGTGGTCGCGTCAATGAAGTTATCCCTAGTCAGATACCTACTGGTTGATGAAATGAAATTTTATTGACATATTAAAAAAGATAACATAGCAGAACTCGACACTTCATAATCTTTTCTGTTCTATTCTGTTGTTATGAAAAATGCGAGGATTTGGGTTTTTCCCTCTCCACACTTTCCTGCGACTATAATTTTCCAAAAAGCTTTCTATTATGATTGAAAATTTCATAGAAAAAAAAGTCGCGGCAAATTCCAAAGGGATTGAGTCAAGGGATAGTGCCAGAAAACATTCATCAAATGCTCTAATTCCTCATTTCTCCTCTATTTGAGAAATTCACTATTTAATGTTAACGTTTAAGAAGAAAAATTGGGAATTATTATTGTGACGATTTTACCGAGTACTTAGGGGAAATTCATACTTCAAAAATTATTAAAAAACGTGAATAAAGCACATACTTATGTCGTGACTCGTCATGAAGAGCAATAAGACCCAACTTGTTGATATGACGGTATCTGCACTCATAATGAGCAGGTAGTTCATCGTTAGCGTTTTGGGTGAAATGAGTTATTAACATGAATTATTGCGCTCTGGTGATCCGTAAGAGGCTTGTGAGGTCAGGAAACCCATTTAAACGTGCTCAAAGACTATCTGGGGATAGGTTCTTGCACTCCTTTCCAATACTAATAGACGTTCGTTTTCTCGATTTTTTACGCATACTCACAGTACTGTGGGCCGTCCCATTGGATAAGCATTAGGCCAGTTAATACCAGTTGGTAAGCGAAAAAACTTTTTCACTCGATGTAATTTATTAAGTAAGTATTTTAGGCAAGAAATAGTGGTCTCCCCCATCACTATTATCCACCGCAACATGACCTAGCGGCATAGGAGCCTCGAATTTGAAAAGCATTTTGAAATCCATGATCTACGACACTCAACATGAGAATTCGAATTCGAGTTTTTTCTGTTGAGCGTTGTCCTCTTTCACCCCAGATCGATCGCATAAGGACGCCCAAGTCTTACTGTGGGACGTCCTAAAAGCCCATTCGTGCAGCATGAGTGAATTTTCAGTTGTCATTTATGGTTTATTGATTATCAATAATGAAACTTTGGAATCGACCTAGAAAAAAATGTTTAAACCACTCTCAAACTTTGGTGGTTTACGTTTCAAGGGTACGTAGAATCCGAAAATCGAATAAAAAATTTTCCCTCCGTCCGCCGTACGCTGCGCTTTCCTTAGTTACCATGGTTTTGATGAAATTTGGTATGTGGGCTCCATTTGAGGTCTAGTTGTACCCCGAAGCTTTTGGTTGATGTAAGTCACTTCTAGTGGGTGAAAATTAAGGTATGAAATTTTAAAAACTGCGCTAACTCGAAAACTCTCGAAATAAAAGTATCGTTTTTTCACCAATTTTAAATAGTAACCTACTGAATTTTTTAGACGCGGAGCTCTGTAGGACAAACCGTTCGCTTCCCTACGAGAACTTAAGGGTTGGACTTAGGGTAACGGGCCCAATAGTTGGACAGTTGGTTCATTTCTTCCTAATAAATAAGGGTACTGAACGCTAAGAGTAGTTTTTTTTACCTTTAAATTTTGTACTTAGTCTACTTTAAAATTTGTCAATTTCTGTTTTTTTAAATTTTGATGATTTTTCCTCATGGAAACAAGGTATTTGCCAAAGGGGCTCAAAAGCTTAAAAACTCCTCCATTTCATCAGCTTTTCACCCAATTTTTAGTTTTTTCTGTGGAATTTGAGGGAGAAAATGGTGTTTCAAAGGCGAAAAAACGTGTAAAATTGCATTTTTTCTCGTCTTACGGTCCTCATGATTTCTGGGGCGCAAAACATTCAAGTCTTCTTAATTTTCAACGCTGATTCGTATGGTGGCAATCACGAGCCTCCCACACAACGTTCAGGATGCAGGATCTCGCAAGCTCCTCGATGTGTAATAAGCCAGCGGCTGTTTAGAAGGTACATATCAAACATCATAGTGATATCTTCGATTATCTTCAAAATAATGACGAAGCTCAGTACTCTGTTTGTTCGTGCCTTTCACTGTTGTCTTGCTTCCATTCATCCTCACCAAAATGCCAGGACTTCGAAATTGCCGATATTATTTACACGTATGGAGCGGCGAACGGGAGTGGTCGACGGGCAAGCGTTCTGTACAGCGAACTTCTTCCAGGTCGACGAAATCCCCTCTACCAAACACTCTCACGTGTTTACCAGTCCTTGAGATCCCTACCGATTCAGTAACTTTGTTTTAAAGAACTTACATAGATTAGTTGCAAGACGAATTTTTTGATCAATAAAAAATTAAAAAAATTAATTGAAATGATGAATGAATGATTGATTGTTGATTGAATTTTTTAATCAATTCTTTAATCAATAAAAGAATTTTGTTACGAATTCTTTAGTTTAGTTTCAAGAATTTTCTAAAGATTTTTTTTTATTTAAATTTTTACAAAAATTATTAAGCTTTTTTTAAAGAAGTTGTTAAAAGAATTTTTTAATCAATAAAAGATTAATTTTGTTTGATTTGATAATTCATGTTTATAGAGTTCCGAACTTGCTTGGTATCGGCGGAAGCACCCATGAAGACCGTGTACTGCAACATTTTGATCAGAAACCGGGAACCAGCACAAGAAGGGCGTCAGCGGCTATCCAAGTCCCTCGGACAACAATACACCAAATTTTGAGACGTGATGGACGACATTCTTTCCACCACCTCAAGGTACAGGATTTGCTGCCGCGGGATTTACTGGCGAGGACAGCGTTCTGTGACTGGTTCTTGGGAGATGTCCGCAGAAGTCCTCGTTTCCCACAGAAGATTCTGTGGACAGACGAGGCTACGTCCAATCGTGCCGGGATTAGGGACCGCACGATACTCCAAAGTATCGATACTTATTTCGATACCGATATTATTATATATCGATACTTCGATAATATCGGCTCAAAGTATCGATACTATCGATACTTCAAATTAACCCACAAATGATTAAGCAAATCAAATAACAACTCCATTAATCAAGAATTGTAAATATTAACATTATAAATATATTAATATAAGTAATAATTTAAAATGTAGTTAAAGTCAGTGGTAATTTAAAATGTAATAAAAGTCAATAATTTAAAATTTAATAAAAATGAATGATTGTTTCATTTTATATTTATTCCAATTCTTATTCCCAAGAATTCTCCGTTCAATGAAATGATTTTTTCATTCACTACAAATGGAAAGGATCAAGTAATAAATGAGTTACATTACAAATAATAATATTTATTATCGAATCATAAAAACGAAAATTTGGCGTAAATTGAATTTTGACTTGAACTTTAAAAAAGTATATCAGAAAAATTGTTGTGAACCGGAAAGTAAAACAATGGTCACAAGAAACTCGAAGAAATGAAAACCCATGGACCTAGTATCCTAGGTCCATGTGAAAACCGCAAAAAAATGCGACGTTACTGTGTTACTGTAGAAAGTTTTTGAATATCGATGAAGGATATTGGAAGCAATGTATCGTGTCGATTGATACTATTCTGAGTATTATTTACTGGCAGATATAGTATGGTATCTAAGTACTTGATATTTGGTATTTGTTTGGCAAAAATATCGATAATCGTCAAGAAAGTATCGATACCTCCTATATTTCAGGCAAAAGTATCGATACCAATATATCGGTATGAGTTTTTTATCAAAAGTATTGATACAAATATCGGTATCGGTACCAAAAAAAGTATCGATACTCCGATATATCGGTGGTATCGTGCCGTCCCTAGCCGGGATGTTCAACTCCCGAAACACCCACACATGGGCTCATGAAAACCCGCGAGCCACCCACTTCTCCAGCTACCAACACCAATTCTCGGCTAACATTTGGCTTGGGATAATTGATGGAAGACTGCTGAATCCCGTCGAGTTGCCAGGTCCGATATTCTATCCTTTTTACCATGCACATTAGTGCGTCGCACCGAGTTCACAGTAATTTTCAATAATACCATTCTGTTTACAGGTCGCCTAAACGCTCGAGGGTTCTTGGAATTGCTGCCAAACGAAATTCCGACCTTGCTTGAAGATATGCCTCTGCGGAAATGTGGTGGCAGATGGATGGCTGCCCTGCGCACCGAACCACCTTCCCATTCTCTGGGAACCCCCCCACCATTATAATTATTCAAATAGTTTATGTTGACCCTCTTAGTTGTGATTTACACCCAACTTAAGCTCTATCACCACGACAAGGTGGGGTCAATAATCGATAGAGAAAAAATTTAAAAAAAATGTTTTCCACAATCTTTGTTGCATTAATTAAAAAATAAGAACTCTAATAATATTATCATGTAGGCTATTTTTGTACCCAAACTCCAATTCCCTTACAACCGGCCGTTCCTCGCCTGATTGTATTTTTATCATTATTTTTTTCCCCTAAAAGTTGGGATGTTTACCGACCCTCCCATCCGAAGGGATTTCCACCTCAACCTCAAGGAGGGTTGCTCAGCAAAACACGTTCCTCTCGACCCAATTATTTGATTTTCGAGACTTGGGCATGTATAAGCATACCCCTCTCGGTGGTTGAATACCCAGTGTTGAGTCGCTTGATTGTGGAGGTCACTCACAGACAACGCTTGGAATTTATAGCATGAGTATGATGACGGAGATGAAATATGATGATTACATTAGGTTTCCACAATTCCTTCAGAGTGGATTCCAATGCAGAGTGCTTTGATAATACTCTTTTAAACAAACAAAAAATAACAAAACAGCCGGGGGACAAAAAAATATATATATAAAAATAAATGAACATAATTATTTGGTATAGAGGTCAGAAATTGACGAACTCCATACTCCTATTCCTGAATCGTCGCTCCCTTAATCAAAGAAAAAAGTGGAAGCTGGTTCATTTGGTGTTCATCATACAATGGAAGGAAAACAATGGAGTGATTTGATGATGGACTGCTTGGGGGTGGTGGAGTCATAGGCCTCCACAAATGATCCGGAGGTGAAGATGATGGTGTAGATGGCGGCGATGAGGGGGACAGGAAAGTGGTGATTGTGACGAAGGTGAAGGTGGCGGTGGAAACGAATCAGTCGATGAGGATATCTTCCTCCTTTTCGGCCATACAGCATAGGTCTGTAACATTTTAATGAAACATAATTAATTGAAAAATGTTTAACATTTTGAAAATTAGATTGTGTTTTAGATAGCAAAAGTCACTTTCAATAAGATCAAATTGTGTTAATTTGACAAAAAAAAACGAACTTTGTTAATGATACATGAAATTATGCTTAATTGTATAATATTCTCAATGCTCTGAAAAAAAAATTATTGATTTGCAAGACATTCAATGTTGTTTAAGAATTAATAGACATGCTCAAAACTACGAGGAACAAAATGGATATGGTAACCGTAATTTGCTTACCTCATCCAAGGGATCCTTTTCTTCGCTCCCCATTCCACAAAACCTCTCATGGTTCTGGCATTCGCGTACAGAGGCGAACATCGTCCCACAACCAAGGCAATTTCTGCCCATTGAAGCCATAATATTCTGTCTAACAAAAAACTGAACAATTAATAGATTCAGAACGAAGAAAAATGAACTAAGGAACACATAAAAGCAACCAGAACGGAACAAAAAAATTGAAAGAACGAATGGAACACAGAACATTTTTTTTTTCTAAGAAAAATTACAAACTAACGAACTAAACGACTGGAAACAAAACTAAACCAAGAAGGAACGATACTAAACTGAACAAGAAATAAATTTAAGTAGAACAAAGAAAAAACCAAAATAAGAAAATTGAAAGAATAGAAAACTGAACAAAAATAAACTAAAGAACTCAGAAAAGCAACTAAAACTATAACAAAACAAGAAAAGTCTGCCAAGTGGGTGTGGCACATAGCTTCCTCGTATCCATAACCCGATTATATAGATGATCCGATGCATAGTAGTTAATCTGAAAACATCAATCTGTAAGTACCTTTCACTACCCTCATAGGGGACCATCTACACGCTAATCTGGACAATCCTAGAAAATTTCATCAAATTCGGACGAAAAATGTAAGTGCGGTAGTGATTGGATCAAAAAATTTTCACTCACTGTCCTATAGAGGGGCTGCTGGAATAGGGTTTGAGATCCTCACGTCACACGCGACTGTTACGGCTGTTACAAGGATTTTACGTTTGCGCATGCGCAGAGGCTACTGTAAGATTTCAAGGCCTTGATTTTCATTTGGGACCATCTACAACCTAATTAGCGTAATCCCTGAAATTGTCATCGAAATCGGGTAGAAATTGTGAAAGTTATGACTGTTACAAGCAATTCACGTTCGCACATGCGCATCGGCTACTATCAATCCGGGGGTGATGATTTTCATAGGAAACCATCTAAACACTAATCTGTAACATCCCTGAAAATTTCATTGAAATCGGATGGAAAATGTGGAAGTTACGGCCGTTACAAGGAAATTCACGTTTGCGCATGCGCAGTCGCTTCTATCAGTCCGAGGATAATGATTTTCATAGCGGACCGTCTACACACCAACCCGCACAATCCCTGAAAATTTCATCGAAATCGGACAATAACTTTGTATAGTTATGCGCGTTACAAGGAATTGATGACAGACAGACAGACAGACACGGAACCAAAATTGTTCAGAAAGGTCTAAAACGCTAAACGCGAGTGAAAATTTTGATTTTGGAGAACTTTTTTTTTCGTCCTTGAAAAGTGAAAACAAAGCTTCCGCTACCTTGGTAGACTCGGAAGCAATAAATTGAGGAATACAAATTTGAAAAAGAAAGAAATGAAAATCAGGAGAGAAATAAAAAATAAAAAAATAAAGGGAAGAGAGGGGGTCCTAATAAGTATTACCTAATTCCCTAGTGCAAACTAGAGAGGATGCAAAGATATTGTAGCAATTACCCTCAAAGACTGAAGAGCAGGGAAAAATATTCTGGAGTGCTACTGAGCACAATGTTGGCAGGAGGAATTCTGAAGAAGGAGTGAGGCGGAGGATGGCTCTGGCTGGCCTTATATAGGGGGAGGCAGTGGCGCATGCGCAGACATGGGAAGGAGTAAGTGGTAGGAGCCAGTGGGTGGCGTCCTTGAGTGAAAGTGATGTGAGGCGCATGTTTGAGCATGATGTAAACAAGGGGCTCTCACAAAGGCTTTGTTGTACTGAGTGCATGTTCAAACATGAAAAAGAGAAAGTGAGTGAGTCAAGGGGTACAATGGTTCGTAGGAGGGTGGCGGTGATGGTCCCCTAAGAATCGGGAGAGTGGTACCCTATGAATTGGTAGGGTGGTTTCTATAAATTGGGAATATGGTCCCCTAAGAATTGGATACTATACTGCCTATCCCTCTTGGCTGATACTGTATTAAGTAACAATGGAGTGCATTGTCCGAATTGAAGACACAGGGAATAAATACCTGCTAAGTGAGAGAAGGAGGGGTCGAGGGATCATCTCCCGCCAGTTCGAGCATTTCGATTACTTTGATCTTCCGATTCCTCTCCAGGATCTCCGAGATCCTGTCAGCTCGACAGGATTCATTTCTCTTCTACAGAATTAGTCAGGTTTGAACTCTGAGAAGCCTTCGTCCGTTTTGTTCGTTCCGGTCTTCCTGGGGGACTTCCGAGGAGTCGGAAAGTTATTTACCTACAACCACAAATAATTCTAGATCAGCTCAGCCAACAAAAGTATACATTGAATAAATTTACTGTTACTTGAAAGAAAATTCAAGAAAGTGAGAAGTTTTGAGTTCAGAAGAAGTTTCCTGCGTTGGACTGCCTTAGCGGGAATCTCACCACTAGAGTGACCGAATTTCAAATTTTTAAATCCATTTGACAAGTTCGCTTCTAGGAAATTTTTCAATCGATCTTTTAGATTTCTTATCGACCTACAGGCGTTAGAAGTTGAGCATTTAGCACTCTTAGGCTAAGTTTGTAAAAATCGTTTATCTTTGACGCTCGATTGTGGCTGAACAGGTTAAGTAACTTTAATGTTTTAAAACGCCATTCGACGCAAAATTTATTGCTTTTTTAAAAACGCAGCAAATTATTACACAACAGTTTATTATTTTGTCTCAATAGATCACTCGTCTGCAAAGAACACGGCTTTGCCATTGTTACCACCAACCAACATGCATTTCGGTCAGCTAAAATTTGAATGGAGATTCAACCTCTTTTGCGAATCACACTCGTGTTCTGATTTATCGTAAACCCAACCCTCAAGTCCGCGTAGCGAGCGAACGGTTTGTCCTACAGAGCTCCGCTTGGTCTCTAAAAATTCAACACTATCATAAATTGATGGAAAAACAATACCTTGATTTACCTTGAGTTAGGGCATTTTCAAAATTTCAACTCTTATTTTTCAACCCTTAGAAGTGACCTACATCAACCAAAATCTTCGGGGCACAACTAGACTAGGGGCGGCACGATACCACCGATATATCGGAGTATCGATACTTTTTGGGTATCGATACCGATATTTGTATCAATACTTTTGATGCAAAACTCAAATAGATATATTGGTATCGATACTTTTGCCTGAAATATCGGAGGTATCGATACTTTCTTGACGATTTTATCGAAAATTTTGCCGAGGTAAATTGGTGAAAAAATACCAAATAAGTAACTAGAAAATAATACCATAATATGGTATATTATACTGTCTGCCACAGAATAACACTCAAAATAGACTCAGCATAGTATCAATTGAAACTATATATCGCCACGATAGCCTCAAAATAGTATCATTATACAATGTGAGCTTGGAAGGAATTTAAACCCGTTTTCCCGAACTTACAAGAAGAGGGAGGCATGCGAAATATGAATCATGATGGCGACATCAGTCACGTTCGAACGGCTTATTTCGAATAATAAATAGTATTATTTGTATTCTAACTGATTTATTACTTGATCCTTTCGATTTCTAGTGGAAGAAAAACATCATTTCATTGAACAGAGATTTCCTGCGAATAAGAATTAGAATTGAAATAAAATGAAATAATTATTCATTTTTATTATATTATCGGCTTTTATTACATTTTTAATTGCCATTGACTTTTATTGCATTTTAAATTATTGTTTTTTAAAAACTATATTGCCTTTTCTTGATTAATAGGGTTTTTATTTGGAGTGAAAAATCATCGGTGGGTTAATTTGAAATATCGGTGGTATCGATACTTTGAGCCGATATTACTGAAGTATCGATATTTTATAATATCGGTATCGAAAAGATATCGGGTATCGATACTTCCTGAGAAATATCGTATCGAAAGGAGTATCGATACTTAGGAGTATCGTGCCGTCCCTAAACTAGACCCCAAATGGAGCCTACATACCAAATTTCATCAACATCGGTCAATGCCGCGTACGGCGCACAGTGGAGTCGGGAGTGGAGTCGGTGGCTAAAAACGGTTTTCACTACCAAATCGACGCTGAAAGATGATATTTCGAGATTTTAAGCACTATGAGAGCATACTTTGAAAAATGTCCTACCTCGTTCTGTGTAGTTGAAAAAATTCCTAAATTATATATGTTGGCAATGTGTTTATGTACTATCGCTAAATAATGCTCATTATTTTTTCAAAACATTTTAGCTTGAACATTAGCTCCAGATTTGAGTTTTTATAGCGAAATACAGCTTGAGAGGAGTGGAAAAAACGCTACAAATCATTACACAATGGTTTATTATTTTCTATAGATCACTCGTCTGCAAAGCCACCAACCATCCAACATGAAGAAAAACATCGATCGCATTTCGGTCAGCTAAAATTTGAACGGAGATTAGGCCTCTTTTGCGATTCACACTCGTGTTTCTGATTTATCGTACGTCCAAACCTTAAATTCTCGTAGTGAGCGAACGGTTTGTCCTACAGAGCTCCGGGTGGTATCAAAAAAGTCTAAAAATTCTATAGATTCGTAAATTGAAGGATAAACAATACCTTCATATCAAATTTTTTTGAGTTAGGGCGTTTTCAAAATTTCAAAATTAATTTTGGAACCCTTAGAACTGACCTACATCAACCAAAATCTTCGGGGCACAACTAGACCCCAAATGGAGCCTACAAACCAAATTTCATCAAAATCGGTCAATGCTAAGTGGCAAAAGTGCCGCGTAAAGCGCACGGCGGACGGACGGCCAAATTTTTATTCGATTTTTGGATTCTACGTACCTTGAAACGTAAACCATCAAATTTTGAGGGGGTGTTAAAAATTTTTTTTTCTTGGTCGATTCCTAAGGTTCATTATTGAAAATAATAAACCAAAACGAGCTTCGCCTTCCTTCGGTTTGGCTCATTTTTTTCTTGAAGTTCTGACCATTATCAAGAAGCTGTAAAAATTTCATAGCCGTATTTCACCGAATTCAGATGTAGTGGGTTAAAGTGTGATTTAAGGTACACCAGAACGCCGTCTCTGCCGTCACCCCACCCGCTGTACATAACGACGTTAGTAAAATCTTTCCGCGACGTGCAAGAATCAACAAGGTTCGGTTTGAACAAAACTAGGTTCTTTGGATTGTCATTGGCAATAATGCGGTCTCGTTTCAAGTCAGTTCGTTCTGATATACCGGGAAGATGTCCTCGCTGAAAATCACTTATTCGGATTTAGCGGAAGTTTATTTTAGAGATGGCAATATAGTACTGTATTTGGAAGAAAGTCATGGTGATCTCGCGGAAGATACACGCTTAATGATCAGTGTCGAAATAAGTAAGCGGTTTAAAGGAAATTTCAATAAGAAACTAAAATCGGTGAGTAATAATAAAAATCTTTTTACAAAAACATTTTCACGCTGGTTGGAAAATGAATTTTTAATTTCAATACTGGGCGACGAGCCCTCTTTTGTCGCAAGAGGCAGGCCTAGAAAGGCATTTAATCAGTGTGGTTACAAATCCAAAATGATGAAAATTCGGGATTTACAACGTGAACACTCCCAAGATCTCATTGATGGCGCTGGATCATCCCACTGTAACCATCCTACAGGATCGTTTGACCCGACCCAGGGCCTCGCATTGTTTACTCAAGCCACATTGTCTAGAGATCAATACGAGTTTAAAAAGGAATCTGTCCACGATCTGGGTTATAAAATATTCCCAAGCTATAAAAAAATACTATCAGCTAAAAAAAAAAAAATGTTACCCCGATAATGTCGACGAAATTTCCGCCGAGGTACCTCTACAAAATTTATTAGATCACACTACCGAAAGGATTTTCGAAACTCACTGACACGGAGCATCTAGAAGATCGGTCATTTGTGTTTCACACTAAGTGGGGCTGTGATGGTGCGTCAGGCCAGAGTGAATTCAAACAAAAATTTAACGAAAATGTCGAAAGGGCATCCGATGCACACCTCTGCATGACTTCTATGGTCCCACTAAAATTGACGGCAGCCTCAAATAAAGACAACTGTATTTGGAAAAAACCTCGTCCCTCATCAACTAGCTACGGCCGCGTGATGAAATTCTAGTACAAACCAGAGACACCAGAACTGACGAGACAAGAAACGCTGCAAATTATTACACAATGGTTTATTATTTTTAATTTTTCTATATAGATCACTCGTCTGCAAAGCCACCAACCATCCAACATGAAGAAAAACTTCGATCGCATTTCGGTCAGCTAAAATTTGAACGGAGATTAGGCCTCTTTTGCGATTCACACTCGTGTTTCTGATTTATCGTACGTCCAAAACTTAAATTCTCGTAGTGAGCGAACGGTTTGTCCTACATAGCTCCGGGTGGTCTCAAAAAATTTAAAAATTCTATAGAATCTTAAATTGAAGGAAAAACAATACCTTTATATCAAAATTTTTTGAGTTAGGGCGTTTTCAAAATTTCAAAATTGATTTTGGATTCCTTAGAACTGACCTACATCAACCAAAATCTTCGGGGCACAACTAGACCCCAAATGGAGCCTACATACCAAATTTCATCAAAATCGGTCAATGGTAAGTGGGGAAAGTGCCGCGTACGGCGGACGGACGGCCAAATTTTTATTCGATTTTTGGATTCTACGTACCTTGAAACGTAAACCATAAAATTTTGAGGGGGGTGTTAAAAATTTGTTTTTCTTGGTCGATTCCAAAGGTTCATTGTTGAAAATAATAAACCAAAAACAACGTGTGGATGACGAGATAAAAAGCTGGGTTTGTACGAATATCAACCGGGCAGGGGTCACAGTTGACATCCACCATGTGCTGTACTTTATAATGATTGACGGAAAAGTGGCGCAGATTGTCTCGAATTCGGTCTCGGCAAGCAACTGTATCATATGCGGTGCTCAGCCCTCCCAATCGAACGACTTGTCCAGGCTTGGCAAAGAAACTTCAAACGAAGAAGTTTTGAGCGTAGGAATGTCACCATTACATGCCTGTATAAGGTTTATGGAGTTAATACTGAAACTCGCCTATAATCTTGAATTTAAAGCCTGGAGAACATCAAAAGAAACCAAACCCTTGAAGGAATCCGCAAAACAACGGATTCAGGATGCATTTCAAGAAAAATTGGGGTTAAAAGTGGATTTTATTAAGCAAGGAAATGGTACTACCAATGATGGTAACACATCTCGCAGATTTTTTGAAAACATTATGAAAAGAATTCAACTGCCTCGACGACTACGACAACACTGTCATAGGGGTGGTGCCAACCCCTTCTCGGAGGGTTGATCTGCTTCCCACCTTTGAGCTTCACTTCATATTTTGTACTTGTACTGCGTAATACATTCTTTCGTTCGAATTATACTTTTTACCGTTTGTATCGTTTAACACTTATATAGTTAATATACCTATTGTTGAACTGAAGAATTATTCGTCCTTTGTTAGATCCCGAAAAGGTAATATCTATTTAATAAGTTCATTAAATAATAGGATGCGCCGAAACATTACTGCTGAAATCACTGGAATTGACAAGGGCGTGATGTCTAGACTGGCTACAATGTTGCAAGTTATTTGCTGCCACTTTCCGATTGACCCCGAAAAATTTCGAATATTTTCAGAGGAGACAGCCAAGATTACTGTGTCCCTATATCCCTGGTACTGTCTTCCAGCAACTGTCCACAAGATCTTATTTCATGGTTTTCAAATAATTGAGAATGCATCACTCCCGATTGGGGCACTTTCAGAGGAGGCCCAAGAAGCACGTAACAAAGACTACAAGTAATTCAGGACTCACCACAGTAGAAAGCACTCCCGTATTGCGACAAATACTGACATTTTTAGTAGTATTATGGTTTCGTCTGATCCGGTGGTGACGAGTTTGAGGCCACTACCCAAGGAAAAGATTCTTTTATTAAATGAGGAAGCTAAGGAATTATTGATTCCGTAGAAGTTTAAGAGATTTTTTTCTTCATTAAGTTATTTTTCACTATTTACTTTTTTCCATTACTTGATTGATTTTGTTGAAGTTGAAGCGATATTTTTTTCATTCAGTTTTTTCATTATATACTTTTTTTTCATTACTTATTTTTTACATTACTTGAGTGATATTTTGTCTGTTAAGAGTCTATTGGAGAACTATTTTTTTCAACCTTGGAAAGTGAAAACAAAGCTTCCGCTAACTTGGTAGACTCGGAAGCAAAATTAGTATCGTAATGATGATCATTAGAAAAATAGTTCTTAAAAATCAAATTTTTTCGACGGAAGAAATTAACTTGCACAAAAATTTGCACTGCCAGGAGCGCGCTTCACAGAATGCGGTAGACTCGACCTGTCCCCGTTCTAAGCTTTGAATGTAACTGATAATCTTCTGTTTTGCCGCTAAAAACCACGCTAATGTAAAGGGCATACTTTGAACTAGGATTACCTTGGGGTATCAAGACATTTCTTGGACCCCTTCACACTCGTTATGGGAGGATTTCGGTTTTGCCGCACTGAGTGTGGCCGCGCGACCGATGGTGGGTTATTACGGTTTCCAGCTGTCGACCAATTCTCAGACGCTAGACCCCTTTTTAGCACTAATTTGCCTGGGCTATGGAGAATGATAGAATAATCAAAAAAGTGGTTTGTCGAAACGGGATTTTTTCCCTCAGTGCAAAATCAATTTACCTTTTTCAGGTTAGATCTCCGTTGTAAGTTCTAGTGACGTCATCTGTGCGGCGGAGGAATACATCGGAAAATTCCAACAGAATGAATCAGTGTTGGTGGAAGTGGAGGGAGATGACGAAGGCGTACTTATGAAGTGGTGAGTGGAGGGGGGAACTAAGATGGCCGCCCAAGTCTTGTAAAATCACGTACACCAGCGCTATCGAAGCCGGTCGTTTCACCGCGTTTTAATGGTTTGAGAAATAATAAAAGAGGAAGTGATCGCTCTCACGTCCCGTTTTCGAGTCGCTTCGTCGTCGATTCGGTTTTTTTTACGTGATTTTTCCCTTCTATTTTGTTGCACTTTGAGGGTCTTTTCAGTAGTCGACGTTGGTGGTTTCGATCCAGACGATTCCGTCAGCAGAATCCGCCATCTGAACTGATTTTAATGACTGAAAGGGCGAACGCAACGTTTCGAAACGTTTCGCAAAAACGATAAAGTGCAAGAAAGACGCACAGTTGCAAATATTTGAAGGGGAGCGGAAAATTCTGCCATCCAGGGTGCATCACGTAGCGACCACATAGACATCAACAAACAGTGCGTGACTCGATGGTATTTTTCTGATCCGACATGCTTCAAAACCTCGATTTAGCACTTTGCATGTGCGCGTTTTCCCACGCTCTTAATATCCAGACACCGGCGACTTGTGGCAGAGGAACCCACAAACAATTATTTGAGGGTCTAATAATATGGGATGATAATAACGCGACAGGGCTGATTTATTTTACCTATTATAAAAATACCCACCTACAACCAGCAAAATGTCTGAAAAGTTCAGAAAACGTGTGCCAAGAGGGTGTGGCACGTAGCTTCCTCGTATCCATCACCCGATTGTATAGATGATCCGATGTGTAGCTAGTGACGATTCGATACTTTCGATATTTATTGATATCGATATTTTGTTTCGATATTTCCGATATTTGAATCGATATTTTTCTTGCGATATTATCGAATATCAGAAGGAAAATATTGATATCGAAAGAAAAAAAATTATCGGTTGTGATGATTATATTCCTTCTCAAATTTATCAATTTCTCATAAAATGTAAAAATAATAAAGAACCAAAATAAATAGAAACAAAAGATGAACGCAACACATAAACAACAATGTTGAAAAACATGACAACCCATGACTATGTCCGACATAGTTTCTGTTTTGTATTATTTTACTATATTATGTATTAATAAAACTTTTTACGAGTATAATTTGAACTGTCAATATGTTAGTAGATATCAATAAAAACGATGCATAAACATATTCGATATCAGTGAAATCAATATTTTTCTTTCGAAAATTTATCATGATCAAACATGTTGATAAGAACAGACGCAAAAACATATTCGATATCAGTGAAATATGTAATTTTCTTTCGATATTCTATCGATATCACTCATCTTGCAGATGCAAAAACATATTCGATATCAGTGAAATCAGTATTTTTCTTTCGATATTCTATCGATATCACTTATTATATTGATAAAAAAAGATGCAAAAACATATTTGATATCAGTGAAATCAGTATATTTCTACTGAAATTCTACTGATATCACTGATATTGATAAAAACGATGCAAAAACATATTCGATATCAGTCACTATGACACATCAATATTTTAATTCGATATTCTATCGATATTAGTGATATCGATATTTTCCTTCCGATATTTTATTGATATCGATACAGCCTTCCGATATTATTTCGATGTTGAATATCGCATCGAAAGGTACATCGAATCGTCACTACTGTATAGCAGTTAATCTCAAAACATTAATCTCTAAGTACCTTCCACTACCCTCAAAGGGGACCATCTACACGTCAACCGGCACAATCTGTGAATATTGTTGGAAAATGTAGAAGTTATGGCTGTAACAAGGAAATATACTTTTGCGCCCGCGCAGTGGTTACAATCAGTCTGGGGGCCATGATTTTCATAGGGGACCATCTACACGCGAACCCGCAAAATCCCCAAAAATTTCATCGAAATCGGATGAGAAATGTAGAAGTTATGGCTGTGGCAAGAATTTCACGACAGACACGTAACCAAAATTGTTCAGGAAGGTCTGAAACGTAAAACGCGAGGAGATATTTTGATTTTGGAGAACCTTTTTCTTTCAACCTTGAAAAGTGAAAACAAAGCTTCCCCTACCTTGGTAGACTCAGAAGCAAAATAAACCAAAATCTGTTGGAACAACAATCACAATTAATTTTTCATCGAAGTCCTCCTTTCCGAGTGTCAACGCAATAATGTTTACTTATGAACACGAAAATAAAGCTGAACATAGCTGAAAGTAAATTCTGAACAAATCGTTCAGTATTGCGAGTAATTCGGCGCCCTTTGCAACTCGTTAAAATCGATAAAAAGTCCATTCATGCAACATGGGTTAATGAGCGAATTTTGAAAGAAATCTTCAAAGCTGTGGTTATGAAAATCGAAATATTAGCTATATGAGGGAGTAGCCGTGTGGGTGTGGCACGTTGCACGAATCGTTAAAATCAAACAATCAACCTCTTGGTTAAATTTTTTTTAACGCTGCAAATTATTACACAATTATTACATTTTCTATGTAGATCACTCGTCTGCAAAGAACACGGCTTTGCCATTGTTACCACCTACCAACTTGAAGAAAAACATCGATCGCATTTCGGTCAGCTAACATTTGAACGGAGATTAGGCCTCTTTTGCGATTCACACTCGTGTTTCTGATTTATCGTACGTCCAACCACCAGTTATCGTAGGGAGCAACAAACCCTTTCAAACTACACTTTACTGAGTACACGATCAGGCATTCTATACAATGCCTAGGTAAAGCATAAAATGAGATTTCTTTTACACATTGCCTGATCCATTCGGGTATTCTATACATTGCCGGTAACCTAATATATTCCATATCTTGACAGTATTTACCTATAAGATGTTGCTGTTCGAATGACACTTCCCCTTCGTACACTCTCAGTCTATATAGTGAGCGAAGGAAAGAACTGAGGCCTTTGAGTCACGCGTCTACACTTTGTATTCGAATGAAACTCGGCACGAAAGTTGAGTGGCGTAGATGAGTGATGAGTGGGAGGAGGATCAGGTGGTCTCCAGGGTGCTATACCCTCGTGGCTCATCCACGTGTCGACTCACGTGTCAGCATGTGGCGACACCGCAGTCGCAGTTAAACCATTCAACCGCTGATTACTCCCAAGTGAGGGTGTGGATGAAGGTGGTCGAAGTGTCGTGCTTGTCAACCACTTCAAGTCCTCACTTTTCTCGGAGATTTTGAGCAGCGGTCTTGAAAGAGGGGTATGAGTAGTCGCTGGACTGACAGTGAGGACGAAAAAGACAAATTGCAGCCTGGCATGGTATGTATGAGTGGTACACACGTGACCAATTTATAAACTGACCCCCCCCCCCCCCAACATAAAAAACTCCGTGAAAAAAGGAGAGAAGCGAAAAAAATCGTGGTATCCATGTTCTCGTCTTCTCTGTCTCTTGTATACATTCGTAGTATCACGATTGTAGGAGGATTTTCGTTATATTTTCTCTCGGAAGACTATCGATTGCCACCCAGGCAATGTATAGTCGTAATAGCATTAGACCAAAGTTATAGAGGCAATTGTTTAAATTTTGGCCGCTAGCAATGATACTCTAGCAATGGTAGTTTCTTACCCCTTCAATGACGTGATCCAAGTGATAGCATAGATTCAAATGGAATGGAAGGACATAATATTCCAATGTAATCTCAAAGTGTAGAAGACAATGCTAACACATAGGTACTACCTACAGAAATAATGTATTGTATTTTATTTATTCCAGGATTTATTGTTAAAAAAAGAGAAAAATACGAAGCAAAGAATGCTGTTTCCTTATTTTATCGGGGAATGAAAATTTACGCCCTTATGCAAGATTCAATGATTTTATAAGTAAGGGTGGGTTGATGAGAGCGTCACATGACGTTTCGAAAATAGTCAACAAATTTTTATGTTAGACGTATACCTACCTATCAAATTGACGATGAAAAGTTGTACACCAACAAAGCAAGATATCTATGGTATAGCAAACTTGTATGCATTTCAAAGGAACCGTTTTGAAGGTCATCTATCGAAATCTTTGGAAAAAATAGCCGTGAATTTATTCTGATGAACTTTACCACAGCTATGTCAAACAATTAAAAGTTACCTTCACATCGCTCTGTTTCCAAAGAGTACTTTGGGAAGATTTTCCATTTCCGGGAGGCAATCGTAAATTCTCATTTCGCTCGATCGATCAATACAATCGTAAAATTTCTGGAAGGCAGTTGATGGTCGCCCCTTCAAAACCGGACCCCTCGGGTGGCAATAGTAAACTCATAGTCGAGGGCTTGGGTGTCAATAGTACATTTGAATCGATGAGAGTGACAACAGTACATGTCCCCAATCAGCTTATCGAGATATCAGGTGTCAAAGGTTTGGTTCTTGTATGAATCACTCTCAGTGTGTTTAAGGATTGATCAATTTATCAGATATTATACTTTCGAGTGTGGTTAGCATACTGCTCTTATGCTCAATCCGTAGTTCTACTGGTTACAACCTACAAAAAGCCATTTTTCAACAATCGTCAAAAATGGACTTGTACTGTTTTTATTCTCATCGATTCATTTGATTTCTTGGGTTCGGGTGGCAGACGTACTATTTTCTATTGCTCGGGTGGCAATCGATAAAGACCGGTCGAGAGAAATGAAAATGTACGATTGCCACCCAGAAAAGGAAACCTTTCCTGCTAGCAATGATACAATAGGGAGTTTCTTACCCCTTCAATGAAGTGATCTAAGTGATGACATTGATTCAAATGAAATGGAATATAATATTCCAATGTTATCATAAATTATAGAAGACAATGCTAACATTATTTCTGAAACCTTCACTTCAGCTGTAGATGCGTCATATTCGCACGTAATGTAGGTTTGTATAATATAAATTATTTTGTCAAGTTTCCATAATGTAAATTAAATAAATGAACATAACAGGAATGCACACCAGGTGGAACGTGCTGAGTGTTGGGGGCCATTTCTGTCTGTTTGGTCGACATTGCTTTCTATAATTGTCTTTAGTGAGGGGGTTCTTGTGAGCCTCCCGGCTGGCCGGGCCCCACCTACCATGGCGGCCCCCCGAGCAGCTCTGGGCTCCACTTAGACCAGCCTCGGGCCTCACCCACCATGGCGGCCCCCCGAGCAGCTCTGGGCCCCACTCCGACCAGCCCCGGGCCCCACCCAGCATGGCGGCCTTGTCGTCAACGCTCGGGATTATTATGTAATCAGCACTAATAAGACAATATTTTTACCCGTTATTATGTTTTTAAACCACAAGAATTCGATCTTCTATAAAGTGAGTAGAAACTGAGGAAAATATTTGGATATATTACAAAAGGAGTGTGAGAGAACGAAAATTGAACCATAATGTATGTCTACAGCACCTAACCTGGGAACGAGCGGAAAAAACTTTTCGAGGTGGTTCTCAAATGAAGGAAGCCCTGATAGTATTTCCCTGATTTCTTTAGGGAGCCCATCAAATGAAATTCCACTCATGCAACAAGATTTAAATTTTCAAAGAAATCTCTCAGTTCAAGCTATTGTTACGTAAATAAATACAATGGTTTGACAATTTCTCTAAGATAAGTATTTTATCTTATTACTAACAACATACGATGTTCATTCTTTTCAGAAGGTAGGTAACTACAAAGTCAATTATGAATGATTGAGCTATCAAGAAGTCCCGAGGTGGGTAGGCAGAAAATGAAAAAAATAATCGATTTTTTTTAATTGCTTAAAAAAACTAGACAATGTAACGAATAAAATGACGTATTGGAAATTTTTCTTGGATGCTCATAAGTGCAATGAAGAGGAACTGGTTGAAGCAGAATCAACTGATGAACGACGGCTGGACTACGGAGTTGCGACGTCTTCACACAATGCTGAGCTAGTTGACGGCTGATCAACTTCCTGCACCGGTTTATTATCCCATCTTTTAGGAGGATTCCTTTTTTGTTTTTTGAAAACAGGTTTAGCCTTCCCCATTCTGAAGAAAGTTGTAAGCTAAAGAGTAAAAACTTTATATTTATACCGAAGTAAAAATCGCGCAACTAGAGAAAGAGACGTAGAGATGACAATGACAACAGAAATAAACAAAGTCGGTATGATAACAGTGCTGGATACTCGAAAATTGCATAAGATCAGGTGATAATCAGCGCAGTGTTATTCTTCTTCATTCATTCCACATCACGTCCTGCATCATTATGTATCGTGCAGGGCACTGAAGTTGTGTGGAGATGCGTGGAGGCAAACTTTTCAGAAAAACTGCTGTCCTGAAAAATAACTTTTTTTCAACTTTGGGTATCTTTTTCTCTGGAACGTTTCGTCGCAGCCAAGTGATCCAATTTTTTCCTGATATAAGATCTTCAATTAAGTCGGATAGTTTAGTTAAATAAGGCTTGGCTTAGGCGGTACGATTTTATGAATAAAAAAGAACCGGGTCAAAAAAGCCACTTTTTGGATCCCATGTAAAAAATATTTGTTTTAATCATATCGAAAAACTATCCGATTTGATAGAAGAGAAAGGCTATATGTACATGCTGTAAAAATTTGAACAAGATAGCACTGACAGGCACCGAGGAAAAGATACTTGAAAATCGCCAAATCGCCTGTTTATTTTGGTAGTTACCCACTACCCTTAAATAAGGTTTAAGATAATATAATATGGTTTTTAGTACAGCAACTATGTAGCTCGACCCAACAAAGTACACAACGACGTACGGATTGGGAATGGGGTCCACTGAACTATCAAATCCTTCTTTGCCGAGCTTTCGGTTAATTTATTACCTTCTTCTGGACTCAGTGAGCAAACCAAGAGTCGATTTGAAAGGTGTTGGTGAAGATGCGACCATAATATGGTCGCATCTTTTATCGTACCTATTTAATGAAACAATGAATCAAATACCAGATTTCGAAAACAAAACAAGAAATGAATTTTATTTATGAAACCCAGGCAATAGATGATAATACTATGGGGTTGAATATAATTACTAGGTACTACCATCATAACAGTATCTATAGTTGGTAGGTAGTGACAATGGCAATCGATCGCATTTCGGTCAGATGAAATTTGAACGGAGATTAGGCCTCTTTTGCGAGTTAAATATATTTCTCTTAAATATAATTCTTAAATATATTAGGTAAAATATTTCTATCGTAGAGTTTCAACCTCCTTTTTCTTCTATTGTGGAATTCTGCAAAAACAACACTTGCCGATGAGTCGCGTTGTGCCACTCGCAGGTGCCATCCCGTGTAGATCACACACACACACACGGACAGAAACCTTCATATCCCTCCACTATTCTCGATGCTGAGATGTTCTTTCTTCCTGTGAACTTCCACATTTGCCTGATTGGGACCCCCCCCCCCCCCCCATCAACTGCTTGGAAGAACCGCCGCAGTGGTAACTCGCAGCCTCAGCCCTGTTCTGGACTCGAACCAAGTCGGCCACCTCAAACCAACAACAACAGCAAAGTCTGTGGAGTCGGGGAGTGCGAAGAGAAGAAGAACCATCGGGTAGATTCTTCTGGTATGAACGAAAGTCCCATTCCATCGGAATGAGCGAATTTTCAAACATTAGGGGTATTCACGTTGAACAAAAACCGCTTCAAATTACAACACAAAGGTTTATTTTTTTCTATACAGGGTGTAAGCCTAACTGGTCCTCCACACGGTACCAGTCGATTCTATAACTAATTTGCAACAAAAAATGTCTCTTAACAATTTTTTTAACCTTTCGTTTTCGAGTTATTTTAACTTTAAACTTTTTTCCCGTGATTTTGACCTTTTGTCATCAAGTCGGTCATAACTCCTTTAATTTGCTGTGTAAATTACAATTTGAGGATACTGTTAAAAAGATCATTAAATTTCCTATCGGATAAATGCCTTAACTTTTTTTGAGTCAAGGTTTGTGACATAAAAACAACCTCTAAAAAGAGAATTTTACGTAATTTTGGAAACCTCGCAATTTTTCAATCGCAAATTGAACTACGAGAACCCATATTTTTTCAAAATGCACGAACTGTAAAAACTGCGCTAAAATCTCAGCTTCCCAATGGTATAATTAAAAAATATTTTACAACCGAATTTAGGAGTGAACTTTGTGTTTGAACGCGGAAAAACTGGATTTTTTTCAACGAAACAGCGCTCTAGCCCTCCTGTTTACGGAGGCCTCGCGGCCTCACTTCTATCGTCCGACCTTCGAGGCGGGGCGCTGATTTCGTTGAAAAACGCTGCAAATTATTACACAATGGTTTATTATTTTTCTATATAGATCACTCGTCTACAAAATCACCAACCATCCAATATGAAGAAAAAAGAAAAAAAAAAAAAATCGAAATCACCAACCATTGATCGCATTTTGGTCAGCTCTAATTTGAACGGAGATTAGGCCTCTTTTGCGATTCGCACTCGTGTTTTGATTTATATATATATATATATTTCAATATAAACCCTTACATTTTCGTAGGGAGCGAACGGTTTGTCCTACAGAGCTCCGCGTGGTCTCAAAAAATTCTAAATATTCTATAGAATCTTAAATTGAAGGAAAAACAATACCTTTATATCAAAATTTTTTGAGTTAGGGCGTTTTCAAAATTTCAAAATTGATTTTGGAACCCTTAGAAGTGACCTACATCAACCAAAAGCTTCGGGGCACAACTAGACCCCAAATGGAGCCTACATACCAAATTTCATCAAAATCGGTCAATGCTAAGTGGCAAAAGTGCCGCGTACGGCGGACGGCGGACGGCGTACGGCGGACGGACGGCCAAATTTTGGTTTATTATTTTCAATAATGAACCTTTGGAATCGACCAAGAAAAAAAAAATTTTAACACCCCCTCAAAATTTGATGGTTTACGTTTCAAGGTATGTAGAATCCAAAAATCGAATAAAAATTTGGCCGTCCGTCCGCCGTCCGCCGTACGCGGCACTTTTGCCCCTTAGCATTGACCGATTTTGATGAAATTTGGTATGTAGGCTCCATTTGGGGCCTAGTTGTGCCCCGAAGATTTTGGTTGATGTAGGTCACTTCTAAGGGTTCCAAAATGAATTTTGAAATTTTGAAAACGCCCTAACTCAAAAATTTTGATATAAAGGTATTGTTTTTCCTTCAATTTAAGATTCTGTAGAATTTTTAGAATTTTTTGAGACCACGCGGAGCTCTGTAGGTCAAACCGTTCGCTCACTACGAGAATTTAAAGTTTGGCCGTACGATAAATCAGAAACACGAGTGTGAATCGCAAAAGTGGCCTAATCGCCTTTCAAGTGTTAGCCGACCGAAATGCGATCGATGTTTTTCTTCATGTTTGATGGTTGGTGGCTTTGCAGACGAGTGATCTATATAAAAATAATAAACCATTGTGTAATAATTTGCAGCGTTTTATTCGATTTTTGGATTCTACGTACCTTGAAACGTAAACCATCAAATTTTGAGGGGGTGTTAAAAAATTTTTTTTCTTGGTTGATTCCAAAGGTTCATTATTGAAAATAATAAACCAAAATGCCCGTTTTTCCGCGTTCAAACGCGATTTTATCCCTAAATGTGGTTGTAAAATATTTTTTAACTGTACCATTGGAAAACTGAGATTCTGATGCAGTTTTTACCGTTCTCGCACTTGGAAAAAATAAGGGTTCTTGTAGTTCAATTTGCGATTGAAAATATGCGAGTTTTCCAAAATTACGTGAAATTTTCTTTTTAGATGACGTTTTCATGTCTCAAACCTTGACTCAAAAAAGTTAGATAGGAAATTTAATGCTCTTTCCAGCGGTATCTTCAAATTGTAATTTACACAGCAAATTAAAGGAGTTATGACCAATTTAATGACTTAAGGTCAAAATCACGAAAAAAGTTTAAAGTTAAAATAACTCGAAAACGAAGGGTTTAAAAAAACATTGCTTCGAGACAATTTTTGTTGCGAATTAGTTATAGAATCGACTGGTACCGTATGGCAGACCAGTTAGGCTTACACCCTGTATACAGGGTACCACCGGCTAGGGTTCGATTCTACAACTAATTTGTGACGTTTAAAGTCTCCTGACTTTTTTTTCTTAACCCTCTTAAAATCGGATTTTTTCCACTTTTAAGATTTTTTTCTCGTATTTTCGACCTTACGCCATTAAAACAGCCATAACTCCCTTGTTTTTCAGTCAAAATTTAAATGTAATTATACCGCTGGAAAGAGCGTTAAATTCTCTATCTCCCTAGTGTTAAATAAAAGGGGGTTCGGTAGTCGAAAATTTTCAAAAATTTCATTTTTCAGATTTTAAAAAAATATTATTCTACACATTATTCCCGACATTTTGGTATGTAAAACTTTCATGTTTGAGTCAGGAAATGTCCTAAATCGTTGCCTGAAGTTTAGTATCTCCGAACCGCTTTTCGGTACCAGTGGAGTTACTCTGCTATTGCTTGTTCAACATTTGCACAAGCCATTTTTTCCACTTTTTTATGCTTATGGAAGTTTACCTTTGAGAAGAGAATAAGAGAGATAAAATTCTTTGAGAAGAATTTTACCTATGATGAAGAGGTGTAAGACGATCTAGAAGAAATCGAACTGCCCGGAGTGGAAGCAAGTTGAACAGACACTCCAACATTAGAAGGGCCAGCTTCTTGATCAGCCTCTTGTTGTTAGCGCCATCGCTCTAAAACGAGCGTTTTACAACGTTTTGTTTTCTTGAAAATGCCACGAGGTTTTGTCATTTTCTTCTCCACAAAAAAACTTTGCCACGATTCACAGAGTAAGAACGATTCACAGAGCAAACGAAGCTAAAAGCACTAGCAGTACTAACGTTTCTCTCTCTACAACCGCAAAAAAGAAAAGAAAATTGTGATGTATAAACCTGTAAATTTTAGATAACCTCAGAATCCCTTCGTTGTTATTGTTGTTGTTGTCCTTCTTCCTTTCATAAAAGTTTGGTGACTAGGTTTCATAAAGGTTCATGGAAAAGAGAAACAAGTTGGCACGCATCGTGACGTAATCGTCGTAGTAGGTACCTTTCCAGTTTATTGCTTTTTTCTCAGAACTATGTTTTTCAATGCGTTTGACCCATTATCTCTGGAACTACGCATGATATCGAGATGATTCTTTTTTTGTGTTATGAAAGAATAATAGTTCTACACATTAGCATATGCTTTTTGTAAACAAAATACTTGGAAGCCGAGAATTTTTTTTTTGTTTGACTCAAAAAAGGGTTATCTAAAATAGCTGTACAAAAAAAATTTAAAGATATTTTTGGAAAGCAATATGCTTATTTGTTGTCCTTGAGTAGCTGAACAACATGAGAAAAAAAATCATACAGATCGAACATACCGTTGTCTAGATAATGGGTCACGAAAAAGGTTATTTTTACCCTATGACTACCGAACCCCCTAAGACTTTTTCCGAACTTACTGACTTTAATGAACTTAATGACTTTTTCGTGACTTGGCGTTTGGGTGCTAAATTGCTAATGGTGGCACTCCTGAGACACCACAACTACGTAAAAACCGATTTGTTGGCCCATTAAGAATATTGTAGTCGTAAAATTCGGTTGTTTAGCAGTTGTCATGTTAAATTTGGACAATCCGTGGTAGGCTTAATGGATCAACAAAGCGGTTGTCACCTGGCTGGAGAGCGTTTGTCACCCGTAAAACCAATGATGATTTGGGAAATTGACGAAAAATTGAAATAATACTGTATTAGGTACGTAACTATTTATGTGTAAAATAGTTATAAAAAATAAAAAATAATTAAAAGAGCCTAGAAAAATCGTGGGTTTTCTGGAGTTTCTTCATTAAAGGTTTTCGAAGTGCCCTCCATTCTGGTCCAAGCAGAAACGACTCCTGCGTCGAGTGCCATCAACAGCTCGCTCCAGCTCATGTGCATTCTGTCGGATTGCGTCGCTGCAAAGGTAGATTCTCTCCACCAGATCATCTCGAGTTTCTGGTCGAACTTCGTAAACTTTCGTTTTTAAAGCACCCCACAAATGAAAGTCGAGGGGTGTGAGGTCGGCGCTCCAGGGGGGCCATTTTACTGGAACTCGGAGTCCAATCCACCTACGGCATTTGCAATGAAAGTTTAAAGGCAATTGTCACCCAACGGTGAAAGGATACCCTCTTCCTAAAAATTGAGGTGTTGCGGAGGGGTAGCGAATGCAATATAAATCAACGTGACCTAATACCTAATCAATTCATCACCCCTAAAGAGATTATTTGGATTCTAGTGCTTTACAACAACCTGTTGTTAAAGCTTGTGTTCATCCATTCTGTAACAATTCGCCCATTGTGGGCAGGTCAGCCATCCATCTGCCACCACAAAACGTTGCGCTGTTGTAATGGCATGTCTGCCAGGACGTCGAAAATGTCGGTATTCAATAACTGAAACAAAATTATTTGTGACAATGATGAGCAGGTATGGAAGAAGAAGTGAAAATATACCTTAAACTTTTAAACCAAATATAAGCTTAACTAAGAACCTCCTTCGTTTTGAAATAAGTACCTCCATAAAAATTCTTCCTTTTTTTGAAGTGGTTAATGTTTTACCTCAAGAAACCGTGCAGCATTCAGCCTGAATGGGAGCTCAAATGGGCCGATCAGACGCCCCCTCATCACCCCCATCCAGACATTTACTCGAAAATCATGCTGATAATGGGCGGTAACAGTGGCATGTGGATTTTGAACGGCCCACAAATGAGAGTTTCTCTGGTTGATTATGCCAGCTCTCGTAAAAGTGGCCTCGTCAGTCCACAGAATGCGGTCCAGTCGATAACGGAATGTTTGGTACCACCTGCAAAACCGTGTCCTCCTCTCATAGTCAGTAGGCAACAAGTTCTGCACCTTTGGACCAAAACATATTAGACACACGTTAAAAGTCCATAAAATTAAGGTAGATACCAATAACTAATAAAGATGTTAATGTAGGTGATACTTATTGTTCTTGAAATAGGGGCAATTTGAGGCAAATTCCCTACCTACAATCAAAACTGAGGTGAGTAAGCATGATAAACATAGACCTTCAAAATGTGGCACTTATTTTTATAAAATGTGGCAATGTGGCACTTATTGTGGCCGAATGTGGCATTTATTTCAGCTGATGTGGTATTTATTTTTTCAACTTTCCACCCCCTCCCCACCATAAAAGGGATGTTAAACCATTAAATCATGAAACTTGAAAGCATATCAACTACTGTATTATGTATATCAACTATTTACATGTATTTCCAACAAATTTACATGTAATTTACAACATGTTAAATTCAATTATAAAACAATTTGCTGTCACCAGTAATCCACTTCTTATGAAGGGTCACGTTTAAACTAGAATCTCTAGGCATATTGAAGATTGAGGAAAAACGAAAATGAGCGCGATATTAACAGTAAGAAACTTCAGCTTGGTATGAAGGACGTGGGGAACGGAAATGATATACATATATCAGTATATACCGAATGGTGCTCCCCGACCCTAATGGATGTACCTACTCAGGTACACATGCACTTCCCATTATGATACTGCATCGGACTTAATCCGCATCCAAGTTATTTTTGAACGGACATGAGACCCTAACAACAGCCGAAGACCCACGTTGACCCGTGGTGATAAGTTAATCTTACCTGGTATTAGCAAACATCCATTCGTCATATTTTTCTCGGCGTTCTCGGGCGTTAGTAAAAATAAGTATTAGTAAAATAAGGCGAAATGTGGCATTTTCAGAGAAATCAACGAAATATGGCATTTTACCGAAAAATGGGCCGAATGTGGCATTGTAGTGTGGCGCCGTGGCAATGTGGCATTTGAAGGTCTCTGATGATAAATGAACTTTAGTGACAATTTAATTTCTATTGTACTTTTCTTTACCTTGTGATGGAGGATAGTTGAGATGGAAGGAGGCCTCCTCAATGTAGTGGATAACAATGAAGAATGTCCTTTTTCACTGGAATGTTCACTGGATTGGACAAACACTGCATTGACTCTGGATTTGTTACAAGTGGCCACTGATTTTATTAATGATGAATAATATGAAAGGAAAGACTAGGTTGCTGGTTGGAGCTCTCACTGAAGTCTGAAGACTGGTAGATTCCTGGCAGCTTGAGAGAGGGGAATGTGTCCTTTGAGTAGCCCAAAGTTCACTACTTTGCCCCTGAATGTGAGAGATTACAATCATGCTTGCTCATTACACAGGTCTGCAAAAAAATTGTTTTGATCAGCTGCATGGAATCTTTTAGCTATAGTTTTTTGGTGTGCTGAATCCAAAAATGACTGCCATTTTTATCCATCACGCACAGTTTTCTTGCAAAATATTGGAAAAGGGGAAATAAAAAACTAAAATTGAGAAAAAACATAATTTGTATTTTGTACAATCTCAAAATAATTGAGTATTCGTTTCCTATTTAATACAAAATACTCAAAGAATTTATTAATTTTGCTTGTGGAACCTTTTCTTCTTTTCTTTCACACTTCGTCGCGTACGTTTTCGTGCTCCAGAATTGTCTGTATCTCTCTTGAGCATCCAACAGTAGTCAGCTAGCATATTGACGTCCCATCGTCCTTGGTAGCGTTTTTCCATATCTCGAACGTCTTGGTGAAATCTTTCACCTTGCTCCTCACTGAACTCTCCCAAGTTTTCTGGGAAGTATTCTACATGGGAGTGTAGGAGATGAACTTTTAAGCTCATGTTGCATCCCTGAGCTTTGTAGGCAGCCAACATGCGATTCACAATGGATTTGTAGTGAGGATCTTTCGTATTGCCTAAAAACTTTTGCACTACATCCTAAAGAGTCCCAAGCTTCTTTTTCTTTATCGCTCATTGATACTGAAAACAAGGGATCGGACAAAAGTTTTCGTATGTCAGGTCCTGTAAAAACTCCCTCTTTCAATTTTGCTTCAGACAGTTTAGGAAACTTTGAACTCAAATATTGGAATCCTGACTTTTGAGAAAATCAAATGAATAACGTGTTATGACATGATTCTGGGCATCCTTTCGCTTCTCCTTCTTCAAAAATATCCCACCACCTTCTTCCCCACCTCCTCTATTTCAGTACATATCATTCCTGGGAGTGACATGACTAAATATGAATGTGAAAATACTCATGCATTCATAAAATTGACAACTTGGCAGCAACTACGAAATTGAAGTTCAAGGCTAAATAACACCAAACGTCGATTTCAAAAAACCAGTTTTGCCAGAAAACTAGACGTGATGGAATTTTTTGGGTATTATTTTCGGTTTCAGCATGTAAAAACCTATGGGAACCAGTAAAAAAATCGCTTGCAGTTTTTTGGTTGCAGACCTGTGTTATCTACCTAAAGCTGGTTTTTTTTAGAGAAACAAGATTCCAATGAAGCAGGTACCTACCTAACACCTTTGTAGTTTGGTGTTAGCTCATAATTAGTAGTAGTTATTACTTAGTTGTAGCAATAATTAGTAGTAGTAATTTATAAGTGAATTAGTTATAGTTTTTAGTTATAAGTTAAGGTTTTGGTAGGTTCATAGTTATTTAGGTTAAATGAATATTTATAAGTTAATTGTAATAAATAGTACAAAACATTTATGATAAGCCGTCACTGTGTAGCCCACTCTGTGAACGTAGTCTAGTGAGGTGGTAGGTGTGGATAAAAGTTATTGTTTCTCAAGACGCGGTGAACCGCCATATGGGAAATCCTCAACTGATCTCGTAATCTGTGAGTGCTCGTGGTGGGGTCAGCAGCAATGGCAGCCAATACATTAGCCTCATTTGGATTGTCCCGTTGGTGTTGAGTTGGTGGAACATAAGTTACAGATCCAGTCTCACTCACTCGCTTGTACAACTAAAAAAATTTAAAAATAGATACAGTAAGTACCTACTGGGACTTTGGTTCTGGGGTGGTGAATATGGTACAATGATGTTTTTGAATTTAAAACCGTTCTGGCGGGCTCCCAGAAGGCTCGAAGCGGTTGCTGGAGGTATGAACACTTCTGATCCTAAGTCTTCCCTCTGGCTTGGCGTGCGAGGTGACTTTAATGTTATCAGGATAACAGTTGTTTTGTGATAACCTGTGGAATACTTGTTGCCCAAAGACGATCAACAAACGTGTGTTCTTTTAACTATTTTTTCATTGTCTATAATGTATTTCTAAAGTTATTTCTGTTGCCGAAAGTAAAATAAAGTGATTCTACGACTTTTTATCCCAGATAACCAAAACAAGTGACTTTAGTGGGGTGGCTTTGGTACACCGTCCTGTACCATTGTACACGTAGGTACCTAAGTACCCAGGTAAAATTATGAGTGCGGAAGGTTCGGAATACGAGGTATCTTGCATGGAAAGTTGCAACAACAACAACAACTGGAGATGGCCTCGTTGTGAAGATAAAATTTGGTTTTTGGAAAAACACGTCTTGTCGAAAATCCCAGAGCCACCCTCTCTTTATAACAAAAATAATTTTTTTTCTGTGTCCGTACTCTAACAAACTTTTGCTGATTTTTTGTTTACATGATTTCAACACATCTATGTTCCTGGGGTAGGACCCACATTGCGATTTCGTTCTAATCGCGATTTGTTTGTTGTTCCTGGTGAAGGCCCCATATTTTTTTCAATAAAGAAGTTTTTCCTCGACTTGTATCTCCCTTTTCTTATGTGTTGCACACCCTATGAATGATTTCTTACCATGGTATAGACGAAAGGTTGTGTTCAAGATTATCAAGAGCTCTAGGTACTAAGAAAAACTTAAATTTATTCAACGTTTTTAAAAATTGTGGCACAAACTGAGGAAAATTTGAAGAAATTTTTTTTTGAGCTCTAAGACATTCAAAAAACTTCAATGAATAAAGCAGTGCAACGTTGCAATCCACAAGAAAAAACAGCCCTGCGAGGGGGGTGACTATGGTACAGAAAATAAAAAATTCTGGCGGGAAAAGTTCTTGACAAAAAGCTTATTTTTTGTGATGAAATTGAAGGTAAATACATCTATATTGCATACAAAAATTGGCACTTCGACGAGTGCAACTGGGAAAGGTATGTGTTCAAAAAACTTTAAAAACTGTACCAGAGTCACCCCACCTTACGGTACAATGAAAGATCAAAGCCTAATCAATCGCAGGATGTCTAAAACAAAATAGCAGTTCATAAAACTGGAAGATATCAATAACAAACAAAAAACAATCTAATTTTCTGTATAAATGGGATAAGCCTTTCAAGTAGACGGAAGACACAATTATTATTGAAGGAAAGATTCAATACTTACAATTGAAATCCGGTGAGCGAAATGATATAAATCCCCTTTGTTAGTGACGCGCACAGAACACAAAACATGAACAGCAAAGTCAGCAGGTTACATACCCTTGAAAACACGTTTTTGGTATTCCCGTACAGCTTCACTGGCGTTTTGGTTTGTGAAACCATAAACCAGCAGCATTTCGGCATACTATTGAATGGAAAAAGTTGCCATGATACAAGTAGATGTGTAGGCAGGTCACGAACTGATCACTGATCAGATGACTAATCTGATGTTCGGAACCTAGTGTTATTATGAACAGGGTGGTTTGATTACTTGCGATGTGGGGAGGAGGATGACATTAAAAACACACCTTTGACCTTATTGTCAACGGTAGTAACGTTGAACTTGGCCGATCTAGTAATAAAAAAATTGGCATACAAATTAACAGAAATTAAGACAATTTTCGAAAAGTGAATTGGACAACATATCAGTGACTGCTTTTGGTTTATTATTTTCAATAATAAGCCTTTGGAATCGAGCAAGAAAAAAATTTTTTTAACCCCCCCTCAAAATTTGATGTTTTACGTTTCAAGGTACGTAGAATACGAAAATCGAATAAAAAAATTTCCGTCCGTCCGCCGTACGCGGCACTTTTCTTAGCAACACTGGACCGATTTGGTTCAAATTTGGTATATGGGCTCCATTTGGGGTCTAGTTGTGCCGCGAAGCTTTTGGTTGATGTAGGTCACTTCTAAGGGGTGAAAATTAAGGGTTGAAATTTTCAAGAGTGCCCTAGCTCGAAAACTCTCGAAATAAAGGTATCTTTTTTCACCAATTTTAAATAGTACAGAATTTTTAAAAATTTTTGAGACCACCCGGAGCTCTGTAGGACAAACCGTTCGGTCCCTACGAGTATTTGAAGGTTTTCCTTCGATAAAACAGAATCATGAGTGTGAATCGCAAAAGAGGTCTAATCTCCATTCAAATTTTATCGGACTAAAATGCGATCGCTGTTCATTTCTTCGATTTGTATACAGTTTTGCCTTCTGCGTAACCAGTAATCAAATTTCCATATCAAGCTTTCTATTTTTCGAATCGAGTGTGAAGCGTTTAGTTCTTTCTAATACACTTGATTGTGAAGGTGTGAAGCCATTATAGTGTGGTAGGTAGTACCTACCAATAGTTGGTAGGTAAAAAAAAGTTGGTAGGTAAAACAATGTTTGTAGGTAAAAAACGCTGCAAATCATTGCTCACTGATCAGATCACTGATCAGCTGAGTGAGCTCCGAAGCCATTTTCAATCCTATTGAATGTAGGTGCTCTTCCAGGCGTCTCCAGCATTCGAGGATATCTTCTTCACTCCTCACATCACTGATCAGCTGAATGAGCTCCAAAGCCATTTTCAATCCTATTGAATGGAGGTGCTCTTCCAGGCGTCTCCAGCATTCGAGGATATCTTCTTCAATCCTCACATCACTGATCAGCTGAGTGAGCTCCAAAGCCATTTTCAATCCTATTGAATGGAAGTGCTCTTCCAGGCGTCTCCAGCATTCGAGGAGATCTTCTTCACTCTTCAGATCACTGATCAGCTGAGTGAGCTCCGAAGCCATTTTCAATCCTATTGAACGCAGGAGCTGAAATTTGAGAGGGAAGGTCAAGGGAGAATACAGATGGTGGTAGGTGCTATTGATGGAGAACCAGTGATCTATACAGAAGGATGATCTATACACAAAATAATAAACCTTTGAGCAATGATTTGCAGCGTTTTTCAATAAGTCTTGTGTCATTACTTGACTCAGTGAGACAAAGTACGAAAAGATGGCTGCCAAACTCATTTTAGAGTAAAAATGTCAATTTTTACTGGAAGATCCGCGGTTTTTGGCACGGGAACGAGGATTTTACACCATTAGTCCAGTGTAAACAATTTTATGACCATAGCGTTGGAAAGCTGAGATTTTGGGTCAACTTTTGGGGTTACAGTGAGAAATTAACCGGAAGTTTCAGTTAGTGTTACATACGTTTGAAAAAAAGAAAAATTTTCGAGATTTTACTATTTGGGCTCATTTTGCAAAATCTTGGTCTTCTTTAAAAAGTTTTATTTAACACTAGGGAGATAGAGAATTTAACGCTCTTTCCAACGGTATAATTACATTTGAATTTTGACTGAAAAACAAGGGAGTTACGGCTGTTTTAATGGCGTAAGGTCGAAAATACGAAAAAAATCTTAAAAGTGGAATAAGTCCGATTTTAAGGGGGTTACGAAGAAAAAGTTAGGAGACAAAAAAAGTCACAAATTAGTTGTAGAATCGAACCCTGGCCGGTTGTACGACCTTAACCGTTACACCCTGAGATCACTCGTCTGCAAAGAACACGGCTTTGCCATTGCTACCAACCAACTTGAAGAAAAACATCGATCGCATTTCGGTCAGCTAACATATGAACGGAGATTAAGCATCTTTTGCGATTCACGATCGTGTTTCCGATTTATCGTACGTCCAGCCCTTAAATTCTCGTAGGGAGCGAACGGTTCGTCCTACAGTGCTCCGCGTGGTCTCAAAAAATTCTAAAAATTCTATACTATCTTAAATTGAAGGAAAAACAATACCTTTATATCGAAATTTTTTGAGTTAGGGCGTTTTCAACATTTCAAAATTCAGTTTTCAACCCTTAGAAGTGACCTACATCAACCAAAATCTTCAGGGCACAACTAGACCCCAAATGGAGCCTACATACCAAATTTCATAAAAATCGGCCAATGCTAAGTGGGGAAAGTGCCGCGTACGGCGGACGGATAGCCAAATTTTTATTCGATTTTTGGATTCTACGTAAACCATCAAAACGTAAACTTACCTTGAAACGTAAACCATCAAATTTTGAGGGGGTGTTAAAAAAAAATTTTCTTGGTCGATTCCAGAGGTTCATTATTGAAAATAACAAACCAAAAATCGTCAAACAAAAATGCTTCGGAGCAACATTCCCAAGTTAAGAGAGACAACTAGCAATGAAGATGACCAGTAACTGGTACACCTTCCCCAGTACCTAGCAGAGGGTCTGATTTGATGCCTTCAAGTTCGGTACAAGTCCGGGAGTGAAGGAGTCAGGAAATGGGGGAGATCCGGAGAAGGAAGGAAGGCTTCTGAAGAGAGATAGAGAGACGCCCCTGAAGAGAGAGAGAGAGGCTGAATGAATGGTGGTGGTGTTCGAGGGAGAGGGGAGAGAAGGGATTAATTCTGTTTTAAGCTGCTAAGTTGATAGGGAGCACAGGAGAGCGGTTTCTGGGACGTGAGGCGGCAGAGCTGGAGGTCGAATAGAGAGGGCCGAGTCTCTCTAAAAGGGAGATTGGGGGAACCTGGAGGAGGGAGAGACGAAGCGGACCGGCTAGCAATCCCACTCCCGACTAAATGACCCGAAACTTAAACTCAAGTCATGAAAGTCACTTCTCCTTAGGGCAGAAATTTGGAGAATATTGGCCCACTTAAGAGAACAACCAAAGTTCCACAAAGCAAACCAGGTTTCTCTCTCGGAGGTTGAGGAGACAATGTGATGATATGGCTGGCAATAATTGAAGCCGCAGAGTGCGAGCCTTCAACTTCCCGTGCAAACAACCCGACTCCCCAGCGAGTATTTTCCAAGTGCACTTTGGAAATTGAATTTTCAGTCTACTCGAGTGGAGTCTCGAAACCGCTCGGTGGGAGGACGTATCGTTAGGAAAGTATCGGCATGAGTGTCAATTTTTCAAAATATCGAGTACCTATCGATACTTGAGTGTCACAAAACATCAACCTTCCCAATATTCCAAAGGGAAATATTTTTCTCTACAATATTTTACTCATTTCTTACCATCAAGTGTCCAATTCAGAGTGCATTTTGGTTTATTATGTTTAATAAAAAGCCTTTGGAATCGACCAGGAACAAAACAAATTGTTTAGTAATGCATGCATTCCAGGGGACGTCCTATTGGATCAGCATTGGGTCAACTAATACCAGTTGGTAAGCGATAAAACTGTTTCACTCGATGTAATTTATTAAGTACTTTAGGCAAGAAATAATGACCCCCCCCCCCCCCACCATTATCCACCTTAACATTTCTAGCGGCATGGGAACCTCCATCTGAAGAGCATTTTGAAATCCATGGTCTGCGATACCCAACATGGGAATCTGAGTTCACGCCCCCCCGCCACAACCGCCACCACCAATGGTGCCAGTCTGGCGATGATACTTCGTAAAGTTGAACTTTCATCTATTTGTGCCAGGACACCATGGTGGCACCACTATTATTTCCATGGTGGTACAGAGGATAATTCATTAAAATCCGGAGGTATAATGAGAGTTTTTTCTCCATTTCAAAGCTTGGGTACTACTACTTGGGGAAATATGGGGTATTTTCTCAATATTATCCCCCTACTCGCCCCCTCCCCTTGTGAATTTTGGTACTCTGTTGGAATAATACACAATTTAGAAGATTTCTGAGTCGAACAAAAAACGCTGCAAATTATTACACAATTGTTTATTATATTTCTATATAGATCACTCGTCTGCAAAGCCACCAACCATCCAACATGAAGAAAAACATCGATTGCATTTCGGTCTGCTCTAATTTGAACGGAGATTAGGCCTCTTTTGCGATTCACACTCGTGTTTCAAAGTTGGGAAAGTAACGCGTTTTATTAGATTTTTGGATTCTACGTACCTTGAAACATAAACCAACAAATTTTGAGGGGGAGTTAAACCAATTTTTTTCTTGTTCGATTCCAAATGTTCATTATTGAAAATAATAAACCAAAAACGCTAGCGAATTGTTGACTTTAAAAATTTATTTTTTCAGATCCGCTACAAATTTCAAAAAGTCGTTTGACTCAAATGTGTATTGATAGGTGGTATACGCATGGAAAATATGTAATTCAATTTCATTGATTAGAGCCAGAGAAAAAGGTACTTTAGTGATGAAAACTGCAATTTTTCAGGAGAGGCAAATTTCGAAATTCAAGCTTTCCCGCCCGTTCATGTCGTTGTTTCTGTCTAAAATCCGTGGTTTTCGGGTTTCCATGTATTATTTAAAACTTCCAAGATTCAAAGATACCTTCTGAGAGGCTTTGTTATCATAACCTTGCTTTTGGTTCATTATTTTCAATAACAAACCTTTGGAATCAACCAAGAATTTTTTTTTTAACACCCCCTCAAAATTGTTGGTTTACGTTTCAAGGTACGTAGAATCCAAAAATCAAATGAAAATTTGGCCGTCCGTCCGCCGTACGCGGCACTTTCCCCAATTAGCATTGACCGATTTTGATGAAATTTGGTATGTAGGCTCCATTTGGGGTCTAGTTGTGCCCCGAAGCTTTTGGTTGATGTAGGTCACTTCTTAGGGTTCCAAAATCAATTTTGAAATTTTGAAAACGCCCTAACTCAAAAAATTTTGATATAAAGGTATTGTTTTTCTTTCAATTTAAGATTCTATAGAATTTTTTGAGACCTCGCGGAGCTCTGTAGGACAAACCGTTCGCTCTCTACGAGAATTTAAGGGTTGGACGCTCGATAAATCAGAAACACGAGTGTGAATCGCAAAAGAGGCCTAATCTCCGTTCAAAATTTAGCTGACCGAATTATGATCGATGTTTTTCTTCATGTTGGATGGTTGGTGCCTTTGCAGACGAGTGATCTATATAGAAAAATAATAAACCATTGTGTAATAATTTGCTGCGTTTTTAAACTGTATACATTCAATTTTCAATTACAGGAAACGCACATTGCGAATTCATTTAAATTTGAATTGACGATTCAAATGTTGCTCATCTCCGAAGTTTTGATTTTAATGCTCCTATTTTAACTTCGGAACAGGATAGAATTTACTGAAGCAAATGCACAAGGGAGGGGAATTTCAAGGATACTTTCGAAGAATACTATCGTCCTAGAAAATGTTCGAGATGACGTTCAACCTTCCAAAAGCCGACCAAGTGCCCCAGTTTATATTACTATAAAGTAACTTGTGAAAGACCATTCGTACATTTTCAAAGTGAAGCTTGAGTGAGACAAAAGAGAAGACTTAATAGTTGAGAGGAGGGAGAAGTTAAAACTGACATTGTGGTATGCTATCGGTTTCCAGTGACGCTAGCTCGAGTCCTAGCAGATCATTCCAAACTTTTTTCCGATCGCAACGGGACTCGAACTGGCGACACTGGAACCCAAATGATACCCACAGTGTCAGAGATGACGCCTCAATCCTCTCGGTCATCAAGCCTTCTCTGGATATCTAGTCGCTTCGATCACTCTCTAGTCGAAGGTTGTAGCAATGCAGAACCTCTCACTCAAGGACCGCGGCTCAAATCGAGGTTAGATCGGGAAGAATCAGTTAACCCATTTCAGGCCACTGATGCGTTTTCGCATCTTCATATTTTATGATTTTTTTAAATATTGAAAACAGTGGGCAATCTTTGAAAAAGAATTTTTTCTCGTTCATGCTGTTCCTAAAATTTTCTCTGACGTTCGGGAGCTGAATGCGATTTTGGAATTTTTTTGAAAATGAGGCCTTCTGGCCAAAAGCATGATTATGGTGGCTCAAGTTCCATTCTGGAATAAATGAAACTGGATAAATCATATCGCTTTGGAAAACTCTCAAATCTCATTAAAAAGTAAAATTCATAAAATATAAAGTATTTTTGCTCTCGATTGGTGAGCAAATAATGATTCGTTTTGGCCGGCATTCTGTAAAACAGTTCATCCTCCTCTCCCCATCATTCAGTTATTTATACCCTTGACTTGAAATGGGTTAAACTCCATTTATTCGAAAACATGAGTTAATCAGCGAATTTTCAAAGAAATATTCAAAACTCTATTAAGAGATTAGGGTTTTGTTCAATAAAATTTGGACCTGTATAAAGCGAATTCAGCGATGGAGAATTTTTGAATATCGCCGAGGCATCAAATACTGGTGGTATTCTGGATGTGGAATGTTCTTATGACTGAGTGATGTAAAAGGTAGTGCACGAGATTACCAGGACTCAAAATTTCCAATACTCTATAAGTGGCCTTATTCAAGTACCTTTTTCTCAGAATCTACTCAAGATATCGATTAGCAATTTTTAGGGGTTGTTATAGGTATTATTATGTAAATTTTAGTCTGACAACTTTTGAAAATACTGCGTACACATAAATTAGTGCCATATTACACAAACAATAAAACGCTGCATTATTAATTAATCAAAGATAAATTCAAAATTATTAAATAATTTATCGTAAGTCCAACCCTTGAGTTCTCGTAGGGAGCGAACGGTTTGTCCTACAGCGTGGTCTCAAAAAATTCTTAAAATTCTATACTATCTTAAATTGATGGAAAAACGATACTTTTAAATCAAACTTTTTTGAGTTAGGGCGTTTTCAAAATTTCAACCCTTAGAAGTGACTTACATCAACCAATATCTTCGGGGCACAACTAGACCCCAAATGGAGCCTACATACCAAATTTCATCAAAATCGGTCAATGCTAAGTGGGGAAAGTGCCGCGTACGACGGACGGACGGCCAAATTTTGGTTTATTATTTTCAATAATGAACCCTTGGAATCGACCAAGAAAATTTTTTTTTTAATCTCCCTCAAAGTTTGTTGGTTAACGTTTCAAGGTACGTAGAATTCAAAAATCGAATAAAAATTTGGCCGTCCGCGGTACTTTCCCCACTTAGCAGTGACCGATTTTGATGAAATTTGGTGTATGGGCTCCATTTGAGGTCTAGTTGTGCCACGAAGATTTTGGTTGATGTAAGTCACTTCTAAGGGTTGAAAAATAAGGACAATGCCGTCACCGATCATGTTTACATGGTAAATGTCAACTCGTGTCACAATATGATTGAAAATGGCACGAAATTGACCCTTTTCCCTGAAAGTTCATCGGAGAAGGAGGATACTCAAGCACATCCTGTTAGATTCAGTTCAAACTCCAATATTTGCCTCAGCAACAATGCGATCAACCATGACTATCTTATTGTGACCTCACCGAGCAACTTCACTGCATGAGAAAGCCACAAAAATCGTCCCCTTGTTGATTCTAGTGATTCCTCCATCAACTTTTCAGACGCTGTTCTTTGCAATGGACCAGCATCACACATCATCACCGTCCATGATTCAAATGATGACAAGTTTTTGAGAGACTCTTACAAAAGTATCCCATAGTGAATGGTGCCTTTGCTGATACCTAGGTAGCTTTCAAACACTCCGAATTTTTCCTGAAATTTGACTGACAATATTTTGTAGTGATGATGATTGCTGTGATGTTTTATTGTATTGATGATATTGATTGTTTTGGATTACTTGGATTACTACTTACTCGTACTTGCAATTACTTAATTCGGTTTTTTACTAATTTCTAAGGTAAAATTGAAATTGCTAAAATTTGAGGTTCAATAAAATTGTGTTATTAGAGTAAAATTGACGATTTTAAAAACTGAAATGTCTCATAAAAAGTCGTGATTGATTGTTAGAGTGTCAAAGTTGCATGATAATTATGCAATGGCTCTTTTTGAATCAATCTGATGAAGACGAAATGATATTTAAATTCTCCATTAGGTTCAAACTTCTAGACAGCCAACTATTCCTGCACTAAGTACAGTCCAGCAGAGGCCATAGAAGATCCCAATCCATTTTGTGTTATGTTCATTATTATTGTTGACGAACGGGTGATAATTTTCCGTTGGGAAACACAAGTAAGTAAGTAATTATCTTTACTAGTGGCTCAGAAAGTTATAATTTGGTATAATAGGGTGAGGTAACTGTTATGATGGCGTGTGAAGGCGAACGGCTTCACGTCGGATTATCTGTTTTGATTGGTCCTCACCCAATGAAGACAAAGGACGGGACAGCACTTTCTGCCCGGCGCGTTTTACCGCCGACTGAGTGCAGGAGTGCTTAAAGACTTCAGCTCAGCTACGTACCTCGGCGCGATTGCTCGCCGACCGGAGGGAGGCAGCACATTTACCTAGGCCTAATTGGGGGCAGACAACTACTAGGTGAAATGGGAGCAGAGGCCGACACGATGAGCTTATCGCCTACCGAGACCTCCGAGGAACTGTGGGCTTCAGAGAGAAGGCGAGGTAGAGCAAGAAGTAATCAAGTCGAGTTTTCGAAGACGAATGCATGAAAGGGAAGCCCTGAGTCCTCCTTTTATATTGGTTAAACTAGGTAAGGGGAGAGTGGTGGAAGGTGATGTCAAGTGACGTGTTTGTTCCCCGTACCTCACCCTACCTACATGGCATGATGAATCACTCAGGGTTTCCCTTGTGTCCTTTATTGGAGAACTAACATAGCTAAGAGTATGAGTCATTACAGTGTGGCTGCCATCCTACATCCTGTTATTATTTGTTTGTACCGTATGATTATATCTTTCTTACAATGTCTTGGAGATGAAGAGACAACAATAAAATATGTTCAGTTCGTTTACGGAAATTCACGAGTTTATCTATCCGCGGTTATAAATCACACATACACAACAGGAACATTTCAAAATATCTTAGAGAATGTTCGGTTAAAAAGGTAACAACTCGAAATATCATCGAAATTTGACCAAAAGTTACCCCCTCTTGGCCCCTAAACAAAACATTATCTTTTTCTCGCCATGAAACATTAGCTCAGATGTTACAGTACACAGTTATTCAACAGTAAATGTTGGCGGTACGTTTCTATTGAGTGGAACCGAATTTCCCAAAAATCACGTTTTTTTGAGTTGTGCCCCTATTCTAGGACGGGTGCGAATGTTCAGTGGAGAGACGTAAAGTAATTCCATTCGACCTAGAGAAACCTGTTCTGTCGGAAAGCAAACCAGAGAGTCGCGGCCTATTTTAACAACAATGAAACTAAATTGGACGCTCTATCACTCGCAGCATCGTTGGTTGTTGAAACGTGGAGTTGAAGCCGTGTTTGTTCGGATTCAACATATCCGAGTGTGGCTCTTCGCTTCGAGCCCATTCATTATACAAGAGGCAAAACTGATATCAAAACTCAGAGAAACAACGTTCCTTGTCGACACGCTCTCAACGCAAATTCACCCGCACTTACTATAAGGGAAATTTAGGGCGCTCTGATTACGAAATTGCCACTTGTCCTCCATTGCGGGTTCTTTTGATCTGAAAAGATAACGAAAGCGGGGAAGAAGAGCCCAAGTGTGCACACGTTCGTTCATTACCATTCTCTTTCGACCGACATTTCCAACTTTCTCAGCGGTTGGAGGGAAGCGATTTCGCCGCAGGGGCATTCGAGCTAAGTTTTCCTCGGTTAAAGGTTTAGTTTTAAAGTACAACAAAGCGTGGAATGACAAAGGCTCCAGTTTCATATTGACATGACGTCATTGCACGACTCGGCTAAGCCGTGATTTATTCATTCGAGTCGAAACCACCTTGTTCGACAACATAATGAATAATGAAACGCGATGGTCCCCTTTCTAATCTGATTAGCCGTTGTACCACGCAAAAGTGACAACATTGTTTCGGCAATCGTGGATTAGTCATGACACCGCAGCTATTGTCACAGCGCCCGGCCCGAGGGTATCCCTAAGTACAACTATTGTTGGGAAGCTCTCGATCGAGGAGTTTCTAACGTCACTGCCGGGTGAAATATTGCTGAGCTTTTGTGGAGTCAACTAAATACGAGCACCTTTTGGTGAAAATAAAGGCGTTACAGCGAGTCGCGAAATTCTAAATAAATCTGTATATTCGCCTCAATTCGTTCGCAGAAAGAGAATAGGTTATTGCACAGTGACTCAACCCCCCCCCCCACCCACCAGACTCTAAAATCTTCAAAATGGTGTAATAAAAAAGTTTATTCCGAGTCTACCAAGGTAATGGAACCTTTCTTTTCACTTTTCAAGGTCGAGAAAAAAGTTCTCCAAAATCAAAATTTCCACTCCTGTTTTACTTTTTGGCCTCCATGAACAATTTTGGTTGCGTGTCTGTCTGTCTGTGTGACATGAAATCCTTGTAACGGGCATAACTATACGAAGTTATTGTCCGATTTCGATGAAATTTTCAGAGATAGCGTGGCGTTGCTTGTAGACGGTCCCCTATGAAAAGCATCAACCCAGGCAGATAGATGCTTCTGCGCAAACGCAACGTAGGGATGGGAAAAAGTATCGATTCTTTAAAAAATCGAGTCTTATAAAAAAAACTATCGATATTTTTAGATAATTTTTGTCTCCCTGAAGGATCGGAGAATCGATTCAAAAATTCGAGAATCGATCCAATTCTTTTCATTAGCTGTTTTAGGGAAATAACATTTATTTCCCAAAAAATAAAATTTATTTCCCTAAAACAGCTACTTAATGAAAAAAATCGGATCGATTCACGAATTTTTTAATGATTTATGATTGATGAATTTTCGAATTATTGATGATGATTTAATCATCATCAATAACAATCACTACAACCAATAATCATCATAATCACAATGGGGAAAGAAAATTGATGAACTTCACTGCTTATCACAACCTAATGACCAAAAACGCTGCAAATTATTACTCAAAGGTTTATTATTTTTCTATATAGATCACTCTTCTGCAAAGAACGCGGCTTTGCCATTGTTACCAACAACCAACTTGAAGAAAAACATCGATCGCATTTCGGTCAGCTAAAATTTGAACGGAGATTAGGTCTCTTGCGATTCACACTCGTGTTTCTGATTTATCGTGCGTCCAAACTTTGAATTCTCGTAGGGAGCGAACGATTTGTCTTACAGAGCTCCTCGTGGTCTCTAAAAATTCTAAAAATTCAATATTATGTCAAATTGAAGAAATAACAATACCTTTATATCGAAATTTTTTGAGTTAGGGCGTTTTCAAAATTTCAAAATTCACTTTTGAACCCTTAGAAGTGACCTACATCAACCAAAATCTTCGGGGCACAACTAGACCCCAAATGGAGCCTACATACCAAATTTCATAAAAATCGGCCAATGCTAAGTGGGGAAAGTGCCGCGTACGGCGGACGGCCAAGTTTTGGTTTATTATTTTCAATAATGAACCTTTGAAATCGGCCAAGAAAAAAGATTTTTCAATACCCCCTCAAAATTTGTTGGTTTACGTTTCAAGGTACGTAGAATCCAAAAATCGAATACAAATTTGGCCGTCCGCGGTACGTTCCCCACTTAGCATTGACCGATTTTGATGAAATTTGGTATGTGGGCTCCATTTGGGGTCTAGTTGTACCCAAAGTGTGTTTTTCCATCAATTTAAGATAGTATAGAATTTTTAGAATTTTTGAGACCACGCGGAGCCCTGTAGGACAAACCGTTCGCTCCCTACAAGAATTTAAGGGAAAATAATTTAAGGATAAATCAGAAAAACGATTGTGAATCGCAAAAGAGGCCTAATCTCTCTCTAATATTGATTGATTGATTGATGAGGAAGTTATGGTAGTTACAAGGGAATACACGTTTGCGCATGAGCATCAGCTACTATCAATCCGGGGGTGATGATTTTTGTAGGGGACCATTTCCACGCCAATCCGCACGATTCCTGAAAATGTCATCGAAAACGCTGCAAATTATTACACAAGGGTTTATTCATTTTTCTATATTGATCACTCGTCTGCAAAGAACAAAGCTTTGCCATTGTCACCACCTACCAACCATAGATACTACCTTTCCGCTCACAATCAAGTTTATTTGGAAGAAATAAACACTCCATTCGAAGAAATAGGAAGTCCTTCACTCGGATATTTGATTACTGGTTGCTAAGGACGCAAAACTGAGAACAACTCGAAGAAACGAGTCCAACCCTTGAGTTCTCATTGGGAGCGATCGGTTGGTCGGTGAAATCGGATCGGTGGTCTCCTACGATTCTAAAATTTCATTATTATTTCAAATTGATGAAAAGTATAATGTGTTTTAGACTGCATTTCTAAGTCTGATAATTACACATTAATTTTCAAAAAAAGTTTCATAAGTTGAGAAAAATTTAAACTGAAAACCTTCCGTCTTTCTTGTACCAAAGATGCTACGAATGATTTCTTTCAACTTTTATCTCGGTGTTGAAGAGCGGCGAAGGTTCTTTGAGTAGCTTTTATCAGTGCTTCAATTTCGATTTGAACAAATCAGGATTTTTTAGTCTACGATTTCTGTATTATACTCGGCTTTAGTGTTTTCAAAGACTCCAACGGATTTTATAATCTCATCTCAACACTCTATCACTTCTCTCCGCCTTTGTGAACCGCTAGTCTCTGGATATTTATCTCAAAAAGGCTGACTTTCTCAAACGTCAGCTTTTCGAAAGGAGGAATACGACGGAACCAATGACGATATCTGTTTGCTTTGAGATTCTCACTTTTTCAAGCTAATCGGCTTTTTTTGGTCGATAGGGTGTAAAAACCGAATGTTGGAACAGCGAGAATGCGGTGACATCAACGAAATGTCGTCTCAACTGATAATGAAATCCGACGGTCCAGTTCACTTCAGAAAGCACTTTTTCTCATCTCAAATCTCACCGTTTGTTCCACCACTTGAGAAGGGTTTTGAACCCGAACTAAAAACTCACAAAGGTTTATAATATTTCTGTATAGATGACTCGCTGCAAAGAACACAGATTTGCCATTGTCACTACCCACCAACTATATTTTCGCTTCACAAGCAAGTTTATTTGGAAAAAATAAATGTTCCATTTTCAATTCGAAGAAACGGGGAGTTGTGAATGCTTTCCTTCCGAAATTTGATTACTGGGTGTTAACAAGTTGAGTGCCACAGCTGTCCGCTCTCAACTAAAAAAACGCTGCAAATTATTACACAATGGTTTATTATTTTTCTATATAGATCACTCGTCTGCAAAGCCTCCAACCATCCAAAATTATAAACGCGACCAAAAGTTTGATACCAGTTTCTTTTTTTTTACGCCTACGGAAGGGCTTGCCGAGCATGTTTTGCTCCCAAATTGTAGGAAATATAGTTTAGTGGGGAAAGTTACTCGCTATTGAACGTTGTCTATTCACACGGAGGAGAAATTTGTCAACATTTCGAGTTTTTTGAGACCCTTGCGGTTATCTGAGGGGTTTTAAACCACACAATACCCGACAATTTCAGTCAATTTCGCAATTTCACCCTCTGAATGGCAAACCGTTGCGTGATGACTTGTGGTATCTCCAGCTGAATATTGGTAATATCGCCACTTTTCCGTGACGCTGAATTTAAACGAAAAAATAATACGACGAACAAAAAGTCACTTTCGCATGTTTGCCTCTGGCGGTTTAGTTCGTCACAATGCAAATTGAATTCAGATTCGTAGATTCGTCCTCCGGGCTACCGCGTTTTCGTTTGGACGACGGTTTCTCCTCTCGTCATTTTCATTTCACTTTCGTCTATCAGACTCGCATTTAAACCAACGAGTGTGTTTGTTTTCGCAGCACAGTTCCAATTTCATTAGTTGTACCGTTTTTATTTTCCTCGATTACGTGTTCGGTAGTTCAACCGGCAAGTAGGTGGAAAATCGTTTCGAATCAGTACTGACCGGTTTTTTGATTTTCTGTATAACAGATCATCCATGTGCTCTAGAACGTAAGTTTTTATGGGTGAATAGTGCCGATATGATGAAATACTTTCCCAGTTACTTTCAGTTTAAAAGAATAGGTGCTGAGGTTCTTGAGACCGAGACTCCCCCCCCCCTGTTTTTGGTTTATTATTTTCAATAATGAACCTTTGGAATCGACCAAGAAAAATTTTTTGTTAACACCCACTCAAAATTTGATGGTTTACGTTTCAAGGTACGTAGAATCCAAAAATCGAATAAAAATTTGGCCGTAAATTTGGCGGCACTTTCCCCACTTAGCATTGACCGATTTCAATGAAATTTGGTATGTAGGCTCCATTTGGGGTCTAGTTGTGCCCCGAAGATTTTGGTTGATGTAGGTCACTTCTAAGGGTTCAAAAATGAATTTTGAAATTTTGAAAACGCCCTAACTCAAAAAATGTTGATATAAAGGTATTGTTTTTCCTTCAATTTAGGATTCTATAGAATTTTTAGAATTTTTTGAGACCACGCGGAGCTCTGTAGGACAAACCGTTTGCTCCCTACGAGAATTTAAAGGTTTTCCGTACGATAAATCAGAAACACGAGTGTGAATCGCTAAAGAGGCCGAATCTCCGTTCTAATTTTAGCTGACCAAAATGCGATCGATGTTTTCCTTCATGTTGGATGGTTGGTGCCTTTGCAGACGAGTGATCTGTATAGAAAAATAGTAAACCATTGTGTAATAATTTGCAGCGTTTTTCAGTCATAAAACGAATAAACGCTTCTTTAGGCCGACGTTTCGGTATATTTGTATACCATCTTCAGGGCTACAACGATCGTTAAAACCGGAGTGGTACAGACATACCTCCTTTTAGCTTTTTTAGGATCTCAGCCCGGAAACGTTTAGCACATGACTTCGGGCTGAGTCCTGGGACGTTTAATCAGTTCTGGGTGAGGGGGCGGACCAGATGCTCCCTCCTCTCTCTCGTTCTAAGAGCATCTTCCTTGTCAGGATGCTCTCTGTGTACTCTGCCACAGCAGTCCAGCTCCTTTCACCTTCCAGCATCCTGCTGACAACAGCCTCTGGTGTTGAACTCTGGTGAGCTAACGCCAGGTAAGCCATCAGCTGGTTTTTTTCAGGCGCCCATTTGGTGCATTTGAAGAAGGTGTGGAGCACATCATCGTCCTCTTTGTTCTGGCAGTGTAGACATGTTGGGTGTTATATCCAAAACATTAGTTATTATTACCATGCGCAAACGTTGCTATTCATGTTTCAAATGTTTACAGTTAAAAATATAATATTCTACGAATTCAATCTTACGAAAAGCCTTATAATTAACATCTCGTCATATAATACTTAAAACACAGCAAGTGGTGACAGAGGAAAACAAGAAATAACAAATACATCGTGAGTACACACAGTACCACTAATCAAAACATATTACGTAATATATACAATACCTACATCTACAAAATAGGTATCTACAATGAACGAAGAACACTTCATGAGAATCATGGAATCCGTTACAAGGGCCATTTCAGAAGGTCTACGTGGAGCCATTCCAGCAGCTGCGTCAGGAGCTGGAGATGGACCATCAAACTCGAGAGTACTCGCACACATTCCACCATTCGAAAATTTTGATCCAAAGAAGGAGAAATTCAAGCATTATCGGCAGAGAATCGAAAATTATTTTAAGATGAAAGACATTTTTCACGACAAAATCAGAAGCGGAAAAATGCGGAAAAAATTAAATTCAATAGGAGCAACATACTATAATACGCTTGCAGCATTAGTAGCACCAACAATTCCAACAGAACTTGAATATGACGAACTAATAACTGAATTAGAAAAGCATATAGAACCTAAACGGAATACTCTAGTTTCACAGCACTACTTTCTCTCAACATGTCAAAAAGAAAATTCGAATATTGCAGAGTTTGTTACAGATTTAAGACGAGACATCGCAAATTGTGAATTCAATGTAAAATGTTCTTGTGCAGAAACAGTGTCAGCTGCAGACATTTTCCTCCGAGCTCAGTTCATTCGAGGCATCAAGGACAGTTGGATCAGAGAGCAAATCTTACAATCGGAATTAATAGATTTCAAAGAAATCGTAGCGAAAGCAATTGCTCTAGAAGCTTCAAAATTTAGATATGTCACACTCAATGCGTCTGCCCATGCCTCCGCTCCATACAAGAGAATTGACTGCACAACTGTCATCATTAGGCGTCTCTTGCAAGTGGTAGCACCAGTGAACTGGAGCAATTAGCGTTACCCAGGGAACACCATGGTGACGTTGATCATTTTGTTCCCCGAAGTATCATAATAGTACACCGTCAAAATATTATGCATGAATAATATTTATAATACAATTTAGTCGTTGTTCGCTGTATCGTCGAGGTTCTTTCAGCAAGTTCGTAAAGTTTTTTTCAGGTAGGCTACAGCTCGAATCAACTCTAGGCTCTGTAGGAACTTTCGAATTTTAGTTAGTTGTTATGCCGATGAAGGTGCCCGAGCTACAATCGAGCCTAAGGATGCAATGATTTTCCAACTACCAAGTTCGACAGTTTCATACATTTTATAACGATGCAGCTTTTACTCAAATCCCATTTCGACGGATTGAAACGAGAAGACCCTCGGATTCATATTCATCGAGTGCTACTGAAATGAAGGTGAACCCGACTGGCCATCGCTCTAACTACATATTGTGAACACTTTCGGTCACTCGTGGGACATGCGATGCGATTCATCATTTCCATCTGAAATTATTACCTCCAATTGACAGGGAATTAGTCTCAGACAGTTTTCATGGTGATCATTCAGGAATGATATCGGGGCTTCTGTTTTAATCAATGCGGATCAGAATGGATTCCTAGGTACCTCAATTTCGTAGGTGAACCTGTCTGAACTGTCCCACTCCAGCGTGTTTCACAACAACGTCATTTCAAATCAATTAGCTGAATAGATTCGACCTAATGGACGAATCAAGTCGCTGAAGGAGACGAGAACGTTCAAAAACGTTGCAAAAATAATGCATCGTCCTGCTGACCTTCATAGCCAGTAAAGGTCTTCTGGATTTCGGTCTATTATTTTCAACCATGGAGGTACCTTTGGGCCCACTAAATGGCTTCAGGGTTCAGCTAGTTGTATTTAACGCACAGAAACTTCAATCCAAACAAGCTATATACAACTTTGAAGTATTTCTTTCTGTTGAGCCAGAAAAATGTTGGAACATCTAACTTGACCATGTATTCCTTACGAATGCATCAATTAAGTCAAAGTTGGTAGTCAATGGACGCAAAATTTGACGTTGTGCAATTTGCATACTTTGTGGTTATTGGGCTAATTATCGCATTTTATTAGTCTGAAAGTGAGCAAAGACTCAGCAATAAGACTCAGACAAACTGAGCAATAAGATTCAGATGTGATCTTTCCAGGTGGTGGTTTATTTCATCCTTTTGGTTTATTATTTTCAATAATGAACCTTTGGAATCGACAAAGAATTTGGTATGTAGGCTCCATTTGGGGTCTAGTTGTGCCCCGAAGCTTTTGGTTGATATCAGTTTGAAAAATAAGATTTGATAAGGGCTGAAAAATAAGATTTGATAAGGGCTGAAAAATAAGATTTGAAATTTTGAAAACGCCTTAAGTAAAAAAATTTTGATATAAAGGTATTAATTTTCCATCAATTTGAGATAATATTGACTTATTAGAATTTTTAGAGACCACGAGGAGTTCTGTAGGACAAACCGTTCGCTCCCTACGAGAACTTAGTGGTTGGACATACGATAACTATAAGATCAGAAACACAAGTGTCAATCGCAAAAGAGGCCATTCAAATTTTAGCTGACCGAAATGCGATCGATGTTTTTCTTCATGTTGGTTGGTGGTTCATTGTTGGTTGGTTGCAAAGCCGTGTTCTTTGCAGACGATCTTTGATTTGATCTATATAGAAAAATGATAAACCTTTGTGTAATAATTTGGAGCGTTTTTCAAGCAAATTTTCAATGAAAATGAAGCTATTGCAATGGACTCAGTTTGCTTGTTTGCCAATTTATTTATTCACTCAAATCCGTTTGGAACATTCAAGAAAAATTCCTGATGTTTTTACAAAAATGATATGTATTCATAACGATATAACGATATATATAATAAACGAAAAAACGAGTTCGTTAGCCAGCAATTTTGGACAACCCCAAGAGGTCCAAATTTCAAAAAATAGTATATATATAGTATATAGTATATATAGTATAGTATATATAGTATAGTATATATAGTATATATAGTATATTCAATAATATCCATTATTGAAAATAATATACCAAAATGCAGCCGAGTGAGAGAGACGAGTAGAACATGAATGTGAACTCCTGAAATCTTCCAAACATACCCAGTGCATACAGTATGTTGGTATGGTATGCTGAAAATCGAAAAAAAAAATTGTATATACGATCGTTGAACAATGTCGTACATGTGGGTACTCTACGAGTTCGGGCTACGAAAATAGTATTTCTTGAGCTTTTAAAAAATATCGGTTGACTGTATAATTTTAACGATTCAAGCGATTGTGGCCACACCCACACGACTGGCTACTCTCTCATGTATTTGAATTTTCTTAACCACAGCCTTACAAAAAATTCGCTCAATAACTCATGTTGCATGGAAAGACTTGTTTAAAAATTAATTTTGACTCTTCGATTTTACCATGGAACATTATTTTGCCCTAGGGTAACCACCCGAAAAACATTATTCGGAAGAGGGCCGCGCGACGGTCACGCGCCTTTTCCAACACTTCGAGGCGCGAAGCGCCGAGTTTTTCTTAATGCATTTTAGATAAATATGTTGCTAGGGATGATATAAATTTTGTTTTAGCTTCTTCCTAGTTCAAGTTATCGTAATTTTGAAACCATTACAACAGCTACGTTTTCTTTATACATTTTCTGATGGTTCTCACCGAAATTACATTTCGCTTGGTGGTTCGTGAGCCGGTTGAATCGAGTCGAGAGCGATGTTTATCATTCTCACCTCCTTGAAGACGGTCCTTGCTTGGATGGCTGATGGGAATGAAGAAGAGCAAATGAATTATAACGTCCACAGACCACGCGACACGCGACGACCCCCCAACGTGCCTCCCCGAATGAGATTTATATTCTTTCTACCTTCCTTACCTACTTGAGGTAGAAGGAAAGTTATCCAATTTACCTGCAAGTTGATATCTCACACTCTGCATCAATGCACTGTGGACATAGTTTTTCTCGCGGACAGTTGTTTCGACGTAAGATTGAGATTCGTCAGGAAAAACGTTTTATTGGAATTTTTGTGGCTCAAAATTTCTTAGTGTATGTAATTGGGTTTGGAAATTTTATGATGTCCTTTGGAAGAGTTTTATCTGCCACTCAAATCAAAATTTGCTCACTCGTTATTTTGTCACTAAGGAATTTCAGGGTTGAGATGACCTGAATATTAGTGTTCAACTAAACATTGAACGAGCTTTCCAGCTTACTGGCAACCACAGATCGAAAGCTAGCGTTTAAGAAGACCTCAACGAAAGGAAAATATGTCAAGTGGGTGTGGCACATGGCTTCCTACTATCCATAACCCGACTGTGTAGATGATCCGATGCGTAGTAGCTAATCTCAAAACATCAATATCTTAGTTCCTTCCACTATGAGGGTTCATAGGGGGCCATCTAGCGCCTATCCGCACTATCCCTGAAAATGTCATTGAAATCGGACAATAACTTCGTTTAATTTTGCCTGTTACAAGGATTTCATTACAGACAGACACGGAACCAAAATTGTTCTGGGGGGGGGGGGGGGTAGATGTTCTGATTGCCGAGTTGCAATAGCGACGTACACATACATACACGTGCGGTTGGGATAGTAAGTATTAGACTAGCTGAAAAAAAAACAAATCGTACCTAGGTAATATATCGATACCTGAAGCACAAAGGTGCTATTTCCTTCCATCTTCCACTTTTTTTTTTTGTAAATTTCAGAAAAACTCAAATATTAGGAGAGGGATATTGAGTTACACTGAGTTACACTTCACAAAGTTTGGAATTTTATCCCACGAGATAGCTCTCTCCTCCGACTCCCCCCCCCCCCTCTTCACGATACCTAAAACTCCACCCGCCTCCGATTCCTCCGACGTGCACACGTACATACATACGTACGGTTGGGGTTTTATGTATTAGGATAATGTACCTTTGGAAACGACCAAGAAAAAATAATTTTACTCCCCTCAAAATTTGTTGGTTTACGTTTCAAGGTACGTAGAATTCAAAAATCGAACACAAATTTTGCTTTTTTTTGCCGTCACTTTCCTTAGTTAAAATGGACGATTTTGATGTTTTTGGTAATATAGGCCCCATTTAGGGTCTTGTTGTGCCTCGAAGCTTTTTGTTGATCTCAGTCACTTTCAAGAGTTGAAAAATAAGGGCTGAAATTTTCAAAACACCCTTGCCTGATAACTTCTGATATAAAGATCTAGTTTTTTTAATCAATTTGGAATAGTATTGAATTTTTAGAATCGAATGAGACTACCGAGAGCCCTGAAGGACCAACCGTTCGCTCCCTATGAGCATTCAAGGGTTGGACTTACGAAAAATCAGAAACACGAGTGTGAATCGCAAAAGAGGCCTAATCTCCGTTCAACTGTTAGCTGACCAAAATGCGATCGTTGTTCGTTTCTTCGACTTGTATTCACGTTTTGCGTCCTTAGCAACCAGTAATCAAATGTCCTAGCGAAGGCCACCACAACTCCCTATTTCTTTGAATTTAGTGTGAAGACCTTAATTCTTCCAAACAATACTGATTGTGAAAGGAAAATATGATACGTAGGTTGTGGCAATGGCAAATCTGTGTTCTTTGCAGGCGAGTGATCTGTACAGACAAATAATAAACCCTTGCGTAATAATCTGCAGCGTTTTTTTTCTGTTTACGTTGTTTACCTACCTCCCTTTTCTTTTTTTTCGTCAGGGGTACCGCCTCTAGCCGAGAATTAATTCAATGGTATAAGCTTGAAAATTGATGGCTAAGAGACATGTGATATGAAAAAATGGGAATCTAGTGCAGTGGTCCTCTTTTTCAAATAAATGGTTTTTTTTTTTTTACAATGAAAGTCCTTATTTCTGGAGAGCTTTCAACAACCCTCTGGTTGTCATTTTCAATCCTAAACAGAGTGGAAAAATGTAACAATGGTAACAGATATTTGAAATTATGGAGTATAATGAAACAATGGTAATGGATGGAGAGGAGAATCAGCAGGTACTTACCATCAGCTAGAGGATGAGTTTTCTGTAAAGAGTATAAGTAGGCACTACTGCAGATGACAAAATGGTGGTTTGTTGTCACCTACAGGGTCGCCATTGTCCTCCTCACTTCAGGACTCATCCAAATGCTGCTGGTAAATACAAACGATGTTACCAACATCTGATTTGAAATGTACTGTATTACTATCTTGATTAATATGGAATGCTTCTAATATTTTGCGTTTTCTAAAATGTTCCTCATTATTTATTATTTTAATATTTTGAAAATCAAAGTTATGGTTATTTTCAACAGAATGAATGGATAAAACTGTAGTGTAAAGTAAAGTAAACAACCATTTCAGGTTGGATTTCGTCCGACTGCCATTCCTGGCTCAGATTCCTGGCGTCGAAGATCAGAATTTGTTCTGATGATTTCGCTCATGGCTTCCCATTGGCCTCGCCGCCCTGGGTTGGGAGGAGGGGAAACTCCGACCGACTTGCCCGAAAATAGGCTCCCGAGGCGAGTCCCGAACTCACGGCCCCTGCAACCGGTCCGAGTCCCATCTCCAGAGACACATGCCGTAGCTCGCTCGGCCACAGCGCCGCCCTAAAGCTGTAGTGTTTCTTCTCTTATCTACATCATATTTATGTTGGTACAACCTTCTCTTCAACCATTGGCCAGTCTCACCAATACGACCAGTCTCACCAATAGTTTGAATTACAATAGTTGCAATTCATTTGGTATATTAAACCTGATTTATTATCTGTTGGTGTTTTGTCTTTCTTATTATTAAGAAATTTTGATTTAATGCTATTATTGCTTTTGTGTCCTAATTTCACATTTGGTACAATTTCTTTTATTATATTTTCTATCTTATGACTAGTTTCACCAAATATGGGAAGGAGAAATATTGTGAGGGAGAAGCACTATTTTGTGGGGTGTTATTATTAATATTCTCTTTCTCTTTTTTGACCAAATCTTCAATTAATTTTTTGGGGTAACAGTTATCTTGTAGTGTGTCAATGATTTCTGGAATTAGTTCAGAGTGAAATTCTATGTCTGACAGGCTAAGGGTTCTATGGATCACATTTTTTGCACAATTCATCTTATAGGACTTTGGTTGGCAGCTGTAATAATTAAGTAAACGTCCAGAATGGGTGGGTTTCTTATAATTTTTGACATTAATGGTTTGGTCGCTATTTCTAATTAAAAGGATGTCTAGAAAGGGTAATTTATTATTTGTTTCTTCTTCTAAAGTAAATTGTATCTGGGTGAAATGAATTGAATGTATCGAGAATATTCTTAATTTTGCTATTGTCTGCTGCTAGACAGGTGTCATCTACGTATTTCACAGCAAATTGTACCTCATTTTGAAGCTGTGAAAGTAGGGTGTCGAATACTTTGTCAAGGACTAGGTCTGCTGCTATTGGTGAAAGAGGGGATCCCGTTGCTAGAGAATTTTGAGTGTAGCATTGGTTTTTTTAATTATTATTATTTTTTGTTTTGTTCGAATCACTGGAAATTTTCAATTTCAATAGAAGAGTTTGTTTCGTTGTCATGAAACCAGTAGAATTTTCATATCACATGTTGTCTCTTAGCCATCGAAATATTAGTAAAATAATACTCTCAAGGAAGAACAAGTGGTTTGAAAAATTTCCAGGTTTCCATTTTGTCAACAATTCGACATGAGCTGATTCATATGTAATGTGTTAGTTTCTTGGGGGGGGGGGGGGGGGGTAGAAATAAGGTGAAACCCTCAGTTACTGGGATAAAGAAGAGTTTATTGTATGATAAAAGACTAACCGGGGTCTGGAGAAAAGGGTGATCGAGGGAGCGAAGAAAGAGGGAGGATCGGCCGGAGTGTTGGAGGGCGAACGGAAATCGAATGAATCTTCCCACACTCTGTCGATCATTTCTTCTTTATCATGTTTCAAGGTCATCCGCGATAATCATGTCACACGTCGAAGGATCAGAGGCGAAAGTGTTAAATCCAAGCTTACCAAGGAAAACCTTTTTGGCGCTCTCTACGTTGATAATCGGTTATTTATCACCTTTTTTTTCGAACGATTGTGGTCATTCAAATGAAAAAGAATCGAAATAAAAATAAATTCGAATAATTTTCTCACCAGTGGTAAGGAGGAGCTGATGACAATATCTAGATGTAATAATAAATATTGAATTAGATACTGAAAACGCTGCCACAACCTACCAACCATATTTTTGCTCTACAGTCAAGTTTATTTTGAATACCTACGCTTCACACTCAAGGGAACCCAGCATTGAAAAAAATGAAAAAAATTTTCGATTTTTTGCTTTTGACATTAAATATTCTTTATTGAAGTACGCACAATATGGCGTATTAGTTTTGAAATTTGTTCAATTAGAACAGGTAGGAAAGTGCTCTTGAAGTTGGGAAAGCAAAAGTTTCTGCCCTTATTTTTCAACCCTTAGAGGTGACTGACATCAAATGGAGCCGATATACCAAATTTCATCAAACTGATGCAGACGGCGGACGGACGGCAACATTTTTATTCGATTTTCGGATTCTACGTACCTTGAAACGTAAACAAATTTTGAGAAGGGGGTGAACATTTTTTTTTTTTTATTTTTTTTTTTATTGATTCCAAAGGTTCACTATTGAAAATAATAAACCAAAATGGAAGGGAATGGAAATGATGATTACGATTGGTCGTTGACTACCGACATAATTATTGACTTAACGGCTCTAAAAACAATACTAGGGTTTATATTGAATGATTTGCACTCCGTTTTGATACTGTTTACTAAGATTGGTACTTTTTTCTTGTTTTTCAGGTGAGAATTCTGGTGAATTTTCCTGTGGCACCGGACGCTTCTGGTGAGTGCTGAACACAATTCCATGCGGGTGATGGCGAAATCAAACTACATTTTTTTTTAAATTGGCATAAAAAGCAAATATGTTAAGAAAAATACGAAAACTTGACGAAATGACTAGAGTGCACCCTGGGGTTTAGAAGTTGAGCTGTGAATATTGGTTCATCCGGTCGGCTTTAATTGGTTCCGGACAGAACACTACGGCTGGGCGGAAATCCTGGTGGCGATTCTACTAGGTACTATTCTACAACTTTTTTTTTTTTTTTGCCTTGAGACGATCAGAGACTACGTCTAACAACCAATGAGATTCTTACTCCATTACAAATATCAACATAGAAATGAAAAAATAATGAACGGCGATAAGTTGTATTCTTGTAGCGTCAGAAAAGTATGAATGACTTTGACTGTATGATAATGCGGTAGGCAGTATACTCAGCTTTAAAGATCTGTTCTGGTGATGTCTAGTGCTACTGGTACTTGGTGCTGGTGCTGTCTTGTGCTCTAGCTTGTTCGGTGATAGCTGTGAGATCATCTGCTTCGCATCTTTACGACGTCCTCTTCACTGGAGAAACAGCAACGAAGGCAGAAATCGGGTTTTCTTGAAAAAAGATTCAGACAACGGGTTAATCGCGAATTACAATCGAATGAGCAAATATTCAATTTTTCTCGCTCGTCGCTTGTTCTACTCATTTGGTAGTGATGGAACGTAAAAACGGAAAAACTAAATACTGACTATGCCGTTGGACGGCTGTGATCCTGGGCGGAAGCATTGTTTTTACTTTTCAAGGGTTAAAAAAGGAAAAAAAACGTAAATCTACCTTCAAATGTTTTTTTAATGATGCAGGGCTCTCAAAAATCAATCACACGATGATCACACGGCGATGGCATTCATAGAGAACCCATAAGGGGATCTCAGTCGGTCGCCCTTCGTTTTTAGTATTTAGCGAAATTGAAGGCGCAAATACGTAAAAAGTTGTACCTAAATTTTAAATTTTAAAGGATTTTGGAAATTCATTAGTGCACGGCCCTAGGGAATTGAAATATCGCCGCCGGAATCATCAAAATCGAACAATAATTGCCAGAGAAATATGGTTTCCCATGTTTTCCCCATATTTCTCTGGCAATTATTGTTCGATCTTGATGATTCCTGAGGCAATCTTTAAGTTTTTCCATTCCCTAGGCCCATGCACTAATGAATTTCTAAAATCCTTTTAAATTTCAAATTTAGGTGCAAATTTTTACGTTTTTGCGCCTTCAATTTCGTGAAACACTAACCCGGAACGAGGAACGAACGGCGACCGACTGAGAACCCCGAGTCCTTAACCCGCACAATCCCTAACAAATTCATCAATGTCGAACAATAACTTCGTAAAGTATTGCCCAATACAAGGATTTGGGGACTCATGACTTCTCTTTGGAAGACGTCCGCGACGCCAGGAATGCCAGTCTGTATGATCCTAATGGTAAATACAGTTATTTCCGGTTCGGTGGCAGATGTTATGCGGACAAATGTAAACCTCCCTGTGCATGGAAAAATCAGGTAAACTCCAAAATGCAGTAGAAGTAGCAGCAACTTCTTCTGCACCAAATTGCTGTAACTCTCAATTATTTGTTTTCGATAAGAATTCTAAGACGCGTTTTTTAGTTGACAGTGGAGCAGAATTTTCAGTTATAACACTTTCAAAATCCAGACCTCAAGGAGATTTTCTCAATTCGGACTTCAAATTATAAGTTGCAAATCACACAGAAATTCCAACATTTGGTACCAAAATGATTGCCATAGATTTATGATTGAGTCGGAATTTCTAAAGGAATATTGGGAGCAGATTTCATGAAAAAATTCAATTTACTGATAGACCTGAAAGGAGGAAGACTGATTGATGGGGAAACAAAGCTGTTTACTAGAGGCGAAGTTTCTTCCATATCTTCAGACCTCGTGGTAAGTACCACGTCAAAATCTTCTCAGTAAGCTGACATTCTTGGACAATTTCGGGAAACAATAAAGCTAGACGTAAATTGGACTCCAAACGAAATAAAGCACAACGTTAAGCAACAAAAGGTCCTCCAGTTCATTGTAGACCGCAACAGTTAGATGGAAGGAAATTGCAAGTTGCCAAAGATGAATTCAAATACATGTTAGACCAAGGCATAATTTGTTATTATTATTATTATTTCTATTATTTCAGGTGTTAATTTGGTAACAAAAAACTAAACAATTAAAAACTTATTCTCTAACGTAACACTGTCGTAACTTGTTCTTTATATGAGATAATTATTGTTGAAATAGAGCACGTTAGGATGGACTCATAGACCGGCAGACAGACAGAAGCGGAACCGAAATGGTCCAGGAAAGACTAAAACGAAAAAACGCGAGTGGAAATTTTGTCTATGGAGGACATTTTCTAAATCCTTGAAAAGTGAAATCAGTGCTTCCAGAAGTGTTACCTCTCAAAAATCAAAATTTCTACTCGCGTTTTACTTTTCAGACTTTCCTGGACAATTTTGGTTCCGTGTCTGTCTGTCTGTCATGAAATGCTTGTAACAGGCGTAACTATAAGAAGTTATTGTTCGATTTCGATGACATTTTCAGCTATTGTGAGGGTTGGCGTGTAGACGGTCCCCTATGAAAATTATCGCCTCCAGACTGATAATAGCCACTGCACATGCGCAAACGTGTATTTCCTTGTAACAGCCATAACTTCTACATTTTCCTTCTGGTTTCGATGAAATCATCAGAAATCATGCAGATTGGGGTCTAGATGGTCCCCTATGATATCACGGCACCCAAATTGACAGCAGCATCTGCGCATGCGCAAACGTAAAACCCTTCTAACAGCCATAACTTCTACATGTTTCATCTGATTTTGATGAAACTTTCAGGGATCATACGGATTGGAGTGTAGATGATCCCCTACGAAAAGCATTACCCACAGACTGGAAGTACCCACTGCGCATGCGCAAACGTGACATCCTTGAGCACATTGAGCGTAAAAAACCAGGCTCCTAATTTCTTGAGTTCCTCATCTTCATTTTGCTCCTTTCAATACCGTTCTTTCCCTAAATTTGGTTCAATTTTCGAATGTCTAAAACCTTTTTTTTTGCTCGACTTAGATCGAGGAGACCAGTGCATGATGGGCGCTCCTCTTGACCCGACGTCTGATCGGGAAACCTCCTGTAATTCCTCATACGTTGCATCGAAATCGATTGGTCGCTAACGCAGTTGATGGACTCGGCCAGAGCGCCCTCTCAGCTAATTGACTCGACTTATAAACCTGATTCATGTATCGCACATTTGCATGTAATAATCCGTCGCTAACAAAATCCTAGTGCGCTATAGGGAATGATCTGAAACTCAGAATACGAAAGGTGTTGTGTTATATAATTATACAAAATAATAATCTTTTGAGACAATACGAGTTGGATGTGTAAACTGGAGTCTTTTATCATTTACACCTGGCAACCAGATTACAGGTCGGTAACCAAGTGCCAAAACTTACAATAACTAATTGTGAGCACACATATCAAAAAAAATTTTGCATCACCATTAAACATTTAGAAATATGCACAGGAAAATTTGGGGTTTGGATTTTTGAAAAGTGTTTCCAATCAACCAATTAGAAACAAAGGAAAAAACTTTATTTGGATAATTTTCTTTATTTAAACAAACTTTTTCCCCACTTGGCATTGACCGATTTTGATGAAATTTGGTATGTAGGCTCATTTGGGGTCTAGTTGTGCCCCGAAGATTTTGGTTGATTTAGGTCAGGGTTGAAAAATAAGGGTTGCAATTTTTAAAAACGCCCTAACTCAAAAAAAATTTGATATAAAGGTATTGTTTTTCCATCAATGTAAGGTAGGTAGTATAGAATTTTTAGGATTTTTTGAGACGACGCGGAGCCCTCTAGGACAAACCGTTCTCTCCCTACGAGAATTTAAGGGTTGGACTTACGATAAATCAGGAACACGAGTATGAATCGCAAAGAGGCCTAATCTCCGATCAAATTTTAGCTGACCTAAATGCGATCGATGTTGTTCATCAAGTTGGTAGGTGGTAACAATGGCTAAGACGTGTTCTTTGCAGATGAGTGATCTATATGGAAAAATAATAAACCTTTGTGTAGTAATTTACAGCGTTTTAGTTACCTTGTTATCCAAGTAGCCATATTGGTTTTGTATTACTTTTAATTGTTTTATTTGTTTCATGTCTGGCTTGTTTTACGACTGTCCTCCCATTTGGGCCGTTACAATATTTCATTTTGATATGATTACTGGTTGCTGAGGATGCAAAACTGAGTACTACTTAAAGAACCAAACAACGATCGCATTTTGGTCAGTTAAAATTTGAACGGAGATTAGGCTTCTTTTGCAATTCACAATCGTTTTTCTGATTTAACGTACGTCTAATCCTTAAGTTTTCATAAGGAGCAAATGATTTGTCCTACAGAGCTTAGGGTGGTCTCATTCGATTCTAAAAATGCAATTTAATTTCATCCTGGTGAAATAACTCAATATCAAGAGTTTTTGATCTAGGGCGTTTTTGAAATTTCAGCCCTTATTTTTCAACCCTTAGAAGTGACTGACATCAGCCAAAAGCTACGGGACACAACTAGATCCCAAATGGAGCCTACATACAAAATTTCATCAAAATCGGTCCATGGTAACTCAGGAAAGTGCCGCGTACGGCGGACGGACGGCCGAATTTTTATTCGATTTTTGGATTCTACGTACCTTGAAACGTAAACCATCAAAATTTGAGGGGTCGTAGAAATTTTTTTCTTGGTCGATTCCAAAGGTTTATTACTGAAAATAATGGACCAAAATGCGAGCTGTAAAATTGATGATGACAAAAAAAGAAAAAGAGATGGATAATTGAAGTCAAAGTCAACTGACGTCATTTGTTTTCAAAATTTCTTTATTTAAAAACAAGTAAGAGTACAAGTCGGTTTATAAGCTCTGAATACAGTTTTATGAATCATATAATAATGATAATAATAATACTGTTATGAAGTAACTATTAGTAAGAATAATAATAATAATGATTTAATTACCGTCAGATATAGGCAATGACTATACATTGAACTCTCATGATGCTTACGACTCCTATACTAAATTTTTGGTTTTCCAGGATTAATCGCAGAGACAAAATAGATTTGGTCAGGGAGAAAGTAGGAAGTTTTGAAATATATATAATATATATAGTATCTGAGTTCTGACCTGAAACCGGTCTCTAATAATGAGAATTTTTATTTGCAGAGGAGTCTAAAAAATTGTTTCTCCGTGCAACGACTCCTCAGACCTCTTCAGCATCCACTTAGTTCAACAAAATTTCTTTTCCTGTCAAGAGCCAGAAAAAGAAATCTGATGTCAGCAGAAAAATTCATTGTGAAGTGAGAATGCAAGTAGGGACTTTGAGGAAATCAATCGCTATCAAATACGTTAGCCCTTTTATTCGGCGTTTGGCTAATTTTGTTTGGCTTATTTTTTAGGTATTTTGGGATTTTTATTAATTGCGACTGTACGTTGATTTCGGATTGTTTGAACGCACAATATGATTGAATTTTTTGAGTTTTCTCCATTCAAGTTCGTTTTTTCTCGAAACTAGAATAAACCATGATGACGTTCTTCGTTACTCCTCATTTATTCATTAAACATTGATTCTAAAAATCAAAGTGGGTTTCAAAAATCATCATAAAGTTTTGCGTCTCAACCCCTATTCTTTGCAAATTCATGAAAATAGCGACATCCACTCTCTGAGTTGATTTATTTATGATCGTATTGTGTAATAAAGGCGGGAATGAACATTTTAAATCATCAAAAGTTCCAACTCACGGGGTCTGTAATTATTCTCTAGGACAGAAATAAGTAATACAATGTTTCGAACAAAAATACATTGGAAGCGAAATTCGCACAAGGAAGAAGCATCTATCGTCGCCATAAATCTTCACTCTTCTTCATATTCGAATTGAAAATGTTCAAACGGATGAACGACGAAAATTGTGTTCTTTCTCGGGCAATGTGTACATGGAATGCTGAGAAGAAATTATCCCATACCAAACGTAGAAAGGAAGTGAAAAAAAGTTTTGGGATTCAGAGCGACTCTTCAAAACTGATGATCGGTTAAATAGCAGAGATAAGGAAGCTCGGAACTGCCCCAGGTTTTCGTTTCAATGCAAAGTTATGATGTAAAATTAATCAACCTTTCCTAAACCTCAACTCGTTGATAATTTTAATTTTCTATATTTTTCATAACAATTTCAAGTTCCCAATTATTTGAGAAGACACTCAACTTCCAGAGTTGGTGGATTTTCGATTGAAATTTTGGAAATCTTCAAAGGAAAGATTAGGATTCACGACAAAACGTGTACATTTCTGAATGTTCCAGAGGAATTTACGGTCTCAAGAACTGCTCTAAAATGTATTATTTTCTCAGAATCATCCAAGTACTCAGAAAAGTACCCGTTGAACCTCTCAAGCATTTGTTTCAAATGTAGGAACAGCGACTGTCCAAACAATTCCAATTCAATGTTGGTACACAGACGACTCGTCCGCTCAGGGGCACTTTGGTGATCTCAGAAGTTGGTGGGACAAATTGATTGCTTTCGGTCCGGATCATGGGTATTTTCCTCAAGGGCCAAAATCATTTCTCGTAGTTCACCCAAACGACATTGAAGAAGCCAAGGAAAGATTTCCTGGGACTGGAATAACAGTTGTGACTGGTCAGCGCTTCTTGGGAGGTTATGTTGGTGACGAAGAAGAGAAGCAGGCTTATCTCAAGAAGAAAATGGAAAAGTGGACTGACTGCATCAAGAAGATTTCCATGGCAAGCGTCACACAGCCCCAGTCAGCTTATGCGGCATTCACTAAGTCTGCCCAATTTCAATGGTAATACCTGCAGAGGGTAGTTGGCAGCAGAGAAGAGGATTATTACAGTCTGAGGGAGGCCATTTGGTCCACATTTCTCCCTTCCTTGATTGGTGGTACTGTTTCAGCAGAGGAGTGCGCCTTATTTTCATTACCCTAAGTAAAGGAGGCTTGTTAATTACAGATCCAGTACATTCAGCCAGCCTGTTGTATGAAACTTCAAAGGAAGGGTCGGCTGAACTTGTGGGCGTCATCTTGAGAGGCGAGTCACTTGAGGTAGGGGATCAAAATGAACGCCGCAAAGTGGGTGGCAGTACGTAGGAGGAATGAGGAAGAAGAGTCCCTACTACTTGCTACACTGAACACCTTTCCAAGTGAAAGGCAGAGGGCCATTTTTAGGTCAGTGTCTGCACTCAGTAAATGCAAAACACCCGGATGGCTCACTGTGCTTCCCTTGAAGAATCAGCATTTTGATCTCTCTGGAAATGAATTTCGTGATGGACTGGCACTGCGATACAAGCTAAGGCCACAAGGGCTGCCAGCATCGTGTGATGGCTGCGGTTCAAGGCTTTCCCCAGAACATGCGCTGACCTGTAAAATAGGTGGATTGATATCGCGTCGTCACAATGAGATTTGGGATGTTTTTGGGGAGCTCATGAGTTGCGCATGGGGGAACTGCGTAAAAGAACCTCTAATAAAGGAAGCGACTGCCTCAAGTCCTGCTTTGCGGAGAGACCTTGCTTGCCGGGGGGTTTGGGAGGCACTGAGGGATGCGTTATTTGATATCCGTGTTGTCCTCTGCTGAGCAGGATAAGAGAGGGAAATATGCCGACGCATGCAAAGAACGCCACGCTAAATTTACGCCATTTATGTGCTCCATGGATGGGATGTGGGCTCCACAAGCCTTCATCAACATTCTGGCGGAGAGGCTCTCGGAAATTTGGGGAGGGCAACAGAGTAAAGTGCGCCAATGGCTCCGCGCTCGTCTGGCGTTTGCTGCACTAAGAGCAAGCAGCTTATGCTTCAGAGGCACAACCTCTGAAGGCTTTGATTGGGGTTGAACCGTCCAGCTGGGCTTCGACCTATCATGAGAAATGTCTTGGATTTTTTGCCAATATTGTTTTCACCATTTTATACGTTTTATCATCTTTTATTCGAAAACATTCTCCATCAACTCTCTTTTCTTAATCCTCTTTCACGCGGCTCCTGTTTTGTTTTTCCTTCTAAGTTGTTGAAAATAAATTGTGAAATTTGAAGAAAAAAAATCAAAAGTAAGATTCCTCAAGTGTTTTTGAAGAACGGATGAAATTCGGAAATGATCTGTTCTCACGTTTTACGTAATTTACGTGATAAACCCTGAGAGAAATTAAACCTACGATGAAGAAAAAGCGATTGACGACGATAGTTGCGTTCACCCTGCACAAATATAATAACATAATTCACCTCATGAAAAAATTTAATAATATATAAGAACAACCGTTTATATTGATCTCATTTGATACCCGATTAAAAACTACCCTTTACCATTAAAAATAAGTTAAATCATTTGACCAAATTATAATAACTCTTCCAAATTAGTGGGGTTTTGTTTTTTTACAATGAAAGTCCTTTGTCGATTCCAATACTTTAATTCGTGGCTTTCGACAACCCTCTGCTTGTTATTTTCAATCCAACAGCAAGATGATGAGATTTATGTGTAGAGCACAAGTAGCCACTACTCCAGGTAACTAACAGTTAGACAGTAGTTAGTTGTCGAAAGCTCTCCACGAATTAAAAATACGACAAAGGACTTTCATTGTCAAAAAACCCCCAATTATTTGAAAAAAAAAGAAAAAGTTCACAACCACGACATATTATAATATAACTATAAAATATAGTAACAATAGAGTGCGCCTTCCAGCAACAAGAGAAGCCAAATATTGCACAAAATTGAATATGTCTCATCTTCTTATGAAGAGAAGGACATACTCAGTTTCGCCTGACATACGAGTCCATTGCATAAAAGATATAGACAGCTTTTAATAATTTCAAGGAAATCCGTTTTGGAACATTTCACAATCGTTTTAATTTTTCATTTTTAGAAGCCAAAATATTTTTACTGGAAGGCGAATGAAACCCGACCGAGTTTGAAAACATTAATTTCGAGAACGAATATGCATTGATAACAATTATTTTACATGCAAATATTGACTTACTGACGTATAGGGAGGGATCCGACGCCAGGGCAGACACGTAGTCGCTCTTTCTAATATTCCTGAATAATCAGTTGTCCACATGATACATATAGACCAGTCAAATAGTACATCCACTCATGCAAAAATGGAAGTAGGAGCGATTTTGACACAAACTTTGTGAAGATGTGTGGCGGGGGGGGGGGGGGGGGCACTGGTTAGGTCAATGTATCCTTGCTCTCCGGAACTTACTTTTCCACCCCAAAAACTGCGGTTTTTGCACTCTTTTCAGTTTTTGCCCATTTTGACCGTAACTTTTATCCTCAATTACTTATTACTACGATCTTCTAACTAATTTCTGGGTGGTATTTACCCATCTCAGATACTTAGGCAACAAAATGCTTCTATAATTCGAGCAGCAAAACTTTTTCGCTTCTTCTTTGTTTTTCAACTGTTTTATTCAATCAGTCAATCAAATATTGCGAGATTCCTTGTATTTGTGGCTTATTTTATCTAAATATTTATTTTCACTAGTTTTCTATGCCGATGAAGCTCAATTAATCTTATTTTATTTCAAACACGCCGGTTCTGGGCAGTTTTTCATTTTCAAATAATTCTTACAAGGAACTAGCAGTTCCTATTTATTACTTTTAATGCTTTTCAATTTATTTTTCGTAGTTCATAATAACGGTTTGACGGATAAATACCCCAAAGTACTCTATTCTTATCAAATGGAAGATACCGGTCCTGAATTTGGTGTACATGTCGCGTTCTAAGTAATATTCTACCTAAGCCATTGAATTGAGGCCGTTGAAATTTTTGCAGCGTGCATGTAAGGTAAGTAGCACAATTTGATCAAAATATGAAAGAATTCCGTTGATCAGAACATATGAAAAAGGTCCAATGAAAAACTAGTAAAAGCGAGTGTCAAATCTTGCCTCATTTTTAAGAGTAAAATAGTACCTAATAATTTTAGAAGAGTTACGGAAAAAATAACTTGATCGTAGGGCCCAGCCATTCATCAAGATTACAAATCAGTCGGGGAAATTTAGAAAATTTGACTCAATTTGGAATCATAACAATATTTGTAAAAGTGTCCGGAAATTCCAATATCGTAGTCAATACCATAACGTCCGGCTAACTCATCCTTGCCATACGACCGCAACGCTTGATTCACCTGATCAATCTTGCGTATCTTTTTTTAAACTAAATAAAATTTAACAAATTTTGGGAGGTTTTTGAGATACAGCTTTTCTTTTGTCCATGTTTGCAATTTTTAACAATGTCCCATGCTTAACTTCACAAAATCGACATTGTATCATCACAAATCAGTGTCCTGAGTCAACCATAGAAAAGAGCAAAAACTGAAGAAATAACAAAAAATCGCAGTTTTTGGGCTGAAAAAGTAGGTTCTGGGGGGCAACCACAGGGGAAATATTGACCAGAGTCCAACCAGGTCAATTATCTTCTGCAGTATGACAGACCTGTTTGGGTTCCAAATTCATTGACGAATCAAAATGTTCGTGGAAGACGTGTTCTTGGTAAGCGGATGACTTAAATCGATTTTTGTTGTTGTTTTTCGGATTTTTGTGATTTTTTTCGACAACCTGATTGTGCAGGACGCTCAAGACCACGTGTCGTGGCAGAGGAAATCGATGAACGGGTAATCAGTGATAGACAACATCCCGTTTAAACTTAAATGAGGAGGATTTTCCAGAATGCTCAACAGGTAGCGCTGATGCAACACTTGTCGATTTTCGGATTCCGGCCAGTAGAAGAGGTGCCTCTCCGGTCCTCTCTCCATGAGAACAACCGTGATGTTGGGGAAATTCACATCCTCCACAGTTCCTGTTAAGAGGAAAGAACATTTTTTCATAATCGTGACGTACATTGATAAGAAAAAGTAAAACGTATTTAAATTCTCTAACAACCCTGAATTTAAACAAATATATTCATTGAGTCCGTTTTTCCCTTGGGGAAATAATTTATACTTTTAGTTTTATACCAAAAACTGTCGTAGTTTTCTCTCAACTCCGATCATACTCAGTCGATCATTAGCCATGATCTATGCTGAAGGGAAATAATTTGCCTTTTTTCATTAAGGCTGAATGTCACGAGGTTTTAGTGAAATTCTGAGATAAGAGATGGCAGCACCATCGGGGCCGAATTTAATTTACTCATCATTTGAGAACGGATCGAGATATTTTAATTCCGCAAACGGATTTCTCTTCAAGATTACCGTAGAATTGTGGGTAGTTTTTTTAGAAAGTGTCTAACATTTTTTTGCACACTGCTCCTAAAAAAAAATTGTTCAAATTTTGAACAGATCGATACCTTAAAGCACAAAGGCGCTATGTCCAAAAATGGGGTTTTGAGAAAAACGCCAAAGAAATTATCACCAATGCACAATTCTTAAAATAATGGCTTATTACACTAAACTCTTTAATTTTCTCAATAAATTTTCAAGCTATTATCGTCAAGAAAACTCAATAATTGTTTTGTTGAATCTGAGTTTTTCAGAAATAAAAAAAAATAAAAAATGTGGAAGGTGGATGGACATACTCCTTTGTGCTTTAAGGTATCGATATTCAAAAAGTGGCCTTATAGCCACTTGTAGAACCTTCATCAGAATACGAATCCGTTTGCGGAATTTTTTTTAACTTGATCATAGCCATCGGATTCTCGATTCTACGATATGGATATGGCTTCACCGTCTCTCCTACATTCATGTTTTGCTAGTACGCACCCTTTGGTCACTATTCTTTTTCCAGGCTACCTGATAGGTACCTACCATCAACCTTCCCATTTCCAACTTCTCCGTCTTGAGGTTGAACGAATTTGGTGAAATTGGCATAAAATGCAAGATTCTATACAATATAATCATCGTATAAGCAAGATTCTGTGTTAATTTGGTACAGATAATGGTTTGCACTACTAAATAGTTGGTTCTGAAATTGTGGTAATTTTAGTTCACTGTACATGGACTAAGTAGGTGCCTATTTGTTCAAATGTCGATGTACCTAGCTGCAAGAGTCATCTCACACCGTTCTAGTCTCGACCGTTTAGTTGCGCTAGCAATAGAAGGAGGGAGCATATTCTTGGTGTTTGACGTTGATTTCCGAATTTTATGAACAGCTAATGACGATGGAAAAATAATTAGTAGTTAATTCACTCTGCAATAGTGATGAAAAAGGTAAAAACGCCTAGGTATTCACTATTTACCAAAAATTCAATTATCTGTGACATAATATCAATACTTACAAATCTAAATAAATTTGGAACTAAAGCCTCTTGTGATTGAATTTTTCATTCCCGGATTCTATCTTAATTATTCTAAGATTTACATTATTAATTTCCCTAGTTTTTAAATGTCATTCATCACAACCGAGGTGTTGAATTTTGAGGTACCTTCTACCAGGGGCCTCTCAGGGCAAAATTTCCCTCTCTTTAAGCTAGATTTTCACCTCTAAATTGAGAAAACTCGCTTCGAAAAGTGTTCCCCCAAAGTAAGAAAAACCCTAGGAGAAACTTTTTTCCTTAAAACTGATCCGTGATGATCCATGAGAGCATGGATCTTTTACAAGTGTAAAATATTTTTACACTGACATTTAGGATGGAAGTTGGTCACCAGAGGCTGTCCCCACGACCAGCACCATGGACCTAGAGAGAACAAGGAGAATAAGTAGGATGGAATCGATAGGTATCTAACAATCGATTGTTCACTCCCGAATAACATGTTTTCAAGGAAACTCTGGGGCTCAAACAATTCGTGCCCCAGATTTAGAAGGTTTCATGGTTTTTTTAGGTTTTGTCTCGTCCGCGCATGCGCAGTAGTGTGAAAATGCAGGCCTCATCCGTTTACCCCGTCTTTTCTCGGCCCCAGCCAGGGATGCAGAACATGCAACGGGATTGAAAGTGTCTATGCAAGTTCGAATGAGTTTCCCTACCAAATATGGGAAAAATCGAACAGTGAGTGATGAGAGAGTACTCCACCAAGATGTAACAGATCCATAACACAATGCTTCCTCATCATCCATAACACGATTTGTTAGTTGTTCTTATGATTGGAGGATCAACCATAAATCTGACAGCATGGCGAATTTGCTTCAACTAGTTAAAATATCTCCAAAATCATTTAAAAAGAACAATTTTTCGCGCAGAGCCTTTTGGTTTATTATTTTCAATAATGAACCTTTGGTATCGACCAAGAAAAAAAATGTTTAACTCCCCCTCAAAATTTGATGGTTTACGTTTCAAGGTACGTGGAATCCAAAAATCGAATATAAATTTGGCCGTCCGTCCGCCGTCCACGGCACTTTTGCCACTTAGCATTGACCGATTTTGACGAAATTTGGTATGTAGGCTCCATTTGGGGTCTAGTTGTGCCTCGAAGATTTTGGTTGATGTAAGTCACTTCTAAGTATTCAAAAATGAATCTTGAAATTTTGAAAACGCCCTAACTCAAAAAAATTGATATAAAGGTATTGTTTGTCCTTCAATTTAAGATTCTATAGAATTTTTAGAACTTTTTGAGACCACGCGGAGCTCTGTAGGACAAACCGTTCGCTACCTACGAGAATTTAAAGGTTTTACGTACGATAAATCAGAAACACGACTGTGAATCGCAAAAGAGGCCTAATCTCCGTTCAAATTTTATCTGGCCGAAATGTGATCGATGTTTTTCTTCATGTTGGATGGTTGGTGGCTTTGCAGACGAGTGATCAATATAGAAAAATAATAAACCATTGTGTAATAATTTGCAGCGTTTTTAATTCCTGTGAAAATTAGGTCGATTTCCTTAGGGGACCATCTTCTCGCCAGTCCGCACAATCCCTAAAAATTTCATCGAAATCGGACAATAACTAGTATAGTTTTGCCCGTTGCAAGGATTTCACGACAGACACGAAACCAAAATTGTTAAGGAAGGCCTAAAACGCAAAACGCGAGGGGAATTATTGATTTTGGAGGAAAAAGTTAAGTTTGTTTACCTGGATACCATTCGGAGCCGATCTGCATGGCGACCCAGCTTCCAAGTGGAATCGGCCTGTGAAACCATGGTCTGCTCGTAATGTTTGCTGCTGCCAGTTCTTCAGCGGTTTCGGCTGGTCCCAGATTTTTGATCATATCTTGGAGAGATATTTCGAACAGCTTGACAGCTAGGAGAGTTTCGTCTTCGTCCTGCGAGGATGAAGTCGATGGCGTTTGTGGAGGGTTTCTTCCGTGAGTTCCTGAACGTGGTTCAGCCTTGGATTCGTCTGATCCACATTTCGACGAGCTCGGGACAGCCTGAGGGTTGGGAGCTGGAAATTCAGTTTCAGCTTTTTTTGAAGTTGAAGATTCGCCAAGGGTTTCCATTTCCCTTGTTTGCATCCTTCGTGTGGCTGTAGGAAATCCTGTTTTTGGAATTTCTCCCGTTTTCATGGAATTTTCGCTTACTGTACTCGAAACAGAAAGAGGAGATGAAGTATTCTTCTCCATGTCTGATAGAAAACCTGATTCTTCAGTCAAGGGTCGGAGTGCAGTTTTCTCTGGAGCTGAGGAATCGCCGACATTCATCCCATACTTGCCAGTCTCACTCTGCTCAAATGTTTTGTGGGAGTCGGACTTATACTCTGAAGATTCCCCTCGGACAGTTTCAAGATTTGGAACCTTATTCCAGAATGATACTTCTGATCCCAAGCTCCGAGGTGGTTCAAACGAGTATGATCTACCTAGAAATGAAGCTCCAGTATTCAGGGGTATCTCGAGACTTTGCATCGTCGTATAGGCCGGACTTGAAGTTGAGGATTTGCTAGTATCCTGATCTTCTGACGTACTTGTAGAGTTGGTTTCTGGAGTCATCAGTTCTTTGATCGAGGAACTGAAATGGGAGGAATCAGACTTGGGTTCCTCAGTCTCACTGCTCGTGGACGACGTTGGAGTGCTTGAGGTGGCTTGAGATTGTCCGTTCTGAATCGGCTGAAGAGCTTGTAATTCAAAAAAATCACTTTCATTTTCTCCAGTTTCTACTTCAGGGTCCTGAACATTTGTGGAGTCAGGAGGGACGTCTATTACAATTAGTTTCGATGAAGTAGCATTGGAGTCTTCCGTCACATTTTCTTGTACTTCAAGCACACCCTTTCCTCCTTCCCTCTCACCTGTTACTTCCATCTTGCGATTCTCTTCCCAATTCTCGGCCACAACATTTAGAGGAATCGGGGAAGCTTCTTTTACTACAGGGACATCATATTCCCCTTCTTCGTCCTCCAGTTCTATAATGACATCATGTTCGAGTTGTAAAATTATTTTTTTCGTAGAGTTTTTTATTTCTTCAGGCCCGCTTTTCCCAGCATCTTCACCTTCTGAACCTTCCCATTTGCGCTTCGTTCCTTGATTGCGTTCTTCGTCAGAAATGGGGATCTCCTCCGTGTCCATTTCATCTCCCTGAGCCCCTCGAAATTCCCTGGAACCATCCAGCTTTTCGGTCTCATCAACCTGGGTTTGGGAACTTGCTGATCCTTCCACAGCCATTTCAACATCTCGCAAGTTTTCTCGCGGTTCAGGCACACTTTTTTTAGCTGTATTGCAACTCGACTCCCCTCTCGCGACCTTTACATTTCTTCTGAGAGGATAGGGCGTGGAGGATATCCTTCTCCTATTACCTTTCTTGTCGTTTTTGTGGGGTCCAACCATGGTTCCGGAAATTAAACGTCTGTAAGTAAAAGGCAATGTGATAGTCACGTACATTTAAACTTTACCTACTTAAGAAGGCAGAATTTAAAAAAACGTGTGTGGAAGAGGCTTCCTGTTAAAAGTATGTAAACTAGTACAATAACAGCGATTCGAAGTGGTTATTTTTGAATCGCATCAAATTACCCTCTCTTGATTGATTTGACCTGTTTTAGATTATTTTTTTTTATAATAGCAAAAAAAAAACATTGCTCTACTACGTAAAACATAGTTCATAAAACGCCTTTCCATAAACAGTTGTTATCAAGAGATCTCTCGTTCTTGAAAGAAAATTTATCCAACGGAAACTTGTACTTGAACCATTCGAAATGCTTCGATTTTGCATCAATACTCGTCCTACGACTTCGAAAACAGACTCAACTTCAAGATCCTCTCCGCCCTCAAATCATGAATAAATTATTGTTCTGCAAAAAATGTAGTTTGCCGAAAAGTATGAAAGAAGATCGAATTTTTAAAAGAACACTTGGAAGAACAAATTAAGTTAGACTTCATAAAAACATATTTAGAGACTTTTATTTACGAGCTACTTTCCTTGTTTCCTACCTCACATAGGTAAAATGACTATAACACCCGAACAAAAGCAGAAATTAAAATTGAGGACAGGGTTAAATTACTTGTAATCAATTATTTATTCGAAAATTCAAAAAAAAAACTTTAAAAGAGACTGTATCTGCGACAAAACTTCAATTTTTTGTCGTACACTCTTTTAGTGCACTTGGGATTTCTACTGTAATTTTCAACTGGAAGTTATCGATGCCTTAAAGCGCAAAGGCCCTATGTCCAAAAACGGAGTTTTGAGAAAAACGCGCATGGGTCGGGAAAACGGTTTATTGTTATTTTTGATCTAAACTAGACCTCATTTTGAGAATTTTGAATGAACCGACCGCGACCTTCTAGCGTGAGAAGACCTTTTTCTATAATTTTTCAAATTTTCGAATGTTTATGACGTCACAGTGGGCTGGGAGGTCCCGCCCAGGCGGGAGGGGCGCGTGACGTCATAAACATTCGAAACTTTGAAAAATGATAGAAAAAGGTCTTCTCACGCTAGAAGGTCGCGGCTGGTGTCAAAATTCTCAGAATGAGGTCTAGTTTAGCTTAAAAATTTAAATAAAAAATCTTTGATTAATCACATGACTGATAGGATTAAAATTTTATTCACGCACTACGAGTATGAGTAAAGTCATAATCACAGGAAACCTGTGATTAATCATAGAAAATCTGTGACTAATCACAGGAAATCTGTGATTATGACTTTAATCACAGATCTTCACGTCTTTTCTGTTTCTTTCACATCAAGATCACAGATTTTCTGTGATTAAGATTTAAACCATACTCTTAGTGTGTGAATACGAATTTAATCTTAATCACAATGACAGATACGTATTCCTGTGATTAAAAATCTTAATCATATTCGTGAGTATAATTTTGCCCAACTCTGCTTTTGGCCAAGTAAGATCAGGGACATGGATTCTCTAGCTAAGTTCGATTGTGGACCTGACTCGTTTGGGTAAAGGATTTTTATCACGCTCTCGATCATAATTTGGCTTCAACACCGGTTTTTTTATGACAGACTGGCACCAGAGGTTGGTGAGCCCTACGAACATTTCAAGAAAAAACGCTGCAAATTATCACACAATGGTTTATTATTTTATCCATTTTTCTATATAGATCACTCGTATGCAAAGCCACCAACCATCAAAAATGAAGAAAAACATCGATTGCATTTCGGTCAGCTTTAATTTGAACGGGGATTAGGCCTCTTCTGCGATTCGCACTCGTGTTTCTGATTTATCGTACGTCCAAACTTTAAATTCTCGTAGTGAGCGAACGGTTTGTCCTACAGAGCTCCGGGTGATCTCAAAAATTTTTAAAAATTCTATAGAATCTAAAATTGAAGGAAAAACAATACCTATATAACCAAATTTTTTGAGTTAGGGCGTTTTCAAAATATTAAAATTCATTTTTGAATCTTTAGAAGTGACCTACATCAATCAAAATCTTCGGGGCACAACTAGACCCCAAATGGAGCCTACATACCAAATTTCATCAAAATCGGTCAGTGCTAAGTGGCAAAAGTGCCGCGTACGACGTACGGCGGACGGACGGCCAAATTTTGGTTTATTATTTTCAATAATGAACCTTTGGAATCGACCAAGAAAACAAATTTTTCAACACAGCCTCAAAATTTGTTGGTTTACGTTTCAAGGTACGTAGAATCCAAAAATCGAATAAAAATTTGGCCGTCCGCGGTACTTTCCCCACTTAGCATTGACCGATTTTGATGAAATTTGGAATGTAGGCTCCATTTGGGGTCTAGTTGTGCCCCGAAGATTTTGGTTTATGTAGGTCACTTCTAAGGGTACCAAAATCAATTTTGAAATTTTCAAAACGCCCTAACTCAAGAAATTTCGATATAAAGGTATCATCATCAAATTTTGAAGGGGTGTTGAAGTTTTTTTTTTTTTGGTCGATTCCAAAGGTTCATTATTGAAAATAATAAACCAAAACGTTGATGAACTCAATTTTCTGGTTTATTATTTTCAATAATGAACCGTTGGAATCGACCAAGAAAAAATAATTTTAACACCCCCTCAAAATTTGATGGTTTACGTTTCAAGGTACGTAGAATCCAAAAATCGAATAAAAATTTGGCCGTCCGTCCGCTGTACGCTGTCCGCCGTACGCGGCACTTTTGCCACTTAGCACTGACCGATTTTGATGAAATTTGGTGTGTAGGCTCCATTTGGGGTCTAGTTGTGCCCCGAAGATTTTGGTTGATGTAGGTCACTTCTAAGGGTTCCAAAATCAATTTTGAAATTTTCAAAACGCCCTAACTCAAGAAATTTCGATATAAAGGTATTGTTTTTCCTTCAATTTAAGATTTTATAGAATTTTTAGAATTTTTTGAGACCACCCGGAGCTCTGTAGGACAAATCGTTCGCTCACTACGAGAATTTAAAGTTTGGACGTACGATAAATCAGAAACACGAGTGTGAATCGCAAAAGAGGCCTAATCTCCGTTCAAATTAAAGCTGACCGAAATGCGATCGATATTTTTCTTCATGTTGGATGGCTGGTGGCTTTGTAGACGAGTGATCTATATAGAAAAATAAAAAATAATAAACGATTGTGTAATAATTTGCAGCGTTTTCAAATCGGATAGTTTGAACAATTTAGATGAATGATTCTGCAGTACTGTAGTAGACAAGAAATCCACCATAAAATTAATAAAGTAGCTCTTAAATGCTAAATTTTAGTTTGAAAAATCCGGTCTATAATTCCCTGGTTTGCTCGATACAGGGATTTGCAGACCTGTGTGGCAGACATATACGAAACCAAAACTGTTCAGGAAGGTCCAAAACGTAAAACCCAGAAAGAAATTTCATTTTGGAAGAAATTTTAATATTTAACCTTGAAAAGTGGAACAATCTCGCTACCATGGTAGATTCGTAAGCAAAATTATTCAAAATACCTACTCGAAAACCAAAAATTCCAGTATAAACTAGGTTTTAACCGGCTAAAATGTCATCACAATGAAATCACTATTTCTGTATCATCCCGTTGCAAGGAATCAACCACAGACAGACACATAATCTCACCCGAGACTAATGCTTTAAAACGAACACAGTTGAGAAATGATGATTATTTCTTAAGTTCCAATGCACAAAAGTTGACATTTCCACCAAAACCGATCGATGTATTAGGTGCTAACTTTGCCCGGGACAACAATTCGAGTGAATTTTCCCAAAATTTCGTCACAACTTCCTGGTTGAAGCACCCACAAAATTTCTATTGCGGGGAAAAGCGGTAAGGTGAACGGCGACTGGTGCGCCGGAGGACTCAGGTGACGTCACGTACCTTCCCAGCCGTGGAGCGTGAGCACACCTTCTCTCCTCTACTCTCCATGACCTAGTTCTTTCCACATCTGCTGCAATTAGATTTTAGTTTATTAATTTCACCTCGGAAACTCGGGGAGAAAACTTTGTCCGAGTGCCAATGATACTAGTCAAATTTGATCTTGATTCAAATTTTAGAAGATTCTATTTTATAATGAATTTTACCTAATTTACAAGAAAAACGAAGCAATAATGGGGTTGATAGCAAAAACCCCACTAGTGAATAAATCCGAATATTGAGTTGGAGTTGCCATCGTGTTGTGTATGACATTCCTCACAAGGTTATTTAATCACTTCTGTCGAAAACACTAATAGTCGAACGTTAGAAGCTACCAAAAACCCCACAAGTCAGAAGCGTTTCCAGCATGAACCCGCTGGTCCAGGGGGGTTTTGCAGAGCCGCCGCTGGTGAGGGAATCCTGTGAATAACACAATCATCGCGTCCTCACGTGTTTGTTTGTAATTTTCTCCTCTCTTTTGCCTAATACATTTCCCAATAAAATCATGAACGAAAATGGTCAAAATGTAATGTAATGTAATGGATCTTGGCAGCGAAAGAGGGCAAAATAAATCCACCGCCTGCATTTGCATCCAGGAGTGAAACCTACTAAGGCTAAGGATGTTCTCAAGCTTGCGGAATACCTCTAAAATCCCGCGAGCAAAGGGTTTTACACCAAAATGTTTGCCACAGCTGCAGCAGCTCTGATGATCGCTAGTATGATAGACACTGAAAACGTTTTCATTTTTAACGAATTTTCAAGGGAAATGAAGCTATTGCAATGGCCTTAAAATTTTTAGAATGACTTTTTCGAGAAAAAAATGTTCACTGAAATCCGTTTCGGAACATTCCGAAACGATCCCTGAAGGTTTTCCAAAAATCCAAAAAATATGTGTGTGTCATTCCGGACGATAACTCGAGTAATTATTTAGACATTTTTTTTAGTTTTCACCAAAATGTTCCCTTAATTTCTCGTAGGGAGCGAACGGTTTGTCCTACAGGGCTCCGCGTGGTCTCAAAAAATTCTATACTATCTTAAATTGATGGAAAAACGATACCTTTATATCAACATTTTTTGAGTTGGGGCGTTTTCAAAATTTCAAACCTCATTTTTCAACCCTTAGAAGTGACCTACATCAACCAAAATCTTCGGGGCACAACTAGACCACAAATGGAGCCCACATACCAAATTTCAACAAAATCTCTATATGCTAGGTGAGGAAAATGCCGCGTACGGCGGACGACCAAATTTTTATTCGATTTTTGGATTCTACGTACCTTGAGACGTAAACCAACAAATATTGAGGGGGGTTAAAAATTTTTTTCTTGGTCGATTCCAAAGGTTCATTATTGAAAATAATAAACCAAAAAATGGCATTTTTGTGGACTTACGCCCTTTCAAAAAACCGATTCAATTACAGCTCAGTGTTGAAGAAATTGCTATGAGAAGGGGGTGGGTTTTACTGTAACCGGGCTTTCAAGGAGTGCACTAATGATATGTAATATTGCTAGATGGGTTGTATTTAATATTCAGTTGCAATAGTAAATCACGTTGGAAAAAAAAGTACACGTATGAACGTTGGAAGAGTCGTTTTAGAATGTGTCAAAACGGATTTCAGTGAAACAAAAAGTCGAAATTTTCTTGCCACAAATGTTGAGTTTTGCCTTCATTTTTTTCGAAACAAAAATAAAATACTATTGGAGATTGATGCCAACCTACCTACGAGATTGTTTGTTACGTCTACATGTTTTACTATTTAGTTGCCCATATGTTATCCTGTGATGATTGGATTTCCTATATCGAAAACATATTCCGTGTGTACTCTTGTACTCTTGTTGTGTCTTATAAAATAGAATAGAAAAATATCTTACTCAAACAACACTCTGCATTAAATACACGTTATAAAAAAATTAAGTTCTCCCAAAAACCTGAGGATTTTGTATATTATACTGATGTACGATGTGTTGTTTGAACATTTCGACAGTAACAATGTATAATCGAGTAAGTTGAAAAAAACGAAATTTTTCAGGAGGCGTAAAAAACTTCTCAAAGACTTGAAATAGGAATTTCCACGTCACCTGAAAAATTTCGTTTTTTCAACTTACGCGGTTTTACATTGTTGCTGTCGATTTTGTGTAGGAATTCGTAAGTTGTGATGGAAATTTTGAAAATGAACTGGAAGTATTTTGAAGAAAAACAATCACCTGAATTTTCCGATGGCACGTTTTTGGGTGTCCGGTCGCCACGTCTGGGGGTGGAGATAGTGATTTTTTTGCTGTGAAAGTTGAATATCTACAAAGGCACCTGACAAGAAAAGCCACCTGACTCCATTCAAACAATGAAACTTGTTGAACACCTGAAAGATACCTTCTGATTGTCACAATTTCCTTCGACAGGAGCATCGCCATTTTTTCGTTGTCTTATTTCCCTGCGAAAATTTTCATGGCTGTTCTCGTCGGGAGTGGAGGGAGAAGTAGGCGGTCCCTCACCGTCTCTATTTTTCAAAATACGCTGATTATGAACTCGAAAAAAACCATGATCATTACATTCGACTTCTCGCCGTTCGAAAACAACACGAACACATTAATATAATTGCGTAATTTCGTCGGATTAATCACGATCGGTGGAACTATTTTCGATTTTATGGGTCTATATTTGTCTCGAGGGTTCGCATTGGTAGCGCGGAGAACCAATCGAATTCGCTCGTTCTCCTGGTGGGGCCCGAGAGTCCTCAGGGGCCACCGTCTCATTCTTCGCTCCAAGTCCACCGCGTTCGGTCGCTCCCTCACAGCCCCCAAGTGTCTCCAACTTCCCACTCAAAGTCCCCAGCTTTGCCAAATTTCCCACATTTTCTCTTCCCGAGTCTCAAATTTCTCACATTTAAATCGATATTGTCTCATCACCGTCACTTTTCACTGTAATTTCCAACCGAATTCCGCCTTGCACAGTTTTGAAGTCACTTCGCCAAGACAGCCACACCCAAAAAAGTTACAAGTCCCATTCCGCTCCAACTGTTTCCCGACGAGCTCTTCTCATCGAAAACTCGTTGTAAAATCGCTCCACAGCTGTTTTCGGGCGTAATTGGTTATTTTTCGATCATACAACCACCGACTCGGTAAATTCGCGGATCCTGCCGGACTTGTAAGACGCAGATCCGCCATTTTGGTTGTCCGACTCGAACCGTCCTCCCATCTGTTCGTTTCATGAGAGTTATTTCAGTCAGTATTCCTGCCTATGAATTCGTTGAATTTTTCCAATTCATTTTTATTTTCGAAATCAGTGGTAGATCCCAAGACGAAGCTGATGCTGAGCCGCTGACTCACTCTCCCAAGGTAAGATTCCCAATTGATTTCTATGAATTTATTCTATTTATTCGATTTTATATTGATTTTACACAAAAATGCTCATTTTCAAGACAACTTCTTTCAGCGAGTTTTTGAAGAAAGCAAAGCTATTTTGATAACTTCAACTTGTTTTCGTATTTATGATTTTTTTCTCATCAAATTCGTTTTTAAAGATTATAAAATGTTTTCTACAGTTCAACATTTTTTTTCATATTTATGTGAAAATTGTTTCGCTCACTTGAGCTAAATTCAAATCAACTTCAAAGAGTACAACTTTCTAATAAATTGGCCCAAAATACGTTTTTTCTAGGTTTTTTATGTAACATTCTATCTTCAACACATTACTCTGTAGTACAGTACTCTATTCACCTCATGAATTAAACAAAAAATATCTTAGTGCGAAAAAGGCTAAATATTGGTTAAAATATGTCTTCAAAAATTCGCTCGTTCACTTAAACTGCTCACTTGTTTTCATATTTATGATTTTTTTTCTTCATAAATTCGTTTTTAAATGTTATAAAATGTTTTCTATAGTTCAACATTTTTTCATACTTATGTGAAAATTGTTTTGCTGCTGAAGATCACTTGAGCTAAATTCAAATCAACTTCAAAGAGTACAATATTTTTTATAAATAGACCCAAAATGCGTTTTTCTAGGTTTTTATGTAAAATTCTATCTTCGACACATTACTCTGTAGTACAGTTCTATATTGTATCTTATTCACCTCATACATTTTTAAAAAATATCTTAGTGCGAAAATGGCTGAACGCTTGTTAAAATATTTCTTCGAAAGTTCGGTCGTTCACTTATACTGCTCGTATGGGACTTCAAAAACTTTTTTTTAACTGAAATTTCCATTTATATGCCTTGATCTCTTCGTAATGTTATAAACGTTTTGCACGAAGAGAAACAGGTTTTTATTAATTTAGTTACGATTTTCCATTGGCGGGTTTCCCACTTAACTTAATGTATGAATAAAAAACATTTCCGACGAACAAAAGAAATTTCAAGTTTTTTTTTCACTATTCTTGGAGTTGGATTTTTTCTTTAGCTCATATTTTCATCGTATTTATTCACGTTTGCGCATATTTACGAATTCGGGAGGCATTGGTATTGATTTTGGTCAAGTTTTATTGGTGTTTACGAAAACGATATTTTCAATTTTTAAGCAACTGCTATAATGGTAGTTGTATTCATTATGTAGATGCAGAATATTCAACTACGGGAGTAGTTGATTGACATTTCTCATAAGTTTTCACATAATTCGAATCTGCGGTGAAAAATGGTTGTTTTTATTACAAGGAAACTAACCAAGTTGGTGTTTTCTTTGGAAACTTTGGAATAGATTGAGTACTGTCTTGAAATTAAAAAAAAAATGTATTGTACATTAGGACTTGGAAAACTTTTGTAGGTAGTTTCAGTGGTCGAATCATATAGAGGGCGGAGGAGTAGCAAGAGGGGGAAGGAGTAGGAGTAGGAAGAGGGGGGAGGAGTAGGAAGATGGTGGAGGAGTATTAAGAGGGGGAGGAGTAGGAATAGGATGGGATGTTTCAGAGAAAGAGACTCCATGATAGATCCAATAAATCATTAGTATCCACAGGAATATAGTGTCCATGTATGTGTATTATCCACCCAAGGTAGTTATGGTGGGGGGTCTAGGATACTCCCAGCATCCACTGCCTCCAAAATCATACTGTTCTCGGACACCATCGTGACTTGTCAAGTTAGGTGAGCTCTTTGGTACTTCACACTTTCCAATGCCTTCTCTCTTGCATCTTGACTCCTTGGTAGATTCCACTCGACATAGAACACTTCCAAGTTTGATTGAATAATGCAAATAGTAAGATTGTTTTTCATAGTCACCTCACAAAATCTATGCATTTTCAAAAACCCTTTTTTTTAACATTTGAATTGTTTTTCAAATCTGAAGTACCTATTTTAAACTTAGAAAAGAACATTTCTAAAAAAAATTTGAATTTGGATGCATTATTTTGTGTGGCAATATATTATTTTAAAAATCGAATTTTTTGCTTCAGTCAAACTTGGAATCTAGATTTCTGATAGACTCCACTCAACTTGGAACGTTTCCAAGTTTGAATAACGCATAAAATTCAATTTATTTTTAGATTGCCACAAAATCAATTCCTTTTTCCAATCCCAATATTTTTTTTAGAACTTTTGTGACTGTTTCTTTCCAAATCCACAGTATTTCTTCTTGTTTTCACAATTATTCCAAGTCCTCAATTAAAATTGCCTTCGAAATTCATCGTAGTCATTCAACTGTCTCTTCGTTTCTGCAACCATGTTTTACACGGAGAGAATCAGATTCAAAATATTTCAATATAATCTTATAAATTCTGATGAAAAAGTCAAATAAAAAATTCACTTTGAGATTATAGAGTCTTGTGAATTTAGGTACTCTCATTTTAGATCTCTAAAATCACTCTTGGGGGATCGAATTTCAACTTTCCTCATCCAGTCGACTTAGATTTTGACTAATGTAACATATGGGTTTGAATTTCGCCTTTCAAGTTGTTTAATACTAATTGCCCCAACCAAAAAGTTCTATTTATGTGCTGATAAATTATTCTATAATTATTATTTGCGCTACTTAGTTTTTCAACGCCTGATTAGATGAAAGTGCTCTGCATGTTAAAAACCTCCCAGTGAGATTTTTTTTTTTCAAAAAATTATTTTTTTTATTTTCAACCAAAACATTTTTTTTTTTTTTTTTACACACCCATTGAATAACTAAAATAGCTCTCAGACAAACAACAATTCGTAGATCAAAAGAAGTACACAAATTTTAGAAACATCACATTGGACAAGATTCTGTTGGTTCCCCATTCAATCCAATATTGCATCTGTTGGGAGAAACCAAACACCCTTCACCACTCTCCTCTATTTCTGTTCGGAAGGAAGAAATATTTAAAATTAAATTTGTGTGTACTGAGACACTTTTTTTTTCAACATGAGCGATGAAATAGTAGTTAGTTGATTGAAAACTGTCATTTTCGTTGTTTCAGACAAAAAAACGTTTGGGAGTTACAATGTCCCTTGTGATATCTTGAAATTGATTATTTTAATTTTGTCCTGGATTGCAGAACACATTCAACCATATTTATTGTATTTTATAAATAGGAGCTGTTGAGGTTATGGCGGACAGGCTGTGTGGGGTCGGTGGTGATCGAGTGGGAGAACCTTAATTCTATTTCCATGACGCATCTAGTATCCACGATGAAATGGTAGCCATGTATACATGTATAGTATCCATCCTTGGGTGCCAAGTAGGAGTGGGGGTAGAGCTATACATCCAGCCTCCACTGCCGCCTGACTAGACTGTAAGCTGACTCCTTGCTGAACTCACCAAGTTAGGTATGCTCTGACACCATCATCCTCACATGCTCAATAGTTACTATCATTTTTCAATATCCACCAGTCATATATAATTCCACACTATTTTTGACTTGTTACTTTGACTCCCATGTCTGTGAGTTATCAGTTTCTATAGTTCAATTTCAACTTTTCGAATCAAAAGTAGACCTTTAAAACTGATTGCTCCCAAGTCTTACTGAACAATTCTGACAGAAAGCAAAATCCGGGTTGACTCGTATTCCTCATCGAGAGACACCTTTTTGAGATTTCAAACAACTTATTCTTGTCAAACAGCTTTTTAAATTCCTTTCTCTTGTTCTTGTAAAGTTTTTGAAATAAATTCGATATTAATTCCAATGACTAATACACACTTGAACACTAGTTGACGAAAAATCTCAACAGCGAATTAATTATGTTACCTAGTTAGCTTCCATGAAACACAAAGATATTCATATTTTCATATTAACCCTTGATGTACTGAAGTATCTTTTTGGAAGTCCGATTTTCAATCTGTCTCCAAAACTGTATATCCACTTTTGGGACCAAAGATTTTTTTTTTTTGGCTACTTAGATACTATTGATTGTTTGAACTATCATTGATATCTGCCATAAAATATCGAAAACGGGGAAAAATCATCGACGCCTGGGGTAATAATCAAGATCATCATATAGTTACACATAATGATGCTTGTTCATTTTATCAAGAATTCGTCGTTTTCAAGTGGTTTCTCCGGTCCTCAAGTGTTCATTTTGTTCTCCCTCTCGAAGTATCTTTGTAGAACCTCACAACATACGCCCGTCCAGAGTTAGGTCCCCAAAAAGATACCACCCAGTTTTCATCGGATTGAGAAAAATCTTATACCACTCGATCAAAATCATACATTCTATGCCACTTAATTTGTAAAAATACACCAAAATTTGGACAAAATTCTGATAAAACAAATTTTTTGAAGAAGTGGGAAATTTAGGGTTTAAAAAAACTGGTTTAACTCTGAAAAAGATGACGAAATGAGGAATTTCACCGAATTTTTTTTGCATTTTTCTTGAATAGTTAATGGTGTGGGATGGATGAAAATCGGGTTGATTTCGGAAAATAAGTCTCCTGTTATTTTTGGGAGACAATCAAAATTCATGATTTCAAAAAATAACCGGGAAAACGGACCTCTTCAACGTGAAGCGGAAACGCTCGCTGATTGGCTGTTTGGATCGCTTTCTCCACCCAGTGTTGCCCGATGGTACGACGAAATCGTGTTATCTAAGAGGAAAGTTATCAAACAAAAACAGGGGAAACCTAATTTTCCCCATCTTACTTTTTCTATTTTTTTTCTTTGTTTTTCAATTTTGATCTTTACTGGTTTTGTGAAATGTTGCATCTGAGGACTATGGATTTCACGATCTCAGCGCTTCAAGCGGCCGTACATGCACTCTTCCAGGTTGACGTCATCCTCCCGGTTTTTTTGAACGTTCATATTTTCTACACTGTTCTTTTTTTTTCATCCGTAAATTAGGAAGTACGGGCTGACAGTTTGTCGTAGGAGGTTTTTCGAGGTGCTGAATCCGATTTTGGGGTCAAAAATAGGAAATTCCGACATGGTGAAATTCCTCATTGTGGAGCCATTTTTCAGATTCGAAACATTTTGAGCAAACTCTTCAAACAGAAGAATTATAATGGCATTAAGTGATATTCTTGTTTGAAAGTAGCTTGAAATAAAATTTCCATCAGTTACACCATAATTTTTTTTTTCGTGGTTCTAAAATTAAAATACTGACTCATAGCTAACTTGGTTCTTCCATACTTGCCCCCATTTTCTGCTGCAGATTCGGATTTCACATCTAAGTTGTTCAGTCCACGGATGAACTGTCTCACAAATTTTCTTGGGTGTGTTCTGAACGTATCAACGTTTTAACGTCATTTTGAGATCGCATCAAAACATCCATTCTTTGGGATCTCATCTTTATTGGGTGGTCCTTATGAGAACCAGTTCAAATTCCCTCATACTTACAGATGGAGATATTTCTTAGAGGTTTTTACCAGCTTTTGGTTGTGAATATTTCTGAACAACGTTAAATGAATTCTCCTCCGTATTTCTAATCGTAAGGTACTCTGTGTATGATGTTGTGTTATAAACACCATGTTCTATATTTCTCCCCACAGAACCATTCAAGACAGTCTAACTTGATAAAAATCCATCGTGCTAGCAGTAATCATCAACTCTCATCAGGATAAACCCCGTGACGAGGAAGAGGCTCCATACAAAGAAACTGTGCCAAGGTGAGAATTACATTTTCCGGTACCTCGGATGAACATGATGGTTACTTCCAAATATATCTCAATATATAAGGCTGCATTCACTTTGTCTGAAACCATTAATTATTTTTATCGCCGTACACTGATAATTATAACTTTATAACCAAAATGTTTCAGCTTGCACGCCACTCCTACTCATGTGCAATAGTTACCTTTTATCGTTTAATTTTCGAAAAAATCATCTTTCTTAATAATTTCATGGGATTCTGCAGTCATTATATCAAGAGAGGGATCCTCCTTTTGAGAGAACTAGCAACAAACTTTATTAAATGGGGTATTTCAGTCAATTTTTAAATTTTTTTTTCAAAAGAGCATGGGTCAGGACTAACGGTAATCGGGTCTGTTCACTGAGAAAATTTTTAGAAGAAATTAGGGAAGATAACGAAAGTTTAAGATTTGAATGATGTGACGTAGTAAGTTGTTGTGACGTATCAACTTGCTGACCTTGGATACTACAAAATACTACGCACACACGCCCGCAGCGTAGTGTGTGTGCATTCATGGAGGCCCACCTTTTTTTCAAACATGTGATCTCTTTATTTAATTTTTCTACCACATGTTATAGTATCAATGGGCAAAAAGTTGGAGTATATAGGCTTTCAATGGTGCTGATTCCAAATTTGAGGTCAAAAACCTGAATTCCTGACCCACTGAAATGCCCCATTGTCATAATACGAGTATGTTGTGCTCACAAGCACGACGTTCATTTTAAAAGAACATGAGAAAAATCTGTGTTATTAAAAAAGTGCTGTTAACTATCCAATATTTCTCCCCATAGATTGATATCAAGACATTTCGACGCCGCCAAATAATCAGCAGTAGTAAGGAAATCAGCAGCAATCGAACGAAACCACGTTAACAGACGGAGGCTTGATAATGAGGAGCAATCGATAAGTAAGGAATGAATTCTATAATACATAATTATAATGTAGCAGTGATCTCATTAGTTGGATCATACATAAATTTTAACTTTCAATTCTAATTACATTCATTTTCTCGGTCACATTTCGTCAAAAAACTACGTTCTTTTCACCACTGAAGGTTTTTTGTTGATCCTAGTTGTTGAATCTTACATAATTTTTCACTCTGAATTCAAATTGTATCTAATTTTCTAACCCCGTCTAGTTCAGCTATACAGGGTGTAAACTAAACAGGTCTACCGAACTGCAGGAGTCACTTTTATAACTAATTTGCAACAAAAAATGTCTCGTGGGCTTGTTTTTAGAGGCTTTGTTTCCGAGTTATTTCAGTGTAAAGATTCTTTCTCGTGATTTTGGCCTTATGTTACTAAATTGGAGTAGGCAGTATCCGTAGAGGTGGTGGCAACTCCCGCTAGGCGCGCTGGTGGTAAAAGTAGTTTCTCGTTCCTCCAATAGAGTGCTCTGATTAAAATTATCTTGGAGAGATCACATCAACTTTTTTCTAGTGTCATTGATTTTCAACATTAATTCCAACTTTTATTCCAACTCAACAACATAATTTGTTGAGTTGGATGATATGTCTTCTGTCTGATATGAGATAATGTCGAAAAGACCCCTTTTTCTATTACAAAAAGAACCCAAAAAACCCAGAGTCGTTTTGCCCACCAACAGAAAAAATGTAAAAAGTTGATGTGATCTCTCCAAGGTAATTTTAATCGGAGCACTCTATTGGACGTAGGAGCAACTAATTTTACCACCAGCGCGCCTAGCGGGAGTTGCCACTTCCCCTAGATACCGCTTAGTCTAAATTGGTCATAACTCCCTTAATTTGCTGTGTAAATTACAATTTGAGGATACCGTTGGAAGGAGCATTAAATTTACTATTGGATGACCTTTCTTGACATTTCTTTTGAGTCAAGGTTTGAGAAGTGAAAAAGCCCTCTGGAAATAAAACTTTAACTTTACCTAATTTGGGAGGCCTCGCCTACTCCCCCCCCCCCCAATCGTCCAACCCCTGCAATAAGTCCCACTTTAACAATAAAAATGACTAGACAGCTGGAAAGCTGATATTTTAGTGCAGTTTTTACTGCTCTTGCATCTTGAAAAAATATTGGTTCTCATAGTTCAATATCCGATTGAAAAAAACCTCGAGGTTTCCCAAATTAGGTAAAATTAATTATTAAAATTAAATTATCCTTTTCAAATGTCTTTTTTATGACTCAAACCTTGACTAAAAAAAGGACAGGCATCCATCCAATAAATTCAACTTACTGTCATGATGAAAATCCTATTTCGAGACCTCGTGTTATTTCAGGGTGCGAAGTCTCCTCCTGGATTCCGTCCTCCGATTGGGTGAAATATACTCTGAAGAACTCAGTCAACAAGATTAAATTATTATCGCTTACCTGCAAGTGATTCAGAAGAAGGTAGATCCTCCGTTCATTTTATGTTTGTTTTAAAGTACTTGTCAGCTTGATTGGTCAAATTTATCATCATTTCGGGTTTTACGATGTTTTAGTTTCACTACGATGTCCCCAAGTAAGACCACTTAACACTCTCAGCGCTGAATCAATGTTCGTGACTTTCGCCCCTGCCTGAATTTTGGAAAAGTTTTACACTCAAATATAGTGCATTTATTTTATTCAGGGAAGTGTATAAAAGTATTTAGTACAGGAAAAAATCAATTTTATCATTTTAAAATTTGATGCTGAGGGAAAGAGCCAGGGTGTGCGAACCCTTAACATGCACATGTTTTTCCCTCTGACGGTTGATGCCATATGGCGTCTTGCTCAGAAAACGCATATATTTCTTCTAATATGATCACTTTCTGTGACCAAAAAAGCACTCAACCTTGTTTTTGTTCCAAAAATTTGCTCTTTGACTCATTCTGCATGAAACATAATCAGATACAGAATCAATATGACAAAAGAGACAAAATTTCACACAATAAAGCCCTGTAAAAAAGACAATGCAGCGTGAAATATCGAAAATTGTTAATTAAATTTCAAAGAAATATCAATAAATGTGGTAATTAACGAAAAACAGTGGCTTCATGAGGATGAACGAACACGTTCGGTACTTTGTTCCAGGAGAGAATGAGAAAAGTGAGAGATAAGTGACTCCCTCCCCAAAAACGTCGCTTGTAAACATTGAAAATGGTGAAAACAAATCCAATGGTCACTTCATGATAGTCAGATAGCTAACGAAATCCACTAAAAGAAGGAACCCTTAAAACGTTCTGTAATCTCCCACTGACATTTTGAGTTTTCGAGCGCCTCAGGAATGAGATGATACCATATGGCATCATCCGCGCTGAGAGTGTTAAGGAATTATCTATTTAAATACAGGCTCAGATTTTTATCGCCGATACCTGACCGAGGAAGTTACTGTACGTTTTGTAGTCAAATGATGCAATTTTAGTTAGGTCAATATATCACCGAAGATCTCATAGTCAAACACTCAAGAATGAGAAACAATAAAAATAAATTTTAAAAAATAAATAATAATTTTATTCTCGGCTGAAACATTGCAGCCGTCCAAACAATCATTCTAGAATGGAACGAAAATCATCATCAGCACCTCCAGCGACAACACCAACGCCATCAGAAACCACAACGTCAACAGCAACATCATCAGCAGCAACGAGCAACTTCCAGCTCCTGATCTACATCATCCTAGAGATTCCCTTCACCAAGTATTGTACCACTTTTCATATTTTCATCTACTCGTTTTATAACTAAGTGTACGTCTTGAAATGCACAGAAGATATACAGTGAGCCTGAAAGCAATGACACCCTGTTCACATGATGAAGTGAGCATAGAGAGCGGCGGTGAATCCCAATTTTAATTATTTTTGGTAGTTTTTTATTGTTTTAAATACCTCACAAGAAATTGCTTCCATTATTTTGTACTCATGGAACAAAATATTGTGTTGAAAGCACTCGCAGTGTCAAATTTGTAGCGATGAAGTGCGAGTTCTCATCAAATTGATAATACAATTTCATCGAGAGAGCGCTTGCAACCAGCGCTACGGCAAAAGAACAGTAAAATATTGGGAAGCTTACTCATCATCTGTGCATTCCAAATCGTAAATATTTGTAATTATACACAATCTATCAAGTCCAATATTATTGTCTTCATCTCACGGGAAGTCATTTTCAATTACATCTCTAATCATAAGGATGAAGTTACTTCCACCAACATTATCATTACACATTAAAATTTTCATGTTTCTAAACAACAGAGCGGACATACTAGTCTCACAGATGCACTCAATTAGCAACATCATTACTTTTTCAAGGATGAACACAAAAAATTTTTTAAAAATGAATGAATTTTTCAAATTGATTTCTACCATTGATCGGGGAATTTCTGGTATCAATTTGAAATCAATGGGGTAGAGTGGACCACTATCGCGATGAAATTCATAGGGGCTACCGCTCACACTCCTTGGCAGTCTTGTAGTGTAATAGTCCCATACCTACTACATGGAGTTTATACCTACTAAAAGGGAGTTTTTCGGAAGTTGATGTGGATATTTCAGTTTTCAAGTATTGGTTGGGGGGGGGGGGGGGGTATATGTTTTGGGAATTTCACAATTCTTTCATCAGGTTCCATCTGTCCGGGGGAAAAAAAAAGAATAAGAAAGAAATAAGAAAGACCGCAAAATCCATGAAAATTTAATTTAAATCTACAATTATTATCTACGTACCGTATTGGAGAATCCGTCGTAACCAGCAAGTCGAGTACAGGAGGCGAGCGCTTTCGATGTCGAGAGAGTACTCTGACGGCCTGAAGATGATGTCCTTACATCGAAAGCGCTGGCCTCCTGTACTCGACTTGCTGGTTACGACGGATTCTCCAATACGGTACGTAGATAATAATTGTATTCTTATAACTAGCGGAACTAACCCCATTGACTGAAGTTGGTTAAGTTCTGTAGGTCAACGGATTATCGAACTTTACATACTGATGCCCCAAATTGTCCACGAAAGTTGAAATTGAAATTCAATTTGATTTGAAGTTGAAAATTAAAATTTTTAGGTCTCCAGCGGTGTGACAAAACAGGTATAACTGGAAATAGAATTCAGAATACTACCTGAAACTGTTAATAATTATATTTGACTTGATTTTTCACACAATATAGAATAAGCACAATATAAATGAGAACATTTTTTTTGGAAGAAGATTCCACTCGTCAAGCGGTTTGAATCGATAAAGCCTGATTATTCAACTACTTACTTGAAAAAAGTACTTACTTGTACACGACGCATTGAAGAAGTGGTTGGCAAGAAGCAATGAAACATTGAAGCATTCAGAACAAGCAATTTGAAATTTTTTATATTTATTTCTAGCAGGACCTTCCGATTGGCAAATGTAGCATTATTTGAGTTTTCAAATCAATTAATTATTATTGTAACAGTCGGGTTTTATAGATTATTATTATAAATTCATTTTAAAATCATTTAAAAACTTATAAATAACAGAAAAAATCTTGAAATAGAGTTGGAAATATTCTGATGGAATAACCAGCTCGTATTTCAAACCAATAATTCAAATATAATTTAAACTTATTAATTAACTAAATATATTTAGTAATGAATCGGGAATGGTTCAATAACAAATCGGAGTGTGGTTTATATAGATTGACTCTTTAATCCTAGAATTTTGGGTACCAAAGGAAAACCGCAAATTATGAATAAGAAAGGAGGGCACTTACTAGAGCGAGGTCTGCTGGGTGACTGAACGCCTCGTCTCTTCCATCCAGGGGAGCTTCCTCACGTATCATCTGCGGAACAGTTCAAAGAACTGTTACAATCTTAACACTACGACATTGGAGCAGGTGTGGAAGGTTGCATGGTAGTTGTATCTGAGGAGATCCGGTCGTACGTAAGCTTTCTTCTTATGTCGAGCGTGGGGCATTCCATCGTGATATGATGGAGCTCTTCAACTTCGGCTGTACATCTCTCGAACTGTGCCTTTGTTGATATGCCCATTTTCCATTTTGTGTATCCACACATTACGTGACCGATGCGCATTCGACGTATAGTCGTTACCATGTCTTTTGAAAAAAAAAAAAACCTCCTATGAACCATGGGGCCTTGGGGATCTCAGATTGGATAAACTTGTATCTTTCCCCTGCTGGATGTGGTAAGGAGTACTTTTTTTCCCATTTCTCTCAACCACTGTTTGGTGAGGATACTCATATCCCTCGGTGGAAACAAAATCGCGGAAGGAGCAGCCAGGAGAACTGCTTCTTTTGCCCAAGCATCTGCCCTATCGTTACCTTGAATTCCTGAGTGTCCTCTAATCCACACCAGGCGTAACTCTTTCCCTGTTGACACCATTGAATGCAGCATTTCCCGAATACTAAGGATCGAGTGGTTTGTTGGTGTGGCTTCGAAGTTTTTCTCTTTTTGTATGGAGCTTTTGTCCGTAAATATGGTTATCTTCGCAGCCAACAACTCTTGATCATATTTGAGTGCCTCCAATAAGCTTATGAGCTCAGTGGAATAAACTGACGCCCCATTTGGAAGTTTGAAAATTGCCCTATAATTCCTTGTAGTGGCGGCCCCAACATTTGTTTCGTTTTGATCCATCTTTGAAAATACGTTGGAATCTGGGCCATCGTTCCTCAACATATTCCAAAAATACTACATTCGATCAACATCATTCGACTACTTGTTGCTGATAATGTTCAAGTAAAACACCGAGAGTGTGAATAACATTTCATTACGGGTATATTCAACGGCCGAGGTACAATACCACTTTTGTGAGATCTGTGGCTCACAGTTTGAGAATGTGCCTAACGATGGATTTCCTTGTTTAAGCGATTTTATCTCATCGACTGGTGGCGAAGTCACACGTACCTCCAATATAAATATCACTTAATTCATAAATGCACACTAACCAGAGCTGTAATTGTGTCTGGAGGGCTTGGCTGGTAGGTACCGTTCTTATTCCGAAACGGTTTGTTCATTTCTTACAAAGAGAAAAATTTGAATATAAATATTTAAAAATATATAAACTCATGAAAAGTTAAAGGTAAATATAAAATTTTAAAAACGATACTACATTGTACATTTATATAAATATATAATAATATTAAAGAAACATGAATATCCATATACAAATTTAAAAATATACCACATACTTAGTAAATAAATATAATATTTTTTTTTAAATTGTGAATATAAATATGTATATGTTTTATACTGACATTGCAATTTCTACTTATCACTAATAGTACTAGTGGTAGTAAATGAAATTAACCGGATTTGAGAACAAAGACACGATTCGTATTTGATTTTAAACTTTTATCATAGGACCGCACAACTTGACGAGCAGGACTGAACACAACAACTGACTCAGCTAATGGTGGGGAGAACAGATAATCCACCTACCTAGGCAGCGAACTAGAAGCTACTTTAACAGTAAAAACCTTTACTTTCATATACAAACAAACATGCGGTATAATATAAACATAAGTAATTTAGGACTGTATAATAAGCACAGTGGCATAGAAAAAGACACATAGACGACTATAATATAGATAGATTGTTTTGTGATAATATTGCACATTGAAAAACGTTTTTAAAGACATGGCTTTATCGAGTTTATTACACTAATTACTCGTACAAATTTGAAAAAGTTTTCGAGGTTGTGGAATACAATATGCCCGACATAACAGTGAAATATTCTCAACAACCGACGGACCACCCAACATTTCTACCAAGTGGCAAACCGTCCAATATTCCCTCCGACCAACGAACCACCCAACATTCCTGCTGGCAAACTGACCAAAATTCGTAAGATGCAAGTGGTTCAGACTAATTCCTTTCGGTACCCCTAGTCCGCCTTATTGTATAATAGCAATTTTTCCACTGTTTAGGGTCGTTCAGCATTGTAATAGTCACGCTCAGTGATCACTGCACCACCCAAATTCACTCTAAATTCACGAGGAACACAGCAACGAAATGGTTCACGTCCTCCTTTGCACGGCGGTTGCACGTGGAGCACAGATCTATTCTGTCCACGATGCGCGGTTGATGGTTGGGAGTCGAGTTCGACTCGCAGTTTCAGTATCCATCTGATTTGGCTCACGTCGCGTACTTATTACTATATATCGTTGGTTTAACGGAGAAAGGCACTATGTCCGAAAGTCCCATTTTCAGAAAAACGCATTTCAAGTTGGGAGTGCCTCAAAATCGGGCTATCTTCAGCTTAGAAATTCGCAGATTACTGAAACCCCGGCTTTAGACTCTTTAACATGTTTTATTTTATGCTGTAGAATTTCAAAACCATAAATCAACGTTGAGAACCAATTCGGATCATTTCTGACTCAAAGGACCCCGACTTAGTGCGTACAGCTTAGTGCTCTTCTCCTGACTATCCTTACTGAATTTCAAAAACAGGTAACACTGTTTATTTTTAATTAAATTTCATTAAAACTGCGATGAAACCACTCTGTACAGTAACTGTCCTCAGTCAGTCCTCATCTTCCGATTCTGAAGCTATGTCAGGTTCAGGAGCCTGGTCCTTTGTTGCAGAACTCGAAGGCAGGTTCTCAAACCAAGAGTGGAAGTTTTTGGGCATTACTCCGTTTTTACATAACTGAATCAAGTCCCGTTTTTTGGCAGCAGAGATAGGCAACCTCTTCTTATAGAGTGCTGGAGGGGGATTCGCGATATTGCGTTGTAGCGTTTTGTTTGAACCTCTTCTTTTTTTTGGGGTACCGACTGAAATCACCATGTAATCGCCACTGAAATCATACCAGTAGCAATATTCTCGCAATTTCGCAATATTCTCGACAGGAGAAAGGCACTGTCGTCGAGTCTCCGTTTACTACTGGCTTGAGCTTTGACAGGTGAAAGGCTCACTTCTCCAAACAATCTTCCTAATGCCTTTCTCATGAAAAAATTCTACTGCATTATGACTTAGTGCTTCTTGTAGCTGAGTTCCCTTTGTTTCCTGTTGATCTGACACTAAAATAGACTACACCAATCGAAAGAGCGTGAATAATTACTGTAGGAACCGCAATAACCCGAAAATCGAAAAAAATGACATAGTGCCTTTCTCCTGTAAGCCGACGATATTTCTATAAATACGCAAATCTGGTTAAATATAAGAAACGTGTTTGGATAACGACGATGAGTTTTTAAAAACACTTTTATTGAACAACCTCGAAAATACGGAACGACATTAACAGGATACTGACGTGAGACTGGCTGACGTGCTGAAGGCACGGGGGATATTTATAATGGTGGGCAACTGCTGATAGAGCGTTTTGGTGGTTGGGAAGGTAACGTGGAAGGTGGAAAAGGTGACGTAGGTAACTTATATTTATTAATGCATGTTGAATCTTGAAATGTCCTGTAAATCAGGTCGAACTTGATCGAATCAGGTCTACATATAAAGAATATAACACTATTTGTGTTATTTATGGATATGAACAACCATATTTAGTAGCTTCTGCGGGGACTGATTTGCAGCAATAGTTCGAATACTATTATTTGTTGCTGATTAACTGTGGTCTGTGTCCTAGCGCTGTGGAATAGCAAAGGCGGGTCACGTTAGGCAAGACCTGCAAGACCGATCGGTCGTGATGGTGAGGTAGGTCTCGTGCGCCGTCCACCACCACAGCTAGCGATTCGGACGTTCGTTTTTCATACGTGGCCGATCTGTCCCAGGCTTCGGTACCATTTATTTTGATAATTGAGTACAGGCTTTGTTCCACTAATTCCTCTCTATTTCTCATCAGGGATGAGGTATGTCATTCAGTATGGACCAATCTCAGGGAACACCTCACCTCATGAGATTTCATATCACGTTTCAAAAGACACTTAAAGGAGCGTCGTGAGAGTACAAGACTCCTCCAGGAGTTCCTCAGCATCCGGAGATTGTTTAACTTGTACTTCAGCAACTTTTCTGGAACATGTTGAGAAGTCATCGCGACTTGAGAATTAGATCCTCAATTTTTCGGAGTGTTGGCCACAGATGGCAACCGAACTCCCTCATCAATTATAGCAGGGGAAGAACGGGTTATGGCAGAACTGGCTGTGACAGTGTAGGATCCAGCTGTTGTCATCAGCTTTGTGGCTGTTGTCACTTCTGAAGTGTTTTGTGTTTGTCTTCTTCAGCGTAGGCTAATGTTGGTTATTTAAATGAATTTGAATGAAATGACAGAGTTACGAGACGCGACTTGAGAATCAGAACTTCAATTTTTTAATAACTAACTAAAACTCGGTTTTAATAACAAATTAACATTTTTAAAAATCTTTTCGTGTTCCAAAAATGAGTTTTTTCCGTCATTAACTGGAATGAAGTTGAGATGTGATTGACACCCTCTATGTCCTCCGTTTGACGCAAAAGTATGTATGTGTGATCCTAGGGTCGAGCTCTTGTATTTTCGGGTTTGGTGCACCACCACTTTCGGAGGTCACCCAACTCCCCTGATACTCAACTTTTATGACTGATGAAGTGAGAAAATGTAGAGATCAAAGAAGTGTGGATGGCTGGTGTTTTTCAATGAAGTCCAAGTCTGATAAATATTCGTCTCCGTGAGAGGAGGAGAGCTTCACTGTCGATTGGTGAACTGGGTTTCCTCCTCTCTTCATATTCAAAAGAAATAGAGTGAAACCATGAAGAACGGGTTATGGTAGAACTGGCTGTGACAGTGTAGTATCCAACTGTTGTCATCAGCTTTGTCGCTGTTCTCACTACTGAAGTTTTTTGTGTTTATCTTCTTCAACGTAGGCTACTGTTGATTATTTAAATCAATTTGAATGAAATGAAAGAGTTAAATAAAACTATGACGATAAACATTCAATGCAGGTTCAGATTAAACATTCGAAAGAACAATAAAAATTTTAAAAAACCTGTAGAAATCAAACGTTTATAATTATTCCATATCAAAAGACACTTAAAGGAGCGTCGTGAGAGTACAAGACTCCTCCAGCAGGGGCCACAGCATCCGGAGATTGTTTAACTTGTACTTCAGGAACTTCTCTAGAACATGTTGAGAAGTCATTCTGGAATCGCGACTTGAGAATCAGAACCTCAATTTTTCGGAGCGTTGGGCACAGATGGCAACCTAAGTTCCCCAATGAAGTCCAAGTCTGATAGGTATTCGTCTCAGATCATCCAATCCTGATCCTCACGAGTCGACCTTCATTGGTGATGGTAGTTCCGGGTTTACTCCCTTGAAAGTCATCATTCGACGGGGCTTCTATCTCAATTTGATCATAGGATAGATTTGATCAGCACTAATAAAAATAGTAGGATTCCTCAAATTTGAGAAATCAATATGAATTATGAAAAACTATAATACTATAACTAATACTGTAAGTAGATGAAATAAATAATTAATGAATATTGTAGGCATCTACAAAAATTAAAATTTCATAACCTACGGACCGCCGGTAATAACTGATCTTTTATAATTCTGTTGTGGTTGGAAAGCTTATCATTAACATGAATTCCTTCGTCGACTTGAGGACTCTTGAACTTGATCGTGCATCCACCAATTATTCGTTCGTTTTAACGAGAATTTTTGCGATAACACGAAAAATGAAAATTTAGTGTTATAGATTAAAATTAATATTGTAACAAACACCGTAAGCATCTATGAAAATTATATTTTCATAACTAATCGACCTCCTATAATACTGAGCACCTGAAGAGATCAAAGAAGGACTTAGAAGGTCATGTAAGTTGAGATGGCTGCTGTTTTTCAATGAAGTCCAAGTCTGATAAATATTCGTCTCCGTGAGAGGAGGAGAGCTTCACTGTCGATTGGTGAACTGGGTTTCCTCCTCTCTTCATATTCAGAAAGAAATGGAGTGAAACCATGAAGAACGGGTTATGGCAGAACTGGCTGTGACAGTGTAGTATCCAACTGTTGTCATCAGCTTTGTCGCTGTTCTCATTACTGAAGCGTTTTGTGTTCATCTTCTTCAACGTAGGCTATTGTTGATTATTTAAATCAATTTGAATGACATGAAAGAGTTATATAAAACTATGACGATAAACATTCTATGCAGGTACAGATTAAACTTTCGAAAGAACAATAGAAACTTGAAAACCTATGTGAATGAAATGTTTATAATTATTCCTGTTCAAAAGACAATTTAAGGAGCGTCGTGAGAGTACAAGACTTCTCCAGCAGGTCCTCAGCATCCAGAGTTTATTTAACTTGTACTTCGGAAATTTCTCTAGAACATGTTGAGAAGTCATTGAGACTTGAGAATCAGAACTTTTGGTTTTAGTAACAAATTAACATTCTTTTTTATCTTTTCGAGTTCCAAAAATGAATTTTTTTCCCATCATTAACTGGAATGAATTTGATATGTGATTGACCCCCACTGTGTCCTCCGTTTAACACAAAAGTATGTATGTGTGATCCTAGGGTCGAGCTCTTGTATTTTCGGGTTTGGTGCACCACCACTTTCGGAGGTCACCCAACTCCCCTTATATTCAACTATTATGACTGATGAACTGAGAAAATGTAGAGATCAAAGAAGGACTTAGAAGGCCATGTAAGTTTGGATGGCTGCTGTTTTTCAATGAAGTCCAAGTCTGATAGGTATTCGTCTCAGATCATCCAATCCTGATCCTCACGAGTTGACCTTCATTGGTGATGGTAGTTCCGAGTTTACTTCCTTGAAAGTCATCATTCAACGGAGCTTCAGCATCAATTTGATCATTGGGATAGATTTGATCAGCACTAATGAAAATAATAAGATTCCTCAGATTTGAGAAATCAATACGAATTGTGAAAAACTATAATTAATACTGAAATTAGATGATATAAATAATTAATGAATATTGTAGGCATCTACAAAAATTAAAATTTCATAACCAACGGTCCGCCGGTAATAACTGAGCATTTGAGGTATCTTAGAAGGCCATGTAAGTTAAGATGGCTGCTGTTTTTCAATTAAGTCCAAGTCTGATAGGTATTCCTCTCCGTGAGTTCAGCCTCACCTCAGTTATTTGGACTAAATTGGAGCAAATCATAAATGTGAGCCCGAAGCTTGAAACGTTACAGCAGAATGATCTGCTCAACCGGTAACTAAATGGAACTATAGAAGTAGCAGATGCGCGTTGAGCTCGATCACTGCCGGTCAAACACTGGCGCATTACAGTGGATGTCCAATTTTACTTGTTTAGTTACCTATTACTTCAAAAGTCTGTTTTTCAGCATCTTGAGCAATAGTTTCGTGTCTAACTTCAAATAAAACGTCTTCTATTAATTCATTCGTGATCTTTAATAATTCTGTTGTGGTTGGAAAGCTCATCATTATTATGAATTCCTTTGTCGACTTGAGGTCTCTCGATCTTGATCGTGCATCCACCAATTATTCGTTCGTTTTAACCCTTCATGGAAAGAGAATTTTTGCGATAACATAAGAAATGAAAATTTAGTGAGTGAGATTAAAATTAATATTGTAAGAAACACAGTAAGCATCTAAAAATATTATATTTTCATGACTAATCGACCTCCTATAATCACTGAGCACCTGAAGAGATCATAGACGGGCTCAGAAGGCCATGTAAGTTTGGATGGCTGCTGTTTTTCAGTGAAGTCCAAGTCTGATAAATATTTGTCTCCGTGAAAGGAGGAGAGCTTCACTGTTGATTGGCGAACTGGGTTTCTTACCTTTGAGAGTCCTCATTCTGCTGAGGTTTAACCTCACTTTGGCCATCTGAAATGGATTGCTTATTTGAAGATATCTCAAGTACGAATCCCTTCTTCCAACTTCGATCCTCATGAAGTCTCTCACTTTCCACTCTGTAGTGGAGGTGAGTCAGGTGGTTTCTTCTCTCCAATAATCTGAATAAGGAAGAAGATCCAATCTTGTTCCTCATGAGTTGACCTTCACTGCTGATAGACGTTCGGGGTTTCCTTCTCTTCAGCCTCACTTTAGTTACTTGGGCTGAATTGTGACAAATCATAAATGTGAGCCCGAAGTTTGAAACGTTACAGCAGAATGATCTGCTCAACCGGTAACTAAATGGAACTATAGAAGTAGCAGATGCGCGTTGAGCTCGATCACTGCCGGTCAAACACTGGCGCATTATGGTGGATGTCCAATTTTACTTGTCTAGTTACCTATTACTTCAAAAGTCTGTTTTTCAGCTTCTTGAGCGTCTTACTTCAAATGGAACGTCTTTTATTACCAAATTCGTGATCTTTAATAATTCTGATGTGGTTGGAAAGCTTATCATTATCATGAATTCCTTCGTCGACTTGAGGACTCTCGATCTTGATCGTGCATCCACCAATTATTCGTTAGTTTTAACCTCTAATGGAAAGAGAATTTTTGCGATAACATAAGAAATGATAATTTAGTGTATGACATTAAAATGAATATTGTAACAAACACAGTAAGCATCTATAAAAATTATAGATCCAGCCACAGCATCCGGAGATTGTTTAACTTGTACTTCAGGAACTTTTCTAGAACACTTTGAGAAGTCGTCCCGAAATCGCGACTTGAGAATCAGAACTTCAATTTTTCGGAGCGTTGGCCACAGATGGCAACCAAACTTCTTCATCAATTATAGCAGAGGAAGAACGGGTTATGACAGCACTGGCTTTGACAGTGTAGTATCCAGCTGTTGTCATCAGCTTTGTGGCTGTTGTCACTTCTGAAGCGTTTTGTGTTTATCTTCTTCAACATAGGCTATTGTTGATTATTTAAATCAATTTGAATGAAACGACAGAGTTGAATAAAATGATGACGATACAAATTCAATGCAATTGTGATTGACCCCGCACTGTGTCCTCCGTTTGACGCAAAAGTATGTATGTGTGATCCTTGGGTCGAGCTCTTGTATTTTCGGGTTTGGTGCACCACCACTTTCGGAGGTCACCCAACTTCCCTTATATTAAACTTTGATGACTGATGAAGTGAGAAATTATAGAGATCATAGAAGAATTTAGAAGGCCATGTAAGTTTGGATAGCTGCTGTTTTTCAATGAAGTCCAAGTCTGATAAATTGTCTCCCTGAGAGGAGGAGAGCTTCACTGTCGATTGGTGAACTGGGTTTCCTCCTCTCTTCATATTCAGAAAGAAATAGAGTGAAACCATGCGGTTATCCTCACTTTGGCTATTCAGACTGGGCTTCTCGCTTGGTGATATACAAGAATGAATTCCTTCATCCCACTTCTTTTGACCTCTCATGGAAAGAGAATTTTTGCGATAACATTAACTGAAGACAAACACAATATACGTTATTTATTAAATTAGTTAGAAACAAATACAATAATAACTTGTAAGGGGAACAAATTTAATTCATTTTATCTGTAGACCAGCTACATGCATTCTTCTCAGTCGCATTTTCAAGAAGATTATTTTCCGTGCTAGCTAGACTTGAATGTTTCACGGAGAAGGCATTAATGCTGTAATCCCACTGGCAGTGATTGAGCTCTGAAGTTGGGCGAAATTATTGGGCGAGATGAATGAGAGATTGAAAACATCATGATTGGAAAGCACCATAGACCAGACGTCATATTGCCATGAGAATACGGCGAACCATAGAGAACTGCTCGCTCTGCAAAATGGATGCTCCTGAAGACCTCCTGAACTGTATGGAAGTTTGCACCTTTCTTGTGGAGTTCGGGGTGGCCAATTTGCACCCCTCGGCTTTCTTGTACATCTTCCAGTGTGTTGATTAGTGTGAACTGGTTGTCACTCGATACATTCATTCATATTGCTTCGTAATGTAGAGGAAAACTTGTCGAGCATTTTAAACAGGGTTGTGAGTCGCTGAAGGCGATAGAATAGTGAAATTATTGTGAAAGAATTAATGTAACAGTCGAGTATCTAAAAGGAAACAGAGAATAATGTGTAATATTTGGCCATTTGGAATGGATTGCTAATTTGAAAATATTTCATGAACGAATCCTTTCTTCCAACTTCGATCCTCGTGAAGTCTCTCACTTTCCACTCATTAGTGGAGGTGAGTCAGGTGGTTTCTCCTCTCAAGTGATCTGAATAAGGAAGAAGATCCAATCCTGATCCTCACGAGTTGATCTTCATTGGTGATGGTAGTTCCGGGTTTACTCCCTTGAAAGTCATCATTCAACGGAGCTTGTATCTCAATTTGATCATGGGATAGATTCTGATCAGCACTAATAAAAATAGTAGGATTTCTCAAATTTGAGAAATTCATATGAATTGTGAAAAACAAAAAGTAATACCGTAACTAAATGAATGAATATTGTTGGCATCTATAAAAAATGAAATTTCATAACCAACGGACCGCCGGTAATAACTGAGCATTTTAGGGATCTTAGAAGGCCATGTAAGTTTGGATGGCTGCTGTTTTTCAATGAAGTCCAAGTCTGATAAATAATCGTCTCCGTGAGAGGAGGAGAGCTTCACTGTTGATTGGCGAACTGGGTTTCTTACCTTTGATAGTCCTCATTCTGCTGAGGTTTAACCTCACTTTGGCCATCTGGAATGGATTGCTTATTTGAAGATATCTCATGTACGAATCCCTTCTTCCAACTTCGATCCTCATGAAGTCTCTCACTTTCCATTCTGTAGCGGAGGTGAGTCAGGTGGTTTCTCCACTCAGATAGTCTGAATAAGGAAGAAGATCCAATCTTGTTCCTCATGAGTTGACCTTCACTGCTGATAGACGTTCAGGGTTTCCTTCTCTTCAGCCTCACTTTAGTTACTTGGGCTGAATTATGACAAATCATAAATGTGAGCCCGAAGTTTGAAACGTTACAGCAGAATGATCTGCTCAACCGGTAACTAAATGGAACTATAGAAGTAGCAGATGCGCGTTGAGCTCGATCACTGCCGGTCAAACACTGGCGCATTACGGTGGATGTCCAATTTTACTTGTCTAGTTACCTATTACTTCAAAAGTCTGTTTTCAGCTTCTTGAGCGATAGTTTCGTGTCTTACTTTAAATAAAACGTCTTCTATAAATTAATTCGCGATCTTTAATAATTCTGTTGTGGTTGGAAAGCTTATCATTATTATGAATTCCTTCGTCGACTTGAGGACTCTCGATCTTGATCGTGCATCCACCAATTATTCGTTCGTTTTAACCTCTAATGGAAAGAGAATTTTTGCGATAACATAAGAAATGATAATTTAGTGTATGGCATTAAAATGAATATTGTAACAAACACAGTAAGCATCTATAAAAATTATATTGTCATAACTAATCGACCTCCTATAATACTGAGCACCTGAAGAGATCATAGACGGGCTTAGAAGGCCATGTAAGTTTGGATGGCTGCTGTTTTTCAATGAAGTCCAAGTCTGATAAATATTCGTCTCCGTGAGAGGAGGAGAGCTTCACTGTTGATTGGCGAACTGGGTTTCCTCCTCTCTTCATATTCAGAAAGAAATAGAGTGAAACCATGCGGTTATCCTCACTTTGGCTATTCAGACTGGACTTCTCGCTTGGAGATATACAAGAATGAATTCCTTCATTCAACTTCGATCCTCATGAAGTCTCTCACTTTCCACTCTGTAGTGGAGGTGAGTCAGGTGGTTTTTCTTCTCAAATAGTCTGAATAAGGAAGAAGATCCAATCCTGATCGTCAGTAATCGACCTTCGTTGCTGATAGACGTTCAGGGTTTCCTCCCTTGAAATTCATCATTCGAATGAAGTTCATCCTCAATTTGAACATTAATACACAATCTAAATGAAATAAATAATGAATGAATATTGTTGGCATCTATAAAAATTGAAATTTCATAACCAACGGACTCTCTGCAGCATTTGAGGTATCTTAGAAGGCCATGTAAGTTTGGATGGCTGCTGTTTTTCAATGAAGTCCAAGTCTGATAAATATTCGTCTCCGTGAAAGGAGGAGAGCTTCACTGTTGATTGGCGAACTGGGTTTCTTACCTTTGAGAGTCCTCATTCTGCTGAGGTTTAACCTCACTTTGGCATCTGGAATGGATTGCTTATTTGAAGATATCTCATGAACGAATCCCTTCTTCCAACTTCGATCCTCATGAAGTCTCTCACATTCACACTCTTTAGTGGAGGTGAGTCAGGTGGTTTCTCCTCTCAAATAGTCTGAATAAGGAAGAAGATCCAATCCTGTTGCTCATGAGTTGACCTTCACTGCTGATAGACGTTCAGGGTTTCCTTCTCTTGAATGTCGTTATTCGACTGAAGTTCAGCCTCACTTTAGTTACTTGGGCTGAATTGTGACAAATCATAAATGTGAGCCCGAAGTTTGAAACGTTACAGCAGAATGATCTGCTCAACCGGACATTAAATGGAATACTTTGAATGTATCAGTGATTGGGTAACTTTGTTCTCCTCGTATTTCGTTTTACGGAAACGTGAAAACAAGCGGCTAGACCGAGCAAAGTCCGATACTCACGTCTGCACGAACTTTCGTTATTTGCCTTATCTTCCCACGGGATTTTTTCGTTGACAGACCAATTAGCGCACAGTATTCGCTTTCCGTCAATAAAACGTTCTTCTCAAAAACGGCAAAAGCTCTGTTCCCAAGTTACAAAATGGCTTTTCCCTTAATGGAAACCATTCCTCGGTACGGAAACACTTTTATATTTACGAAAAGAGAAAAACGGGTACAAATAAGTACAAAAACGCTCCATTTTCTTGTATTTGTAATCCGACATGTGACGAACACGAGCTGAGGCGAAAACAACTATTGAGAGGAAACAAAATCATCAATTGAACAAACTAAAAAATTTAAAAAAAAGTAAAATAAAGGAATAATACCTACATAGGTAATACATAATTGCAAATAAATAATGAATCAAGTAACACGTAAGTAAAATGAGCAACCATTTCAGGTTGGATCTTCGTCCGACTGCCATTTCTGGCATCGCGGATGTGTCTTCCTGTCTTCCCAAGGGAAGATTAGAATTCAAATAAAACATCATAAATAAAAAACGATAAATAATAAACAAATAAAAAATGAATTAAGCAAATTAGAAATAAATTATTAGCAAATAATCAAGAGGAATATCGTCAAATTTTTATTCACACATGTGAATAACGATTTTTGTGTCATCGAGGAAGCTGTCCGTCCCCCTGGCACAAATTTATTCACCAGAAGACTTAAGCGATCTGTCGCGGCGGGCAGCGATATGGTTGTATGATACAACATTGCATCATCCCTGTCACACACAAGGCGATCTGTCGCAGCGATCTAGTCTTGATTGTTATACAAAATTACAGAACTCATCTCGCGATCCGGCGATCCAGTTTCAAAATGGGGGGGGGGAAGGAATAACTGAGGTTGGATTGAAAAAGTGAGAAATTACGCGTTCTTGAACGACTTCTTCTTATGACGCCGTCTCCGTCCGAAGGTTGGCGATCATGATGGCAAGTGCACCTCTTGTGAAGCGGCACGAAATAAGTCGAGCGAAGAGCATCCGAACCATGAACGAAGGTCCTTCAACCACGTCTTGAACGACACATCACACCATCACTACAAAAATGTGGTGAAGAAGGCAGAAGCATGGGTTGCGATTGGACAAGAGCTGAACATCACAACCTCAAACAAGTGGCTGATCTTTCCTCTGTTCCAATTGGTCTTCTCCAATTCGTGGTGATTCGCTCAATCCAGGGTCGCAGTACTTCATCTGTCTTCAGGAGACTGTAGTTCACAACAGAGACAGTGGTACTCACCAAGTTCTTCTCTCTTTTGATTTGATGGGTGCACCCACAATCGTCTTCTTGTACTGGTACTCTCTAATTGCAGCAAAGGTCCTCCAAAAGAAGCAAAAGTTCTTCCTCTTCTTCAGATCTACTTTTTTCTGAAAAACACGCAAAATACTAGTGCGGAAATCTACCTCAATACCTGGATTGCTCACACAGATCGCACACTGACTGAAGTAGTATAGAAATGGGGTTTCTGCATATCACTCATCAGCTGCATATCACCAGCTGACTGATAAGAGCTGTGACATCACAAGCCACTGCCTTCTTGATCAGTGTTGCCAACAAAACAAATGGATATTATAATTGAAGCAGTGAGAATGACAACAGTACATGTCCTCAATCAGCTTATCGAGGTATCAGGTGTCAAAGGTTTGGTTCTTGTATGAATCACTCTCAGTGTGTTTAAGGATTGATCAATTTATCAGATATTATACTTTCGAGTGTGGTTAGCATACTGCTCTTGTGCTCAATGTGTAGTTCTACTGGTTACAACCTACAAAAAGCCATTTTTCAACAATCGTCAAAAATGGACTTGTACTGTTTCTATTCTCATCGATTCAATTGCATAATTCCATGTCTACATCCTTACAGTTAAATTCTTCCTCCGTGACTGGATTTTCCCGCATTAGCCTTTGGCCTGGTGTTCCCTCCAATTCCATACTTCCATGTATACTTCCATACAATTAAGTTCTTCCTCCATGACTGAATTTCCCACCTTAATCTTTGGTACCAGCTTTTCCCGCCTCCACCTCCATCAGCTGTTTTTGGTTCCCGCCTTTTTCTAACTGTCAGTTTCCTCCCCTCCCCTTTGTTAACGTCGCATTGTGTGTGACTTAGTCGTATCGCCGATCGCCAAGGAGATCGCGGGATCGCTACCCGTCACGACGAATCGCGTTCTGTGCGCCCAAGGCTGTAAACGTCCAAAATCTCTCGACGTTGTTTGCAAATGAGACACTGTAGAAGAGCTGAGAAAAGTGTCAAAGTGAACTAAGCTCAGTGGTGGGAACACACCAAGAGTCACACAGAAATTATTTACTGGGTTTCGAACAAATGACTGCAAACAATGTCTTGAGAAAGTATCACTTTTTAATTACGAACCAACTTCAAGCAGAACAATTTCAACGAACGACAAGACAAGATTGCGAGTAGGGAATTACAAACCACGTTTTTATAAAATATGGATACTAACGCAAAAATGCATGGATCCAACTCAACCCCATGGAAGTCCCAACCACTAACTCTATGGAAGTTCCTATTTATTCTCAACACTCAGTGAAGCACCTTGTTTTGAAGTATCTTATCGTCATTTCAAAATGATATTGTTAATAAGTTATTACATGGTGCAATAAACATTTTAACAAAAGAGCATTGTGAACAAGTTTTTTCTCATTCACACGTTATGGCGAAACAGGCCGGGCTGCACGTCCATGTTGCTCCAGTAGTCCGGACGTCCCTAACTGCCGATCGGCTAATTTTTCCGTCTATTTCGTCAGTTGTTCCAATAGCTGCCAGCTATTCGAAAATCAGCTATCCAATTAATTACTATTCAATTGCTAGTTGTTTCTTATCTTGGTGGTTAGCGTCACAGTGTAACCTCAACTGTTAGTCCAGTCAAAATGTGTTTTCACTGGGAAATTTTGGGGGGTTCTCTTCGATAGAGAATTTCTTCGATTCCTCATATTTTTTTGGGTGCTGAATGTAAATTTGAGGTTAGCTTCCAAAATTTTGTGACGGAACATTGAAAAAAATGCGAAAAAAGTTATTTTGGGGGATTTTTGCATATAATTCAAAAACCGACAACTTTTGGCCAAAAACTTGTTCATGTTGTTTGGTTAAGCGAACCGTTTAGACATCAGAGCTGGTTGAAAATATGCGACTTTCAGCTGTCACCTCAATCGTCACATTTCACTAATCGAAAACTCTGATTTAGTCATTCAAGTATAACTGAGAACTCTAAATATTTCAAAAATGAATTTAATTAATTAAGGTGCGTCGGGGGAAGTGCAGAGTATAATTTGCATAGTTCAACTTTGGTACACCCTGAGAAACTCAGTTTTACAGCTAGATTTTTTTTTCTTCTTTCAGTACACCCCTCGGACTATCCTTTAAGCAGTTTTGTAGTTATTTTAAGGTTTTTTGAGTTATTGTGGGTTCCTCGAGCAATACTATAATTTTTGTCCGTACTCCTCACTTACCCCGCCTAAATGGGGTAAGTGCAGAGCATTCCTTCGTTTCTCAGGTCGTTAAAGATATAAATCCGACGGGGGAAGTTTGTGGAAGAGCTCGTTTCAGGCATTATTTTGCTTTTTGCTAATTTAAAATCGGACAGAAATTGATGAAGTTAGGTACCGTCAAACTTTACCCCACCAGGGGTAACTTTACCCCAAAAAGTGAGAATCTTCAATTGTGACGTAAACGTGGTAGGACTTAGATAAAAGTTAGCTATTGTGTTTTCGTTATTCTCCCCATCCCAGAGAATCGATGTGGCTTGTGATGGCGCCTTTATCCAGGTTATCAGCTGTTATCAGTCATAGTTTCCTGTTCAGCTGTTTTTGTCCTGTTTCTTGTGCTCCAAAATTTCTTCCGCATCAGGTGTTTGGAGTGGATTTACCTGGCAAGCCCTCATCATATCACTTTCAATATCTTATTCTGAACAAAATACACTAATCAAATTCTCAAAAAAGTGTTTTCTTAGTTATGCCTTTGTTTACCAAAAATTTGATGGTAACTTTACTCCAAAAACCGGGTATCTTTACTCCACTATAAAGGTTGGGATAAAGGTAGCCTCACTCATATTTTTCTTATTTAATCTTGAAAAATATTTGAGTTTTATAATTTTCGCAGTGTTGAATGTAAGGTTTGTAGTGTATCTCATGTCAGAAGTTAGGGATGGGGAGAAGAAATGAGAAAAAGCTTGGTAGGCGCCCCTACCGAAACTTTACAACTGAACAGCTGCATTATGATATGAACATAAACGTGCTTTGGTCTCATAAGTTGTGATTTACAATATTATTTACTCGTGGGTTAACTTTGAAATTTACCATTGCAATTCATTCGAAAGTTATCGAATGTGAAACAGACTTTTTCTGTGATTTTGTTAAGTCATTCGTTTATCGTTTATTGTCCTTCAATATTTCTTTACTTGTAGAAAGTTTTGCTCGATTACCTACATAAGTCTGTCTATACTGGAAGACTGAAATTGTGATCTCTTAACCAGAAACATTGCATTTCAAGCAAATTCGTTGAAATAAATGATGAATAAATGATCATTGGAATTTATATTTTTCTTAGGTATAACTTGTATTTTTCAAGCTAAAAAGTTCAATTTTTCAGAATATATTTATAATAATATTATAAATACTTGATATTATCAAGTATTTCTGGGGTAATGAATTCAATCCCGACTAGTAACATTGCACCACTGCCCGTTTCTGTAGCGATAACCGTGAGTTTTTCAGAGTGGAGTAAAGATAGACGCACTCGTAGGTAACGTTACTCCAACATTTAAACAATTAAATAGGGGGGTTACAATTATCTGATCAATGAGCTCGACCACTCAAAATGTCCAGGAAGCCCTGAAGATCAATTCACTTATTAAAAAAATCAATTTAACCCATTTCGAGTGGGGAGAAATTGAATTTGGAAATGTTTTGGAGTAAATCTTGGGGTAAAGTTTGACGGTTTTACGGTACACAGTTTTGAAAAGTTAAAACCGTGGTATAGAAAAGCACACTAAAATCTTTATTAAAATTTGTTTATATCACAATAACTCATCAGTCTTATAAATAAAAACTTTTTTCATCAGTCTTCAACTACAAAAAATGCATTATCATTGCAAAAGTTAGCATAAAACTTCAAAATAAAAAATATAAATTCCACATAAAACAACATTGCATAAAACTTTAAATAAAAACTATAAATTGCAAATAACACGAGCTTGAATCAAACTTTGTACTAAAATGTAGACTGCAGATAAAACAACCTTGCATAAAACTTTGAACTAGGTAAACCTTACCTAATTAAAATACGTTAAATCTCGAAAAATCTAATTCATATTTAATCGCCCCTCTCCGTCCAATGCGAGGAGTTGGTAAAATGAGAATGACATCGTTTTCATCGACTGAGCAAATATCTTCTTTTGGAGGGAAGGCAAACTTAAATTCCTCAGTATTTGACTCAATTTTTCTCAAGTATTTGATTACTGGATCTCCACATTGAAATTTTAAAACCTGACCCACAATACTTAATAGTTTTTTTTGTAAGAAATTTAACCAAAACCCAATCTGATTAATTTATTTTGGAGTTTTGTCTCGTCGTTTCCTCTTCTATCTGCTCAGTTTCGTCTGGTAACTTTTCTTCTATCTCTGCTTCCTGGTATTCTTCCTCTGCTTCCCGAACCATTCGCTCCATGTATTCATCCGCATCTTCATCATCAGTATCTCTAAGGCTGTAGTTGTCATCTTCTGAACTGGTTGCATCGTTATTTCGCGACTTTCCCTTCTTTTTTTTACTACAGGTTTTGGCGCATTCTTTCTCTCGTCTCTTTCGGCTTTCCTCAAATCTTTTTGTTTCTGAAGCTCTTTTTCATCAGCCTCTTTTTTTCAGCTCCTGGAAAAACTCATGCCAAGTGATGACGCCAGTGCTACCTTTGGTAACTCTTCTCCTTTTCCTCGGTGCCTCTAGTTCTCCTTGGTTCTTAACAGTTTCCAGAAGTAGCTCCTGGAATGTTTTTACAGCAGGTGCAAGAGGTAGAGCAGAAGCAAGAGGGATCAACGACTTGATGGTCGGAGGATAGACGGAATTTTCTTGTTCTGAAATGGTAGATGGTCCAGCTCGTTGAAGCGAACTACTGGCGCTATTCTGCAGATCAACCTGTTGTTTCATTTTCCAGCGGCGGAGTGCTGCTGGATCGTAGCTGTTTTCAGGTATTAAATCTCTGTTGAAGGGATAGATCCCACCTTCTCGGAAACCAGAGATGATACAGTCTGGTTGCAAATCGGCCCAAACTTTTGAAAATAAAGAAACAAAGTTGGCTTTCTTCAACTTTTGTCCATAGTGGCGTTTTTGCCATTCCAACAGTTTTACATCCCACACATCTTTCAAATTCTTCATCACGCTCAAGTCCAGTGGCTGCAAGACGTGTGATGAGTGAGGGGGTAATATCAAGATTGTGAAGTTGTTACGTCTCGCCGCTTCAATAACATCAAGAGAAATGTGAGATTTATAACCATCACATATAAGCAACGCGGGCCTGTCCTCACCAAGTGTTGGTATAAATGACTTTATGAAAAAACGATGAAAACTGATGGAATCCATCCAGCCATTTGCAGTGGCACCAAAGGACATAACAGGATAAATTTCATTCTGTGAGGGGAGCCAATTGTCCCAAACGTCTTTCCCCTTGAATAGAACAAGAGGAGGAAGCTTAAGCCCATCAGCGCTTACGGCAAGCAAAACAGATATATTCTCTCTTCCCAGAGAACTGACTGTGCGCTTGGCAGGACAACTTATCTGCCCAACGATTTTTGTTTTTGAGGGATCTTTTGAAAACCTGGATTCATCAAGGTTGAAGATCCGGCTGGGCTTGTCTTCAAGGCATAATTTTTTATTGGTTTCATCCAACAAGTCGAAATAATTATGAATTATAAATGGATCAATGCATAGCTTGCTTGCTATTTCCGCACTCTGTGGTTTTTTTTAATGACAAGTCGTTGCGCTGAGCAAAACCAATAAACCAGTCGGATTGAGGAATCCCATCTTTGAACGGTGTTTTGATATCATTTTGTCTGGCATATCACCAACAAGGTTCAGCACATCCTTCCTTGACAGCACAAGCACATTCTTCTCCATTTCTTTGATCCCATCAGTAATTTTTTTTCAACATCAGAAGGGAGGGCAGTAGGTCGACCAATCGTTGTTGATTTTACTCCTCTTTTTCCTTTCACACGAGCATCTATAGTATTACAAGGAATGTTATATACTTGTGAGGCGCGGTAGGTTGTGATTCTTCCAGCAGCCACCTCTCTAACAGCTTCTGCAAGTTGTTCAGGGGTATACTGCGTGGCTTTTTGGGACGTCCTCTTTCGTTCTCTCGGCACACTGGAGCGAATATCTAGACAAGAGTAAAAGGTTACCAGTTAAATTAAAAGTGCCCAAGTTCACAAACTGAGTTGATGAAAAATACATAGTATTATGCTTCTGTGTAGGCTCCATACTTTCCTTGATCATCACGGGTGGGCTCTAAAATTTTTTTAAATTCAATACTATTTCAAATTAATGAAAAACCATACCTTTATTTCGAGAGTTTTCGAGCTAGGGCACTCTTAAAATTTTCATCCATCAATTTTCTCCCCAAATGGAATTTGTATACCGAATTTCAACCGAATCGGTCCATGGTGGCCAAGAAAAGTGCTGCATATGGCGTTCGGCTGATGGAAGGAAAATGTTTTATTCGATTGTCGGATTCTACGTACGTTGAAACGAAAACCAACAAATTATGCCGGGGGGTAAAAATTCTTGGTCGATTCCAAAGGTTCATTATCGAAAATGACAAACCAAAAACGTACGAAATGAAATTTTTATCAACTTTAACGTGCTTTTGTTTTGCATGCCCAATTTTTTTAGCCAAAAGTTGATCGTTTCTGAATTATAGGCAAAAATCAAATTTTCCGCCTTTTAATGCATTTTTTTTTAATGTTCCGTCTCGAAATTATGGTGGCAAACCTCAAATTTGGATTTAGCACCTCTGAATACATAAGGAATCGAAGAAATCAGAAACCCCCCCAAAACTTTGCTGCGAGGGACCGTTTTGAACACATTTTTACAGGACTGATCAGCTCAAGCTTAGTTTGGAAGCGCCATTTAGGTTAGGGATGTGTATCGTAACAAAAGTATCGATATTTCGTATCGATACTGTATCGTGTTCGAGTACAATGTTTATTAATTTCTCACTCTCTAGGGTCCAAGCTGAGTGTATTCACACAAAATACCGTTGATTAATAATAAGCGTGAATATATTATTTAATATTTTCTCCATGAGTTTATCTGAGTAATGACCCAACAGCTTCTCTACCTTCTTCACCTTTTCATTTTTTGGTCATTACGTTGAATTCTCCGCGAGAACTGTATCGATTTTCGATATTTAGGAATATCGAACCCAATGTATCGATATCCAAAAATATCGGATAGTGGTATATCGATACTAAAATATCGAGTATCTGCACGAAAGTGAAATATCGGTTATCGATACCCATCACTATTTTAGATCAAATGGAATTTTCTCTTGCGTCAGTATTTTGAAACGAATAGCGGACATTTTCTTTTCAAATACATGTTTTAGTTAAAATATTATCATTCAACAAGAAAAGCATAATATTTCACCAAACGTACAATCAGGTCTTACCAAAGATTACAAGGAGGTATTTGCCGCAACTATTGCGAGTTTGAACCGATTTGGCTTTATGGGTGGTCGAATAGCGTAGTAATCCTTCGATAGGACTCAGTCGCGAACATGGTTAATGAAATTGAACCTTCAGTATCAAACTATCTGAATTTAATTACATTGGAACTATTCCAGATTAATCAGATTATGAGCTCGGACTCCACTCGGTGGTTACGTATAGGTGAAGTCCGAATACATACACATACTCGTAATAAAACTAATCTCTATAATGGGATCACACTGCACTGGTGATTTACCCTCGGAGGAGGAAATCCCTCGTAATGGGCAGCTCAGTTCTAGTGGAGGGTCTTCCTGTACAGGTACTATATGGCCCTATGGTCTCTCAGGTGTCCCCAGGCACCTAATGCGCTTAGTTGAGCCGAATGGAGGCCCAGAGAACAAGCTTTCATTCGAGGAAACGGTCAGCCACCAATATTCCTAATAACATAACTGTTGTGCGGTAGTACATAACGATCAATAGTATCAGTGGCCTACAAGTAGAATCCACAAGTCACAAAATATGGCCCGCATCTTTGCATTTCTGTAATTTTCCAGATTTCCCACTAATTTCATTTGATTATTGGATCAGTTATCGTTTACGATAAAACACGATTACATGGACGGCTTCCTCAGTGTGAGTAGAATCTAGAAGGAAGCCAACTGTTTATACATAAAACTCTTAACTAAAGATGATAGTTAATGAATGCAATGTTGTATGACTACGAGAATATACCAAACTAAAAAATATAGCAAATTGGAATAAGAATAGTTGACGTGAGGTCAATTATTTATGAAAAACTAAGGATTTTTCGAATTTTGGAATGTGAGTGCAATCGTGTAAGACTGGCGAGAGGAATTGTGTGTGATAAATTTCCATCTCATCTCTAAAAAAAAAAAAAAAATAGAAAAAAAAAAAATGGAAAAATCCATGGTGGTTACGTGGTTTCACCAGCCAAGTTATAGAGATTCTAAATGATCGGGAAACTGGACAAGACTAAACTGATCATTGTAACAAACAACGTTAGCATTTATAACAATCACACTTTTATAACTAGACGACTGTATATAGCGACTGAGCGCCAGAAGATATTGTAGACATACCTACTCAGAAGGCCAAGTAGACCAAGATGGCTGCTGTTTTTCAATGAAGTCCAAGTCTGATAGGTATTTGTCTCCGTGAGAGGAGGAGAGCTTCGCTGTTCTGCTGATGGGCGTTCCGGGTTTCCTCCCTTAAAAGTAAAGATACCTCAGTACCTCAATATGAACAGTACAGAGAACTGTTCAGTGTATGAACAATTATGAATATGTACCTCAATTAGAACATTTGGGATAGATTCTAATCAGCAATGATAAAAACAGTACGGTTCCTCAAATTTGGAAATTAATAAGAATTATGTAAAACTAAAATGAATAATGTAACTAAATGAAATAAATAATGAACGAATATTGTAAACATCTATAAAAATTTAAATTTCATAACCAATGGACTGCCGGCAATAACTGAGCATTTGAGGTATCTTAGAAGGCCATGTAAGTTTGGATGGCTGCTGTTTTTCAATGAAGTCCAAGTCTGATAAATATCCGTCTCCGTGAGAGGAGGAGAGCTTCACTGTCTGATGATGATCGTTCCAGGTTTCCTCCTCTCTTCACAATCAGAAATAAATAAAGTGAAATCATGCGGTTTCCTGGCAATCGAATGATCGTGTTTTGAATGAATGACAAGATGGATGATGTGATTGATGTTGCTGATCAACATCTCCGTCCAAGTTGGTGGTCTCTCGGTGATGTTTATTCGATTTTTCGTTCCGGATCTTTTGAAACACCGGATGCAGAGATGATCACACCGTGAAAGTACAGTGGGTGATTGCGGTATGAAGCATCCACAGTGTTCTTCAATATCCTGTGTATGTGTAGACTAAAATGATCTACTCCACTAGGTCTGGGGAGGTACAAGTAATATAATGAGATAAGAACCCAACCGAACAATTATCGATGACCTGCGTTGAAACAACTCTCTGAAATGCTATCGTCAGGTACTTGACCACCAATGCCCTGGAAGGACAAATACCACCACAATACTTACCACAAATATCACAATACTTAACACGAATTAACTGATGCCAAATGAAGTTTTGAAAATCTACATGACTGCTTGTGTGGCATTATCGTTCGGAGAACAAGACTATTGATAATCTGAAGGAAGATACTTGTTATAATTTCGTTGAGGTTGGATGAATCAATCATGACTAAGAATCCTCTGGCTTTACGGAAGTTGACCGATCGTCGTGAGCCCAACTGGTACCGAAGGAAAAGAACTAAGTCTGGTCGTGTATGTTAAGATGGCTGCTGTTTTTCAATGAAGTCCAAATCTGATAAATATTCGTCTCTGTGAGAGGAGGAGAGCTTCACTGTTGATTGGCGAACTGGGTTTCCTCCTCTCTTCGTATTCAGAAAGAAATGGAGTGAAACCATGAAGAACGGGTTACGGCAGAATTGGCTGTGACAGTGTAGGATCCAGCTGTTTTCATCAGCTTTGTGGCTGTTGTCACTTCTGAAGCTTTTTGTTTGTCTTCTTCAATGTAGGCTAATGTTGATTATTTAAATGAATTTGATTGAAATGACAGAGTTATATAAAACTATGACGATAAACATTCTATGCAGGTACAGATTAAACAATCGAAAGAACAATAAAAACTTGAAAACCTGTTGAAATTAAATTTTTATAATTATTCCTGTTCAAAAGACACTTAAAGGTGCTTCGTGAGAGTACAAGACTCCTCCAGCAGGGTCCTCAGCTTCCAGAGATTGCTCAAATTGTACTTCAGGAACTGTTCTAGAACACTTTGAGAAGTCGTCCCGAAATCGCGACTTCAGAATCAGAACCTCAATTTTTCGGGGCGTTGGCCACAGATGGCAACCAAACTTCTTCATCAATTATAGCAGAGGAAGAACGGGTTATGACAGCACTGGCTTTGACAGTGTAGGATCCAGCTGTTGTCATCAGCTTTGTGGCTGTTGTCACTTCTGAAGCTTTTTGTGTTTGTCCTCTTCAACGTAGGCTACTGTTGATTATTTAAATCAATTTGAATGAAATGAGAGAGTTAAATGAAATTATGACAATAAACATGCGGTGCAGATCAGATTAAACATTCGAAAGAACAAAATGTTGAAAACCTATAGAAATTAAACGTATATAATTATTCCTTTTCAAAAGACCCTTAAATGGGCGTCGTGAGAGTACAAGACTCCTCCAGAAAGAGATAGAGTGAAACCATGCGGTTATCCTCACTTTCGCTATTCAGACTGGACTTCTCGGTTGGAGATATACAAGAATGAATTCCTTCATTCAACTTCGATCCTCATGAAGTCTCTCACTTTCCACTCTGTAGTGGAGGTGAGTCCGGTGGTTTCTCTTCTCAAATAGTCTGAATAAGGAAGAAGATCCAATCCTGATCGTCAGTAATCGACCTTCGTTGCTGATAGACGTTCAGGGTTTCCTCTCTTGAAAGTCATCATTCGACTGAAGTTCAGCCTCAATTTGAACATTGAGCAATGACTGAGCATTTAAGGTATCTTAGAAGGCCATGTAAGTTTGGATGGCTGCTGTTTTTCAATGAAGTCCAAGTCTGATAAATATCCGTCTCCGTGAGAGGAGGAGAGCTTCACTGTCTGATGATGATCGTTCCAGGTTTCCTCCTCTCTTCACAATCAGAAATAAATAAAGTGAAATCATGCGGTTTCCTGGCAATCGAATGATCGTGTTTTGAATGAATGACAAGATGGATGATGTGATTGATGTTGCTGATCAACATCTCCGTCCAAGTTGGTGGTCTCTCGGTGATGTTTATTCGATTTTTCGTTCCGGATCTTTTGAAACACCGGATGCAGAGATGATCACACCGTGAAAGTACAGTGGGTGATTGCGGTATGAAGCATCCACAGTGTTCTTCAATATCCTGTGTATGTGTAGACTAAAATGATCTACTCCACTAGGTCTGGGGAGGTACAAGTAATATAATGAGATAAGAACCCAACCGAACAATTATCGATGACCTGCGTTGAAACAACTCTCTGAAATGCTATCGTCAGGTACTTGACCACCAATGCCCTGGAAGGACAAATACCACCACAATACTTACCACAAATATCACAATACTTAACACGAATTAACTGATGCCAAATGAAGTTTTGAAAATCTACATGACTGCTTGTGTGGCATTATCGTTCGGAGAACAAGACTATTGATAATCTGAAGGAAGATACTTGTTATAATTTCGTTGAGGTTGGATGAATCAATCATGACTAAGAATCCTCTGGCTTTACGGAAGTTGACCGATCGTCGTGAGCCCAACTGGTACCGAAGGAAAAGAACTAAGTCTGGTCGTGTATGTTAAGATGGCTGCTGTTTTTCAATGAAGTCCAAATCTGATAAATATTCGTCTCTGTGAGAGGAGGAGAGCTTCACTGTTGATTGGCGAACTGGGTTTCCTCCTCTCTTCGTATTCAGAAAGAAATGGAGTGAAACCATGAAGAACGGGTTACGGCAGAATTGGCTGTGACAGTGTAGGATCCAGCTGTTTTCATCAGCTTTGTGGCTGTTGTCACTTCTGAAGCTTTTTGTTTGTCTTCTTCAATGTAGGCTAATGTTGATTATTTAAATGAATTTGATTGAAATGACAGAGTTATATAAAACTATGACGATAAACATTCTATGCAGGTACAGATTAAACAATCGAAAGAACAATAAAAACTTGAAAACCTGTTGAAATTAAATTTTTATAATTATTCCTGTTCAAAAGACACTTAAAGGTGCTTCGTGAGAGTACAAGACTCCTCCAGCAGGGTCCTCAGCTTCCAGAGATTGCTCAAATTGTACTTCAGGAACTGTTCTAGAACACTTTGAGAAGTCGTCCCGAAATCGCGACTTCAGAATCAGAACCTCAATTTTTCGGGGCGTTGGCCACAGATGGCAACCAAACTTCTTCATCAATTATAGCAGAGGAAGAACGGGTTATGACAGCACTGGCTTTGACAGTGTAGGATCCAGCTGTTGTCATCAGCTTTGTGGCTGTTGTCACTTCTGAAGCTTTTTGTGTTTGTCCTCTTCAACGTAGGCTACTGTTGATTATTTAAATCAATTTGAATGAAATGAGAGAGTTAAATGAAATTATGACAATAAACATGCGGTGCAGATCAGATTAAACATTCGAAAGAACAAAATGTTGAAAACCTATAGAAATTAAACGTATATAATTATTCCTTTTCAAAAGACCCTTAAATGAGCGTCGTGAGAGTACAAGACTCCTCCAGAAAGAGATAGAGTGAAACCATGCGGTTATCCTCACTTTCGCTATTCAGACTGGACTTCTCGGTTGGAGATATACAAGAATGAATTCCTTCATTCAACTTCGATCCTCATGAAGTCTCTCACTTTCCACTCTGTAGTGGAGGTGAGTCCGGTGGTTTCTCTTCTCAAATAGTCTGAATAAGGAAGAAGATCCAATCCTGATCGTCAGTAATCGACCTTCGTTGCTGATAGACGTTCAGGGTTTCCTCTCTTGAAAGTCATCATTCGACTGAAGTTCAGCCTCAATTTGAACATTGAGCAATGACTGAGCATTTAAGGTATCTTAGAAGGCCATGTAAGTTAAGATGGCTGGTGTTTTTCAATGAAGTCCAAGTCTGATAGGTATTCCTCTCCGTGAGTTCAGCCTCACTTTAATTATTTGGACTAAATTGTATCAAATCATAAATGTGAGCCCGATGTTTGAAACGTCACAGCAGAATGAGCTGCTAAACCGGATATTAAATGGAACTATAGAAGTAGCAGATGCGTGTTGAGCTCGATCACTGGGGCATTATTGTGGATGTCCAATTTTACTTGTTTAGTTACCTATTACTTCAAAAGTCTGTTTTTCAGCTTCTTGAGCAATAGTTTCGTGTCTTACTTCAAATAAAACGTCTTCTATTAAATAATTCGTGATCTTTAATAATTCTGTTGTGGTTGGAAAGCTCTTCATTATCATGAATTCCTTCGTCGACCTGAGGACTCGATCTTCATCGTGCATCCACCATGAATTCCAATTTCCAATTTTTGCGATAACATGAAAAATGAAAATTTAGTGAAATTTAATGTGTGATATGATGAATGAATATTGTAACAAACACCGTTAGCATCCATAAAAATGATATTTTCATAACTAATGGACCGCCTATAATGACTAAGCACATGAAGAGATCATAGACGGGCTTAGAAGGCCATGTAAGTTCGGATGGCTACTGTTTTTCAATGAAGTCCAAGTCTGATAAATATTTGTCTCCGTGAGAGGAGGAGAGCTTCACTGTCGATTGGTGAACTGGGTTTCCTCCTCTCTTCATATTCAGAAAGAGATAGAGTGAAACCATGCGGTTATCCTCACTTTGGCTATTCAGACTGGACTTCTCGCTTGGAGATATACAAGAATGAATTCCCTCATTCAACTTCGATCCGCATGAAGTCTCCCACTTTCCACTCTGTAGTGGAGGTGAGTCAGGTGGTTTCTCCTCTCAAATAGTCTGAATAAGGAAGAAGATCCAATCCTGTTCCTCATGAGTTGACCTTCACTGCTGATAGACGTTCAGGGTTTCCTTCTCTTGAATGTCGTTATTCGACTGAAGTTCAGCCTCACTTTAGTTATTTGGACTAAATTGGATCAAATCATAAATGTGAGCCCGAAGTTTGAAACGTTACAGCAGAATGGTCTGCTCAATCGGATACTAAATGGAACTATAGAAGTAGCAGATGCGCGTTGAGCTCGATCACTGCCGGTCAAACACTGGCGCTTTACAGTGGATGTACAATTTTACGTGTTTAGTTACCTATTACTTCAAAAGTCTGTTTTTCAGCTTCTTGAGCGATGGTTTCGTGTCTTACTTCAAATAAAACATCTTCTATTAATTAATTCGTGATCTTTAATAATTCTGTTGTGGCTGGAAAGCTCATCATTATGATGAATTCCTTCGTCGACTTGAGGACTCTCGATCTTGATCGTGCATCCATCAATCGTTCCTTCGTTTTAACCTCTAATGGAAAGAGAATTTTTGCGATAACATAAGAAATGATAATTTAGTGTATGACATTAAAATGAATATTGTAACAAACACAGTAAGCATCTATAAAAATTATATTTTCATAACTAATCTACCGCCTATAACCACTGAGCACCTGAAGAGATCATAGACGGGCTCAGAAGGCCATGTAAGGATGGCTGCTGTTTTTCAATGAAGTCCAAGTCTGATAAACATTTGTCTCCCTGAGAGGAGGAGAGCTTCACTGTTGATTGGCGAACTGGGTTTCCTCCTCTCTTCATATTCAGAAAGAAATGGAGTGAAACCGTGCGGTTTTCTCTCTTTCGCTATTCAGACTGGACTTCTCGCTTGGAGATATACAAGAATGAATTCCTTCATCCAACTTCGATCCTCATGAAGTCTCTCACTTTCCACTCTGTAGTGGAGGTGAGTCAGGTGGTTTCTCTTCTCAAATAGTCTGAATAAGGAAGAAGATCCAATCCTGATCGTCAGTAATCGACCTTCGTTGCTGATAGACGTTCAGGGTTTCCTCCCTTGAAAGTCATCATTCGACTGAAGTTCAGCCACAATTTGAACATTAATTCAGTTCAGAGTTCAGCCTTACCATAGTTATTTGGACTTGATCTGTCCACCAATCATTCGTTCGTTTTAACCTCTCATGGAAAGAGAATTTTTGCGATAACATTAACTGAAGACATACACAATATACGTTATTTATTAAATTAATAAATTCAAGATTAAAGGGAATATTAAAGGGAAGTAAGTTAATTCCATTTATCTGTAGACCAGCTACATGCGTTCTTCTCAGTCGCATTTTCAAGAAGATTATTTTTTCCTGCTAGCTATCTTCAGCGGGCAAACTCTTCTTGGTTTTATTACATCCTGACTTGAATATTTCACGGAGAAGGCATTAATGCTGAAGTTCCACATGTACTGGCAGGGATTGAGCTGTGAAGTTGGGCAGCTGTAAGTAATTCTCCGTGGAATTTCCTGGTACGCTTTGAGGACCGGCGCGAGTGAGCGAAATTATTGGGCGAGATGAATGAGAGATTGAAAACATCATGATTGGAAACCACCATAGACCAGACGTCATATTGCCATGAGAATACGGCGAACCATAGAGAACTGCTCGCTCTGTAACATGGATGCTCCTGAAGACCTCCAGAACTTTATGGAACTTTGCACCTTTCTTGCGGAGTTCAGGGTGGCCAATTTGCACCCCTCGGCTTTCTTGTACACCTTCCAGTGTGTTGATTAGTGTGAATTAGTTGTCACTCGATAGATTCACTCATATTGCTTCGTAATGTAGAGGAAAACTTGTCGAGCATTTTAAACAGGGTTGTGAGTCGCTGAAGGCGATAGAATAGTGAAACTATTGTGAATTTAACAAACAGTCAAGTATCTGAAAGGAAACAGAGAATAATGTATTGAAGGATCAAAGAATAGTAAAAGAACATGGAATGATAATTTAATGAATAATATTATGAAGAATGATAAAACAGTTTGACAGGGGGGCATATTTTTTGTCAGTATACTCTCATGTATTGAAGTTGAAATTTATTATCTAATGTGCCACATTGAAACAAAGACAACTTTTCTTCTTCTTCTTCTAACAAAGACGTGATTGAAAAATACTGATTTTTTCTCAATATTATAATCAACTTGAGTTAGAAACAAGAAATAAAGCTTCTTTACTCTGAAGCTAATCATTGCACCACCGAATGATCAAACCATTGGGAATCGCCAAAATCGGAAGGTCACACAAGTTTCAATTTGCTTGTTTGCTTCTTCAATGTCGCTTCGTCTTCAATAGCTTCTTTAGGGACAAATTATTGTCAGACCTTTTGAAGTTTATATTTTTTCGTACATACGAACTTATGGGATGTCAGCTTCCAAGTCTGGATTGAAGTGGAAGTTAAAAAATTTTGAATACAGACCAAAAACACCTCAGGCTTAATTCAGTATGAACTAGGTCTATGGTCAGAAGACTAGCACTGATCATCTCAGGTATGATACAGACATCTACCTGGGAACTACCACCAACCCATTGGTAGTAGGTAGGTACTAATTAGGTAGTTATCTAGCTGCCATACTTCTGTGTGTTACTTCACAAAATTTGTTAATTTTTCGGCGTTTTTTAGGTTGAAAATGCCACAAACACCTCAGGCTTAATTCAGTATGAACTAGGTCTATGGTCAGAAGAGTAGCACTGATCATCTCAGGTGTGATACGAACCTCTACCTGGGAACTACCACCAACCCATTGGTAGTAGGTACTAATTAGGTAGTTATCTAGCTGCCATACTTCTGTGTGTTACGTCACAAAATTTGTTAATTTTTCGGCATTTTTTAGGTTAAAAATGCCACAAACACCTCAGGCTTAATTCAGTATGAACTAGGTCTATGGTCAGAAGAGTAGCACTGATCATCTCAGGTGTGATACGAACCTCTACCTGGGAACTACCACCAACCCATTGGTAGTAGGTACTAATTAGGTAGTTATCTAGCTGCCATACTTCTGTGTGTTACTTCACAAAATTTGTTAATTTTTCGGCGTTTTTTAGGTTAAAAATGCCACAAACACCTCAGGCTTAATTCAGTATGAACTAGGTCTATGGTCAGAAGAGTAGCACTGATCATCTCAGGTGTGATACGAACCTCTACCTGGGAACTACCACCAACCCATTGGTAGTAGGTACTAATTAGGTAGTTATCTAGCTGCCATACTTTTGTGTGTTACGTCACAAAATTTGTTAATTTTTCGGCATTTTTTAGGTTAAAAATGACTGACTGGTTGACACCATGTGAACGTTAAAGTAAATTTTAGAGAGACATTTGTCGAACACTGAAGTGTTAGACCATAAATATGGAAAAAATATGGCAGGTTTTGCGTGTCAATTTTTGTCAAAGATAAATTTTCCCCTTGGAAGGGAAACCCCCCTCCCGATGAACGTTAGCGCATTAGCATTAAAATTTTTGAAAAAAATTAAACGATTTCTGCGGGTTCGAAAATATTCGATTCCTGACATTTAGGTAGCTCTCAATTAGAAGAGTATCAGGTTACGTAGGTGTGTCATCGAGCACGTGCGAATAATACAAGTCACTATAAATCAATAAACCTTCATTAATCAACCCTTTATGTGCCTGTTGAGGACGAAATTAATTATCAATTGTCGTTTATGATAAAGCATGGCATTCCAGCCAAATGCATAATCTTTATCGAATTGTCTAGTCTTCGTATTGTATAGTGGTATGTATCCCTGTTCTCCTCATCCATTTATTTTACTATGTGTGCATTTTCCTGGCATAGGTGTACTTCGATCGCTTGCAGAAAAGGTTACAGTAGTTGATTTCCATATCTATCCAGGCAGGAGCTGTAGACCTACATCTGGAGCTTATCAGGTTCCTGAAGTGGAGAACCACCGTTCTTTCTTCATACACCCTCAATACTTCTGTTGTCTGGTCATCTACTAGCGCTTCCTCCACTTCCTTCAAATAATTACTATGTGTGCATTTTCCTGGCATAGGTGTACTTCGATCGCTTGCAGGAAAGGTTGCTGTAGTTGATTTCCATATCTATCCAGGCAGGAACTGTAGACCTACATCTGGAGCTTATCAGGTTCCTGAAGTAGAGAACCACCGTTCTTTCTTCATACACCCTCAATTCTTCTGTTGTCTGGTCATCCACTAGCGCTTCCTCCACTTCCTTCAAATAATTACTATGTGTGCATTTTCCTGGCATAGGTGTACTTCGATCGCTTGCGGGAAAGGTTGCTGTAGTTGATTTCCATATCTATCCAGGCAGGAACTGTAGACCTACATCTGGAGCTTATCAGGTTCCTGAAGTGGAGAACCACCGTTCTTTCTCCATGCACCCTCAACTCTTCTGTTGTCCAGTCATCCACAATTGCTTCCTCCACTTCCTTCAAATAATTACTATGTGTGCATTTTCCTGGCATAGGTGTACTTCGATCGCTTGCAGGAAAGGTTGCAGTAGTTGATTTCCATATCTATCCAGGCAGGAACTGTAGACCTACATCTGGAGCTTATCAGGTTCCTGAAGTAGAGAACCACCGTTCTTTCTTCATACACCCTCAATTCTTCTGTTGTCTGGTCATCCACTAGCGCTTCCTCCACTTCCTTCAAATAATTACTATGTGTGCATTTTCCTGGCATAGGTGTACTTCGATCGCTTGCAGGAAAGGTTGCAGTAGTTGATTTCCATATCTATCCAGGCAGGAACTGTAGACCTACATCTGGAGCTTATCAGGTTCCTGAAGTAGAGAACCACCGTTCTTTCTCCATGCACCCTCAACTCTTCTGTTGTCCGGTCATCCACAATTGCTTCCTCCACTTCCTTCAAATAATTACTATGTGTGCATTTTCCTGGCATAGGTGTACTTCGATCGCTTGCAGGAAAGGTTGCAGTAGTTGATTTCCATATCTATCCAGGCAGGAACTGTAGACCTACATCTGGAGCTTATCAGGTTCCTGAAGTAGAGAACCACCGTTCTTTCTTCATACACCCTCAATTCTTCTGTTGTCTGGTCATCCACTAGCGCTTCCTCCACTTCCTTCAAATAATTACTATGTGTGCATTTTCCTGGCATAGGTGTACTTCGATCGCTTGCAGGAAAGGTTGAAGTAGTTGATTTCCATATCTATCCAGGCAGGAACTGTAGACCTACATCTGGAGCTTATCAGGTTCCTGAAGTAGAGAACCACCGTTCTTTCTTCATACACCCTCAATTCTTCTGTTGTCTGGTCATCCTCTAGCGCTTCCTCCACTTCCTTCAAATAATTACTATGTGTGCATTTTCCTGGCATAGGTGTACTTCGATCGCTTGCGGGAAAGGTTGCTGTAGTTGATTTCCATATCTATCCAGGCAGGAACTGTAGACCTACATCTGGAGCTTATCAGGTTCCTGAAGTGGAGAACCACCGTTCTTTCTCCATGCACCCTCAACTCTTCTGTTGTCCAGTCATCCACAATTGCTTCCTCCACTTCCTTCAAATAATTACTATGTGTGCATTTTCCTGGCATAGGTGTACTTCGATCGCTTGCAGGAAAGGTTGCAGTAGTTGATTTCCATATCTATCCAGGCAGGAACTGTAGACCTACATCTGGAGCTTATCAGGTTCCTGAAGTAGAGAACCACCGTTCTTTCTTCATACACCCTCAATTCTTCTGTTGTCTGGTCATCCACTAGCGCTTCCTCCACTTCCTTCAAATAATTACTATGTGTGCATTTTCCTGGCATAGGTGTACTTCGATCGCTTGCAGGAAAGGTTGCAGTAGTTGATTTCCATATCTATCCAGGCAGGAACTGTAGACCTACATCTGGAGCTTATCAGGTTCCTGAAGTAGAGAACCACCGTTCTTTCTCCATGCACCCTCAACTCTTCTGTTGTCCGGTCATCCACAATTGCTTCCTCCACTTCCTTCAAATAATTACTATGTGTGCATTTTCCTGGCATAGGTGTACTTCGATCGCTTGCAGGAAAGGTTGCAGTAGTTGATTTCCATATCTATCCAGGCAGGAACTGTAGACCTACATCTGGAGCTTATCAGGTTCCTGAAGTAGAGAACCACCGTTCTTTCTTCATACACCCTCAATTCTTCTGTTGTCTGGTCATCCACTAGCGCTTCCTCCACTTCCTTCAAATAATTACTATGTGTGCATTTTCCTGGCATAGGTGTACTTCGATCGCTTGCAGGAAAGGTTGAAGTAGTTGATTTCCATATCTATCCAGGCAGGAACTGTAGACCTACATCTGGAGCTTATCAGGTTCCTGAAGTAGAGAACCACCGTTCTTTCTTCATACACCCTCAATTCTTCTGTTGTCTGGTCATCCACTAGCGCTTCCTCCACTTCCTTCAAATAATTACTATGTGTGCATTTTCCTGGCATAGGTGTACTTTGATCGCTTGCAGGAAAGGTTGCAGTAGTTGATTTCCATATCTATCCAGGCAGGAACTGTAGACCTACATCTGGAGCTTATCAGGTTCCTGAAGTAGAGAACCACCGTTCTTTCTTCATACACCCCCAATTCTTCTGTTGTCTGGTCATCCACTAGCGCTTCCTCCACTTCCTTCAAATACCTAATTACTATGTGTGCATTTTCCTGGCATAGGTGTACTTCGATCGCTTGCAGGAAAGGTTGCAGTAGTTGATTTCCATATCTATCCAGGCAGGAACTGTAGACCTACATCTGGAGCTTATCAGGTTCCTGAAGTAGAGAACCACCGTTCTTTCTTCATACACCCTCAATTCTTTTGTTGTCTGGTCATCCACTAGCGCTTCCTCCACTTCCTTCAAATAATTACTATGTGTGCTTTTCCTGGCATAGGTGTACTTCGATCGCTTGCAGGGAAGGTTGCAGTAGTTGATTTCCATATCTATCCAGGCAGGAACTGTAGACCTACATCTGGAGCTTATCAGGTTCCTGAAGTAGAGAACCACCATTCTTTCTTCATACACCCTCAATTCTTTTGTTGTCTGGTCATCCACTAGCGCTTCCTCCACTTCCTTCAAATAATTACTATGTGTGCTTTTCCTGGCATAGGTGTACTTCGATCGCTTGCAGGAAAGGTTGCAGTAGTTGATTTCCATATCTATCCAGGCAGGAACTGTAGACCTACATCTGGAGCTTATCAGGTTCCTGAAGTAGAGAACCACCATTCTTTCTTCATACACCCTCAATTCTTCTGTTGTCTGGTCATCCACTAGCGCTTCCTCCACTTCCTTCAAATAATTACTATGTGTGCATTTTCCTGGCATAGGTGTACTTCGATCGCTTGCAGGAAAGGTTGCAGTAGTTGATTTCCATATCTATCCAGGCAGGAACTGTAGACCTACATCTGGAGCTTATCAGGTTCCTGAAGTAGAGAACCACCGTTCTTTCTCCATGCACCCTCAACTCTTCTGTTGTCCGGTCATCCACAATTGCTTCCTCCACTTCCTTCAAATAATTACTATGTGTGCATTTTCCTGGCATAGGTGTACTTCGATCGCTTGCAGGAAAGGTTGCAGTAGTTGATTTCCATATCTATCCAGGCAGGAACTGTAGACCTACATCTGGAGCTTATCAGGTTCCTGAAGTAGAGAACCACCGTTCTTTCTTCATACACCCTCAATTCTTCTGTTGTCTGGTCATCCACTAGCGCTTCCTCCACTTCCTTCAAATAATTACTATGTGTGCTTTTCCTGGCATAGGTGTACTTCGATCGCTTGCAGGGAAGGTTGCAGTAGTTGATTTCCATATCTATCCAGGCAGGAACTGTAGACCTACATCTGGAGCTTATCAGGTTCCTGAAGTAGAGAACCACCATTCTTTCTTCATACACCCTCAATTCTTTTGTTGTCTGGTCATCCACTAGCGCTTCCTCCACTTCCTTCAAATAATTACTATGTGTGCTTTTCCTGGCATAGGTGTACTTCGATCGCTTGCAAGAAAGGTTGCAGTAGTTGATTTCCATATCTATCCAGGCAGGAACTGTAGACCTACATCTGGAGCTTATCAGGTTCCTGAAGTAGAGAACCACCATTCTTTCTTCATACACCCTCAATTCTTCTGTTGTCCGGTCATCCACAATTGCTTCCTCCACTTCCTTCAAATAATTACTATGTGTGCATTTTCCTGGCATAGGTGTACTTCGATCGCTTGCAGGAAAGGTTGCAGTAGTTGATTTCCATATCTATCCAGGCAGGAACTGTAGACCTACATCTGGAGCTTATCAGGTTCCTGAAGTAGAGAACCACCGTTCTTTCTTCATACACCCTCAATTCTTCTGTTGTCTGGTCATCCACTAGCGCTTCCTCCACTTCCTTCAAATAATTACTATGTGTGCATTTTCCTGGCATAGGTGTACTTCGATCGCTTGCAGGAAAGGTTGAAGTAGTTGATTTCCATATCTATCCAGGCAGGAACTGTAGACCTACATCTGGAGCTTATCAGGTTCCTGAAGTAGAGAACCACCGTTCTTTCTTCATACACCCTCAATTCTTCTGTTGTCTGGTCATCCACTAGCGCTTTCTCCACTTCCTTCAAATAATTACTATGTGTGCATTTTCCTGGCATAGGTGTACTTCGATCGCTTGCAGGAAAGGTTGCAGTAGTTGATTTCCATATCTATCCAGGCAGGAACTGTAGACCTACATCTGGAGCTTATCAGGTTCCTGAAGTAGAGAACCACCGTTCTTTCTTCATACACCCTCAATTCTTTTGTTGTCTGGTCATCCACTAGCGCTTCCTCCACTTCCTTCAAATAATTACTATGTGTGCTTTTCCTGGCATAGGTGTACTTCGATCGCTTGCAGGGAAGGTTGCAGTAGTTGATTTCCATATCTATCCAGGCAGGAACTGTAGACCTACATCTGGAGCTTATCAGGTTCCTGAAGTAGAGAACCACCATTCTTTCTTCATACACCCTCAATTCTTTTGTTGTCTGGTCATCCACTAGCGCTTCCTCCACTTCCTTCAAATAATTACTATGTGTGCTTTTCCTGGCATAGGTGTACTTCGATCGCTTGCAGGAAAGGTTGCAGTAGTTGATTTCCATATCTATCCAGGCAGGAACTGTAGACCTACATCTGGAGCTTATCAGGTTCCTGAAGTAGAGAACCACCGTTCTTTCTTCATACAACCTCAACTCTTCTGTTATCTGATCATCAACGAGCTCTACTTCCAATTATTTCAAATAACATATTTAATGATTGTTTTAAAGTTACATTTTCATACTAGTTTTCTACAATCTGAGCCAGTATCACCAACCATGACGAGTTTTTGGCTCTAGAAGACAAATTAGGCTAAAGGAAGTAACTAATATGAAAATCTATTACTATAATCACACCGGTCTGACTATCTACACGAACGGGCGCTCAATGAGTAAAGTTGATTAAGTATTCGACAGATAAACAGAGGAAATTTACCGTTTCACCATCTGATGAACATTAGATCTCACATCGATGTACCCACCAAGCTTGTAACTGGATTCAATGACAGTAGTATCACCTGTTAGACGTCGACATATACTTTTCTCATGTAAAAGCACCCCAAATAACTATTCGAAAGTGTGCAAGTAGAGACAGATATGCCATCAAACGATTATATTATAAGAGAGAGAATCGTGGATCTCCATTTCCGCCACCTGATAAGCACCAGATCCAGATCTACAGTTTCCACCTGGATTGGAACTGGAATCAATGACATTAATATCACCCGTGACACATCAAAGTACACCTCTCCCAAGTAAATGCACCTGTAGTAACTATTTGAAAGAGTAGTAGAAGATACAGAAGAGGATGATCAGCCATCAAACAAGTATGGGATATGGAGAAAGGATGGTGGTTCTCCATTTCCGCCACCTGATAAGCACCAGATCCGGCTAAACAGTTCCCACCTAGATCGGAACTGGAATCAATGACAGTAATATCACCCGTGACACATCAAAGTACACCTCTCCCAAGTAAATGCACCCGTAGTAACTATTTGAAAGAGTAGTAGAAGATACAGAAGAGGATGATCAGCCATCAAACAAGGATGGGATATGGAGAAAGGATGGTGGTTCTCCATTTCCGCCACCTGATAAGCACCAGATCCGGCTCTACAGTTTCCACCTGGATTAGAACTGGAAACAATGACATTAATATCATCTGTGAGAAGTCAAAGTATACGTCTCCCAAGTAAATTCACACTTAGTAATTATTTGAAAGAGTAGATGAAGCAAAGTGGATGATCAGCCTTCAAAGAATTGTGGGATGTGGAGAAAGGATGGTGGTTCTCCATTTCCGTCACCTGATAAGCACCAGGTCCAGATCTACAGTTCCCACCTGGATCAGAACTGGAATCAATGACAGTAGTATCACCTGTGAGGCGTCAAATTATAACTCTCCCAAGTAAATGCACACGTAGTAACCATTTGAAAGAGTAGAAGAAGCAGAAGTGGGTGATGAGGCTTCAAAGAATTGTGGGATGTGGAGAAAGGATGGTGGTTCTCCATTTCCGCTACCTGATAAGCACCAGGTCCAGATCTACAGTTCCCACCTGGATTAGAACTGGAAACAATGACATTAATATCATCTGTGAGAAGTCAAAGTATACGTCTCCCAAGAAAATTCACACTTAGTAATTATTTGAAAGAGTAGATGAAGCAAAGTGGATGATCAGCCTTCAAAGAATTGTGGGATGTGGAGAAAGGATGGTGGTTCTCCATTTCCGCCACCTGATAAGCACCAGGTCCAGATCTACAGTTCCCACCTGGATTAGAACTGGAAACAATGACAGTAATATCATCTGTGAGAAGTCAAAGTATACCTCTCCCAAGTAAATTCACACTTAGTAATTATTTGAAAGAGTAGATGAAGCAAAGTGGATGATCAGCCTTCAAAGAATTGTGGGATGTGGAGAAAGGATGGTGGTTCTCCATTTCCGCCACCTGATAAGCACCAGGTCCAGATCTACAGTTCCCACCTGGATCGGAACTGGAATCAATGACAGTAATATCACTTGTGAGGCGTCATATTATACTTGTCTCAAGTAAATGCACCCATAGTAGCTATTTGAAAGAGTAGAAGATGCAGAAGTGGGTGATGAGCCTTCAAAGAATTATGGGATGTGGAGAAAGGATGGTGGTTCTCCATTCCCGCCACCTGATAAGCACCAGGTCCAGATCTACAGTTCCCACCTGGATTAGAAGTGGAATCAATGACAGTAATATCACTTGTGGGGCGTCAAAGTACACCTCTCCCAAGTAAATGTACACATAGTAATTATTTGAAAGAGTAGATGAAGCAAAGTGGATGATCAGCCTTCAAAGAATTGTGGGATGTGGAGAAAGGATGGTGGTTCTTCATTTCCGTCACCTGATAAGCACCAGGTCCAGATCTACAGTTCCCACCTGGATTGGAACTGGAATCAATGACAGTAATATCACTTGTGGGACGTCAAAGTACACCTCTCCCAAGTAAATGTACACATAGTAATTATTTGAAAGAGTAGAAGAATCAGAAGTGGATGATCAACCTTCAAAGAATTGTGGGATGTGGAGAAAGGAGGGTGGTTCTCCATTTCCGCCACCTGATAAGCACCAGGTCCAGATCTACAGTTCCCACCTGGATTGGAACTGGAATCAATGACAGTAATATCACTTGTGGGGCGTCAAAGTTCAGCTCTCCCAAGTAAATGTACACATAGTAATTATTTGAAAGAGTAGAAGAATCAGAAGTGGATGATCAACCTTCAAAGAATTGTGGGATGTGGAGAAAGGATGGTGGTTCTCCATTTCCGCCACCTGATAAGCACCAGGTCCAGATCTAAAGTTCCCACCTGCATTGGAACTGGAAACAATGACATTAATATCATCTGTGAGAAGTCAAAGTATACGTCTCCCAAGTAAATGTACACATAGTAATTATTTGAAAGAGTAGATGAAGCAAAGTGGATGATCAGCCTTCAAAGAATTGTGGGATGTGGAGAAAGGATGGTGGATCTCCATTTCCGCCACCTGATAAGCACCAGACCCAGATCTACAGTTCCCACCTGGATTGGAACTGGAATCAATGACATTAATATCACTTGTGGGGCGTCAAAGTACACCTCTCCCAAGTAAATGTACACATAGTAATTATTTGAAAGAGTAGAAGAATCAGAAGTGGATGATCAGCCTTCAAAGAATTGTGGGATGTGGAGAAAGGATGGTGGTTCTCCATTTCCGCCACCTGATAAGCACCAGGTCCAGATCTACAGTTCCCACCTGGATTGGAACTGGAATCAATGACAGTAATATCACTTGTGGGACGTCAAAGTACACCTCTCCCAAGTAAATGTACCCATAGTAATTATTTGAAAGAGTAGAAGAATCAGAAGTGGATGATCAACCTTCAAAGAATTGTGGGATGTGGGGAAAGGATGGTGGTTCTCCATTTCCGCCACCTGATAAGCACCAGGTCCAGATCTACAGTTCCCACCTGGATCGGAACTGGAATCAATGACAGTAATATCACTTGTGAGGCGTCATATTATACCTGTCTCAAGTAAATGCACCCATAGTAGCTATTTGAAAGAGTAGAAGATGCAGAAGTGGGTGATGATCCTTCAAAGAATTATGGGATGTGGTGAACGGATCGTGGTTCTCCATTTCCGCCACCTGATAAGCACCAGATCCGGCTCTACAGTTCCCACCTGGATCGGAACGGGAATCATTGACAGTAATATCACCCGTGAGGTGCTAAAGTATTCCTATCCCAAGTAAAAGCCTACTTAGTAATTATTTGAAAGAGTTAAAGAAGCAGTAACCTAGTCACTTGTCAGGGTTAAACATATTGTTAAGTAATGCATGCGCACATTAGGTCAATTCAAACCAGTGAGCAATAAAACACACATCTTTAGTTATCTCCCTCCCGCACAAAACTGTTTCACTCAATGTGCGTAATTTGGTTATTATTTTGAGGTAGAAATAGTGGACTCCACCCACCCTCCGACCACCATAACATTTCTAGCAGCATGTGAGCCTCTAAATTGAATAGCATTTCGAAATCCATGGTCTACGACACCCAACATGCGAATCCAAGTTCACCCCCCCCCCCCACCCACCGATGGCGCTAGTCTGGCAACAAAGTGGTAATACGTTGTAACGGTGAATTTTCATCTGTTTAAGCAGTCTGTAGTAGTTTACATCCGTATTCATGGGGAAACACACAAAAACTCACGAAATAAATATGTGGTTTATGGTGTCCTGGCACCATAGTGATACCACTGATTTGTTTCACGGCGGCACCAAGAATAATTCATGAAAATCCAGATATATATATTGAGAATTGACCCTCAATTTCAACGCTTGAGTACAATTATTAAGCTATAAAGGAACCGATATATTGAAAAATCGGATATTTTGTGAACATTGTCCCTCCTCTCGATCCATCCCCTTGCGAATATTGATACTCTGGTGAAATAGTGTGCAACTCGGAAGAATAATTTCTGAATCGAACAAAAAAAAAGGAATACGTAAATCGGTTGGAAATGGAGCCTGGGCAGAGTACACAAGATTTTGTCACACACATACGCATAGTGTGTGTTGTCCAACTCTACTTCAGATTATTCGCATATAAGAACGCCCAAGTCTTACTGGGGGATGTCCAAAATACCACGACGTGATTAATGTGGTCCCCCCTTCCCATATTACGCAGCGAAAAATAATCATCAACATTCACCTTCTAAAAGTATCAATTCGGAAATCTAGAGTTGAAAGAGATACTTGTAACGTAGGAACCATTACGAGGATTTTTGACGATTGGTGTACGATCCAGGCACAAACATTTCGTTGGGTTCGTTCGTAGTGCAGTTTTAGAACTAGTCCGGAACTGGAGGAGTTCTGAAAAATGACCGCCCAGAATTTCGAACTGTGTTCTCGGATTTTCTACACTGCGAACGCTTCTATGAACCGGAACTGCTGTACCTAATCTGTTATCGCCTAACCTTCTCCTTCACTGTGATAAAACGCGGCAAATTATCACACAGTGGTTTATTATTTTTCTATAATAGATCACTCACTAAACGAAGACAGCTCCATTGTCAAGTTCAGTTTGAAACAGAAAGGTCCTAGCAGCAAAGCATTGTTATTTGTTTGTTGGTTGCTAGGGAAGCACAACTGAGTGACATGAATCTTATTTCGAAGAAATAAACATTCTGATTTGTCTTAAGTTCAACCTTCCTCATATGGACTAAACTGTTGATCCTACAAAACTATGAGTGGTATTCCATTCTAAAAATTCAATTTTATTTAATATAAAGAATAAAATATTAAATATAATATATTAAATAGGTAGCTACTTAATAGATATACAATATTAAATATAAAATACAATTTTGTGGAAGAACAATAATTAAATATTACTTAAATTTAATTCTATTTTATTTTAGATTCAATTCTATTTTATATTATATAGGTACTAAATAAAATAAAATGTTGTGAGAAAACAACACCTTTACATCGGTAGTTTTCAAACAAGAAGGAAAAATGGTAGGTACCTACCTAAGGACAGACGGATAATTTTATTTTCGGACTGTACGTACCTTGAAACTTAAACCATCAAATTTTGAAGGAGGGATGTAATTTTTTTCTCGTTCTATTCCAAAGGGTATTTTAAAATAATAAACCGAAATCAATTCTGAGTTATTTGCTATGAATGAATCTCCGAGGAAAAAAAACTGGCTCCTTACCAAAATTTACAATAAGAAAGGAAGTAACGCCTTTGTATTGTTTTAATTCATTTTTGAGAAAAGGAATAAATTATTTATTTTGAATTGTATCTCCGTTATTTATTCTAACTACAGAGCTTAGGTTGATATCAAACTGTAGAAAATTTAATCTACATCAAAAAGTTTCTTGGCATAAATTATTAAAATCATAATACTTAGTTCAAATAATATTTTAGTTTAAAAAAACCGACAAAAGAAGAACAATTTGATGGTTTTCAGCGCACTTCGTCAGTAACAGAGAGTTTTAACGTTGCAAATACGTACCTCCTATAAAAATTCAAAAAATGCCTGATGAGCCACGTAACCGCCTCTTACTAAAGTTTCTGAAAACCCTCACCAGAGAGCTCCTTTGTAGGTGTCCGGAGTTCTGAAAACGAGTTCGAGAAAAAATCCGGAATGCCAGAACTAGTTCGGAACTGTGTCCGAAAGTCACTGCGAACAGCAAACTCAGTTCCAGAACTCGGAATTCGTGCACTGCGAACGCGTAAAGCCCTACTGCGCATGCCCGGACTGTTCTAGAACTGTCCCAGACTGCACTACGAAAGAAGCTAGTAACTTCGTGCTAGTAGCTTCTAGTAGCTAGTGCTTCCATACGAAACTTGCGAATTTACGAGTTGGCAACAGTGAGACCACATGACGTCACCCCCCTCGTCATCCCCTTGTACAGTCAACGGGGGGAAAACGTATGACCGGCAGTGAGAAGGGGAACTGTACTATCTTTCTGAAACAAAGCAACTCGGCGCCTACCCCCTGATCATACTTCATACGATGGAGAGAGACTGACGTTTTTCAAATGTATAGTAGACGTACTGACCCACTCCAATCTGTTGCTGACTTGCGTTGGCGCGCTCCCCGAGTATGGTTGCCCGCGAAGTGCTCTTATCAACGATTTCAACTTCCTCGAATTCGAAACTTTTGAATGCATGTTCAACTGCAGGAATGCAAGCCGTGACGTCACGCGATTTACCGGCGCGATCGGTTCAATGTGCATGGGCAATTCCGTTACGTTTCGACACACCGATGTGTCGAATTTTGCGTAGTGTCGGTGATAAGGTGTTGTTTCGTCCCAGAATTTTAGTTCTTCAGAGGTAAACGCTGACCCAGCAAATGAAATTCTAAGGTAAAATATCACGTAATACAACACATACTATTTAAAAACTCTATAATGCTTTCATGATTGGTCCCTTTTTCCGAATTTAGATGCTGTAATGTTGATCTTACCCAGGAACAGCCGTTGGTTGTTCTCAAAGACCCATTGAGGTCGCCACAATGTCGATCTGTAGACAAAACGTACTTGTGTACCTTCTCCGTACATTCTCTTCCTATATTCTACTTCATTCTTCGAGCATATCGTCCCCGACAGCCAGAAGGGCGTGTACAGCACAACCCAAATTTTTGGGGGATCGCGATTTTCTCTAGCGACTCTCAATTCTAAACCAACTAGTATGTTTTTGGTAAGAATAAAACCTGTATTCTATGCAGTTTCTATTGATATGCTTGCATTTATTCTAACACCAATTCAAAATAAGTTATGCCTCAAAAACAAAATTTTTATGCCATATTCGCCCTTTTGATGTAAACTGGCTCAATACTTCTAGTCATATTCGCCCTTTCGCTGTAACATCGCTCCATTTTATAGTCGTATTCGCGCCGTGAAGTTATTTATTGTTCTGAACCCCTATTCCCCTGTCCCCATTTATTGCCATTACCTACTCAAAGCTGGAAAGTAAACACAATCATGGACATCCTCAAATTTTAAATTTTACTACCGAACTGTAAGTCAGCAATTCAAAGCTAGGCAGGGCTTAAAAATACCTGCATGGATCATTTTTGAAAAAAAGGTACTTTCATAAATATATAAAATAGGTACACAGTCATTCTGGTGTCATTCGTTAAAAATGCAGCCCACACAGGGTTAAAATGTAGCCAAAAGGAGGTTTAAAAACAAAAATTTAACTTTTCTTTAATTTTTTAAAGAAGTGATCACAATAGAAGAAGTAATCACGATAGAACTGGTAACTCACATGAAATGGTATTATACATAAAATACCATATAAATATACCATACATAAAATGGTATTATTTGCACTTGCCCAATTGAGCACTATGTCATGGAAGAATACTTCTTCCATGACTGTGTACTTGAAAACCCCCTACCTAATAAAATCTGTCAATTCAGTTCAATTCTCTTCATTGGTATGTATTATCTTCTTGGTCCGTTTCTGGGAGAGCATTAATTTCTTAATAATGGCCATTTATGGCTTCAGTTACTGAGCTCATCCCCCTCAACGAAACACCCATGCTGTAATCTTCACTTAACTATAGATCTGAGATTGAAGCAAATAAACAATTAGTCACAAACCTTGAGTATTAGGGTCTAGCTGTTCTGCAGAGAAAAGCTGTTCTGTAAAACACTGCACAAGACACCCGTCGACAATATCGTAGACCACAACTGCTACCTCTTCATCCATTTTAAGCAAAGAAAGAGGAATAAAACACGAAATTCGGAAAAAATTAAAGTTTTACATTCGGCAACTGGCTGCTAGAAGTGACGGCAACTACCGGTAAAAAGGTGACACGATAACACTGACAGCGTTAATAACCTTCTCACATTATTCCGCTTGTCTTTTCCGATAGTGTTCAGGATGTGAACCACTTTTTCGGTAGTCTGGGCTACAAATAAGAGTGGGCAGCAACGTTTTTAAGACTACTTCGAAGGGTTTTATCCTAGATTTCAGTCATATTCGCCCTTCTGGCAGTCAACTTGTCATATTCGCCCCAAACGTTTTCTCTTTGACTTCAAATATCTTCTTCCTGATTGGTTGGATCTTCGCGCGCTTTTCAAATTTGAATAGAGGAGAAAAAAACGAAAAAAACCCATTTCTAAAACTCGAGAAGTGCGTTTTTGCTATATTCGCCCTTCTGGCTGGAAGGGGACGATATACTACATTCCTACCCACATCATGATCGCGGTAATCATACATGCGACGTAAGGTAATCATACCTTACAGAACACTAACTTCCGCGAACGATGCAATTCGTGAAAATAAGTGCACAGTGTACGTTATCTGCTCATCAAGTAGTCCTATGAAGTGACTCCTCCATGCAGGAAGTACCTACTGATAAATGTGAAACAATTGAAAAGTGATTCGCAAAACGGGATTATTGCTAACGGGCTCACAGAAAATTAAATACGTTCAAAAAGGTAGTTGAGAAGCCGCGTTATCTAATTCAGGTGATCTAAACAGTAAAATAATAAATCGTTGTTTATTTAATTTGCAGCACTTTTCATTTAAGTCTCCTGATTTGTAAAAAATCCTCACTTCAAAGTCAGCAGAAATCTCTTTGGACTCATTACAATTTTGACTCAAATCAGATTCATCAGCTATTGATTGATGAATTCTACAATTTTTTTTTTTTTAAGTTTAACTTTATTGGCATCGCAAATTTGCATTCTGCCGTTACAATACATCAGACAATTACAACTTACAGCTTATTGAAAACAGGTATTTACTGATTATAGTTTAAAATACTTCAAACTGGTGCTTCGATACGTAATTACAGTTGTATATTTATTTGTGAAAGATATTTGTATATTGCCTCATGTATTATGTTGTTGTTTTCTGCGAGAGCGGTGTCCTAATTGAAGGGGTTGGTGGTATTTTGGGAGATAGTCTCCCAATAAGGTACTCCAATGGCTGTATTGTTTTCGCAGGCCAGAATTATGTGCTGCAAGGTTTCTTCCTCATTCTGGCATCATCGGCACATTGGGTTGTTGGCCGGGTTGAGCTGGTGCAGGTATAGGTTTGTTTTAGCATGCCCTGTTCGTAGTCTGCTAATTGTGGTGTAAAAATATTTCGGCTTGGTCCCCTGAATATCGGAAAACCAAGGCCTCCGGGTTGGTACTGGAAACAGGGATTTGTACCTATTTCCCGCAGGATACATTCGGTACTCCTCCCTCCAAGCAGACATGAGCCGAGAAAAAGACAAGCGTTTGAGGTCGGAAGTTGGATACGGGTGGTGGTTCATCTTGGCTTGCTGCTTCTTTCGCTTTTTGGTCAGCCACCTCGTTTCCTTCGATTCCTACGTGTCCTTTTATCCAGCACAGGATCACCTTTTGGTCTTTAGTAGACATTTTTCTTAGGATTTTCGCTTCTATACCGTTCAGGCGTGTTGAGGGTTTCAGAGCCGAGAATTTCTTTACCGCACTCAGTGAGTCTGTCAGAATCACTATAGGACTTACATTGTTGGTTCTATAGACATATTGGAGAGCTAGCAGGAATTCTACAATGAATTATAATCGAATTCGGAAGACATTCTTCAACGGGTTTGAATGCATCCAGAAGATTTAGTTAAGATGAAGAAGATTTACATTTATTTATTACGTCACACCTGTGGGGATCTGCTGCATGTCCTGAAACTTGCCGCATCTGTCTCTAATTCACTGACTGAATGAATGTAAATATTGTCTGTATCATTTTGGAATCAGAGCTGTCGTCTTCATTGTAACTTACAACCCTGTCCTAATTATTCATTTTCAATAGGAGTAGTGATGTTAGTCACTGTACATCTCAAAATCATTTCCTTACAACAATTTGAGAACCGATTGAAAATTTGATGGTGAGTCGTTGAGGATGCCGATAACTAATCATAGGTTTCACGGAATTTCCATGACTTGGTCATTCGAGTTGTAGAGTTCATCGGAAGTTGTTGAGGATCTGCGGTAAGTAGAGGAAATCCTCAAAACTCCTCGAGTAATCCCTTCAAATTTTTTTTTTTTGATTTTTTAAATACACGAATAATTTGTGTAGTTCACTCATTTCTCGATTTCAGTTTGTAGTAGAAGTTTTTTCCCCTCGACTTTTCGAAACAGAACAACTAGAGGTGCTTTAGTCCTGAGTGATAGCTGACGAAAATTGTACACTTTTCACGACTTTTCTATGCAAACAAGAGGTATTTACTCCGTTATAGCGTGCTTTCCTTTATAAATTGTCTATTCCCTATAACACTATGTGTGGTATATTACCTATCAGTTTAACTTCCCCAGACAAAACACGATCTCAAAACCAGGCGCGTGGCGTCCATAGGTCACTCAGGGTCTAGGTAAAATTTCGGTAAAATTTCCCTCTCTGTAAGCTTGATTTTTTTTAAAGTTGAAAAAACTCACTTCGAAAAGTGTTCTCCCTGAAGTAGAAAAAAATCTCTTATCTTATGTTGCTTGGCATAGATCCAATCACAACAACCTTTTCTACCTAAACCGGGGTTTTTCACGAATATGAAAGAAAACCTGTCTGGGAAAATTATTATTCTACATTGATTTCAATGTTTCCATTTCCGTTCACGTGATTTGAGTTCGCTTCATGATCTATATCAGCTGTGTTATTTGGGAGAACCTACCTACGTTTTCTCAGTTCGTCCTAGATTTGCAATGGGACGTCAAACAGACAAGTTAACACATCTCATACCTTCTCATAATGTACCTAGGCCTTGCTACCTCCGCACATTATGATTTGCTAAGAGCTGGGAAAGATTGAAACCCACCTAATTCTTACAAGAGAAATTCTTGTTCTATGAAAAAGTTGTTGGTAATGCTCGACCTTCACCGTAGGAAGTCACATAACTCGTTTTTAGCGCATAACTCCGTATACATTTTTGACTAAAATTGATCCTCAAATATTTTAATAACTGGAAAGAAGTTGAGGTGTGGTTGTTCCCCAGTGGGACCTCTGTTACACGCAAAAGTAGGTAGGTATGTCGCAACGGCGAGAATTATGGTTTCTAAATTATTCCTAAATTTGTTTGACTACTTCAGTATTTTACGGTCCAAATTCACATGTTTGGTAAACTCTTTTTAGGTACATGTGTTCAGAAAAATAAATATTATTGTGTCTGAAAACTTCAACGGGATTTTTCCTTGATTTAATTATCGTAAAAGTAAGATTAGGAAAGAAGATATTCGGATAAAACAAGATCCACGGAGAAATAGTTAGTGAGTTACAACAAGTGGTAGCAACAGCGAGGCTACATAAGATGTCCGAATCCGAAATCGCAGGTCTCCGATTTTATCGGAGTAAGCTCACCGCTTTAATAGTTGAAGTTCAAGAAAAGTTGATTATGACCAATCCTCTGATGACTCCCACGCAAGCAGCTATAGAGCTCGAGAAGTTAGAAAGACTATTTCAATTGATGAACGATTCCAACAAAACAATAATGCAGTTTGCTCGATCGTCCAGAAGAGCACAATTGGCTTACGAAGATGATCACAATGAAACCTTTTCTACCACTGTAGAAGCACAAATGGTCATGGCTTCTCTCAACCATCTTGTACGAACTCGAACAGATGAAGAACCTCCTGCCCATAGACACGAAGCACTTCGTTTGTGCGCTGAAGTGAAACTTCCAAAGCTTAGTATTCCACAGTTTTCAGGTGACGTACTTAAGTTTAGCGAGTTCTGGCAAATATTTGATATACATGTCCATAGTAATGCTAGATTGACTGGAATTGAAAAGTTTCATTATTTATCTTCGTATCTAGAGGGTACAGCCAAAAGTTGTATTTCTGGTTTGGCGATCAATGAACAAAATTATGAAACAGCTATCGAGTTAATCAAAGATAGGTTTGGTGACAACCAAGTGATAATTGCGAGACATCATCAAGCATTGCGTAATATTAAGAGAGCAACCGATTCTACAAAGAGTATGCGTGATACTTTTGACCAGATTGAGAAACATGTTCGTAGCTTAAAGAATTTAGGTCAAGATACACAACAAGATGTATTTGTCTCAATTATAGCAGAAAAGTTTCCAACATCCATGATGCTCAAAGTCGAAGAGAATAGAAATGAGGAATTGGATACCGAAAGACTTCTTCGAGCCCTCAAGCGGCTAATCATTGCCCAAGAACGAGTTTTTGCCATGGCTGGAGACTCAAATTTAGAAAGTTCTCGAAAGAATACTCCCAATTACCAACATACAACTGAATCTCTAATCGTCAATTCTAATGATAAAATAGGTTTAAGATGTATATTTTGCACTGGAAAACATTGGAATGACGAATGTGATGTTGTTCCGACTCTCGAGGCTAGGAGGGAGAAGATTAAGGGACGTTGTTGGGTTTGTTTAAAAAGAGATCACATCAAGCCGAAGTGCATGTCAAAGAAAGTTTGCTTCCACTGTAAAACATTTAAGTCACATCACAGAAGCTTATGTCCGACTCTTTTTCAGAAGTCTTCAGAAAGTGAGGAGAAGTCTTCTCCTAACGAAAGAATAACTCTGGCAGATACGGCGGAACCAGGAATGATGGCTTATACTGAGAAAGTTCATATGCAAACGGTCATGTGTGAATTAGAACATCCTGAAGGCAAATTCAAAGTAAAAATTAGAGGATTGCTCGATTCAGGAAGTCAGAGGTCTTACATCACCGAAAAAGTAATGAGAGAATTGAAAGTTCCAGTACAAAGTAAGGAAACCTTATCAGTCTTCGTATTTGGTAGAAATCAGCCCACTCATCTACACACGTCGACAGTAATAGTGAAATTGAAATGCTCAGTAGGAGACGATCTTGAGATGAACGTTAATGTAGTTCCATTAATAAGTGGAAAAATCTGTCAAAATTCTGTGTATAAGGAATCATGGGGAATTGAACTATCCGACGAAAACCCTGAGGCACCAATTGACATTCTCATAGGTAATGATTATTTTTATGACCTGGTACTCCCCATAAAAAAGGTAGTTCAACCTGGATTGTATGGGATTAAAACCAAGCTGGGCTGGGTTCTGAGTGGAAGATACTCGACGGAAAGAAAGGATGAAGCAACTCTTTCCTTTTTGACTTACTCTGTAGAAAAGGAAAATGATGTAGAAATAGACATAGTCGATTGGGTTAGACCTGCTCTTCTTCCCACAAAAGATGAATTGGCACGCAGTGATATACGACAATTATGGGAACTGGATACACTCGGGATAAATGAATCACCGCATCAAGTAGAAGATGATCTAGCTATGCAAACGTTTCATGAAAATATTTCATTTCAGGAAGGTAGATATTATGTATCATGGCCTTGGAGAGAGTTCCCTCCGAAGTTACCACGCAATTTCGGTTTAGCATTAGGACGGTTCCGGAACTTATGGCTTCGTTTACAAGAGAGGGACTTACTTTTGGCATACGACAAGATCATACGTGAACAAATGCATAACGAAATCATTGAACTTGCTCCTACAAACCCAGGTAAAGATGCTGTCTTACATTATCTTCCTCATCATGCGGTTGTGACTCCAGATAAGACCACAACAAAAGTACGTATAGTATTTGATGCTTCTGCAAGAGCTAAGAAGAGTGAGAGAAGTTTGAATGAATGTCTATACAGAGGTAGAAGGTTATTACAAGACTTGGTGGGTCTTCTACTAAGGTTTAGGATGCATAAGTATGCTCTAACAGCCGATATCGAGAAAGCCTTCCTACAGATAGGATTACATGAAAGAGATAGAGATTGTACTAGATTTCTTTGGCTGAAAGATCCCTTGCACCCTGTGCATGATGAAAATCTGGTAGTTTATCGTTTCAGGCGAGTTGCCTTTGGGGTAATTTCCAGTCCATTCCTATTGAATGCTGTAGTTCTACACCACCTCAAGAAGTCCGGTACGTTGGTGGCAAAGCAAATCTCCAATAATATATATGTTGATAATGTTGTATTAGGCTGTGATAGCGAGAAGGAAGCCCTGGAATTTTATGAAGAAGGAAGAAGAATATTCAAGGAGGCCACAATGAATTTACGAGAGTGGAATTCCAATTCGGAAGTCTTCCGGGAGTCTATCAATAATGCAGATAGCACTACGGTTTTAGGTATGAAATGGGATATCAAAGAAGATATCATTACAGTGAAATCCAAGAGGAAAGACATTTCTTTTGAATCACCAACTCGGAGAGAGGTGGTAGGGTACGTGTCGTCATATTTCGATCCTTTGGGGTTGTTTAATCCAGTCTTGATACGGGCTAAATTGTTCCTCCAAGAAATAAACAATAAGGCTTCTTCTTGGGAAGACAAAATACCACCTGATGAATTGAAGAATTGGGAAGAAATAAAAACTAATTTGAAAGAGATTTCCAATGTTAGCTTGAATCGATTCCTGAGTAGAGAAGAAAGTGCGGAACTCCACTGTTTTACTGATGCGTCTCAAGTGGCGTATGCCTGTGTAGTCTATGTAAAATATCCTACTTTTGGTTCTCATATCTTGTTTTCAAAGGCTAGGGTTGCTCCAAAAGGTATGACAGTTCCAAGATTGGAGTTATTGGGAGTTTTTATTGGAGTCAGAGCAATAAATTTCGTAGAATCCCAATTAGACATTAAAGTTACTCGGAAGATTTTATGGACAGATTCCCAATGTGTACTCCATTGGATTCGATCATGCAAAGTTCTCTCAGCATTTGTGGAGAATCGTCTCAAAGAGATTAAAGTGTTCTGTGGAGAGTTCCGTTTTGTCCCAACCGAACAAAATCCCGCCGATTTGGCAACAAGAGGGAAGAAATGTTCAGAAATCACTTCTCTTTGGTGGGAAGGCCCGGAATGGTTATCAGGAAACGAAAACACTTGGCCACAGTGTAATGTGATCATGGAGAGCGAAATAGAGGAAATACACCAAGATCCCATAAGAGAAGATTTTCAAATGGTGGTTCTGAATGAAATCGAGAAACCATTTGGAGTAGAATATCAAAAATATTCTCAACTTAATAGATTAGTACGCCTCACAGCTTTTTGTTTACGGTTTGTAGAAAAGATTCGTCATAAAAGTCAGAAGAAAGGATCGCTTGAGGTAGAAGAAGTGAATCATGCATTAGAATTGTGGGAAAAGTTTGTACAAGGAAAGCACTACACAAAGGAAATACATGATATTAAAATGGATAAGAAAAATAATCTAAAGTTACAATTAGGATTATGGCTGGACGAAAAGGGGATAATTCGCTGTAAAGGTAGAGTGATTAGTAGAGATTTAACTTACCAAGCTAATTTTCCTAAGTTGCTTCCATTTCCTGAATGGTTTACAGAGTTAATGATTACCAACCTTCATTGGCAATTAGCTCATGCTGGGGTATCTCATACTTTAGTTGAACTACGGAAGGATTATTGGATCATTGGTGGGCGTTCAGCAGTGAGAAATGTGTTGAAGAAATGCATGGTTTGCAAAAAATATGGAGGAGGACCTTACAAGCTGCCAGAAATGCCCACCTTACCATTTTATCGTACTTCAAAATCCTTTGCATTCACTTATGTCGGAGTAGATTATCTAGGACCTCTTACTGTTCGTGAAGGAGAAAGGAAAGTTTGGGTATGCTTGTATACCTGTTTAGCTACTCGTGCTTTACATTTGGAGTTGATTAATGGATTGTCTACGGAAGAATTTTTGTTTTCCCTCCGTAGATTTGTTGCACGCCGAGGTTGCCCTGAAGAAATCATATCGGATAATGCTCCACAATTCAAGTTAACCAAGACCCTGATCGATTTAGCCTGGGAGAGTAGTATACGAGACGTCGAGATAAAAGAATTTCTAACTGGCAAAAGAATAATTTGGAGATTCATTACAGCACTTGCACCATGGAAAGGAGGATTCTACGAGCGATTAATTGCGATGGTGAAAAGATGTCTCATCAGAATATTAGGGAGGCAGCTCGTGGGGTGTTCACATCTGGCAACTTTACTTGTCGAAATTGAAGGGATTCTCAATTCCAGACCTCTTCTCTACGTAGGCTCTGATTTAGATAAGTTGGATGTTCTTTCACCATCCCACTTTTTGTGTCTACGAGCGTTGCAGCCTATTCCAAGTATGTCATCATCCAATGCAATTAGTCGGAAATTCATTACCGATTCTTGGAGAATTGGACAAGAATTGCTGGACGGATTTTGGAAGTCGTGGAAGGAAGAGTATTTAGCTAGTTTGAGAGAAAGAGGACAACGATTTATCAATCAGAAGAAGGGAGCAGTCCAATCAACGCCACGGATCGGTAGAGTAGTTCAGATCGGACAAGATTCACCCCGAGGAAGATGGAGGATTGGCAGAATAAAGGATCTTGTATCTAGTTCAGATGGAAGAATTCGAACAGCTAAAGTACAGTTAGCCAATGGAAAAGTTTTGGTAAGATCACTAGGCCAACTGTATCCACTGGAACTAGATGATTGTGATCCTATGGTAGAGGTGTTTAAGACAAGGTCATTTGGCGGATTCGAATCCCAAACGGTCACTCATTACAGAGACCAGGTCTTTTGAATCCGTTCACTCACAAGACAAACAACCAACCGGTCAGAAGTCACAAAAACGAGTGGGTCTGTAAACAGATCGAGTCGAAATGTTGGGATCCAGGTCGTGACTCGAAAAAACACTGAGTCGAAAATCGAACGAGTCGGAATAGGGAACAATGAGTAGAAGATTTGAATGAATCGAATGAGCTAAAAGACAAAAACAAATGAAGGATCGATTCGAATCGTATGAATCAGTCTTTGAGCGTGTTTTGTCTTTTTAGTCCTCAGTTCATTCGAACGTAATTCTTCACTTGGATGATGGAAGGTTTTGCTTAGAGAACCACTTCCATATACTTCTTTCTGTTGATACTTCCTTGTCATTTTCACACATTAATGATCCATGTACAAACATGCATGCATACAAATATACATTATACATCCATATTGCGGGCAATTAATTTATTTTGTTGGCCTTCTGCCGTTGTTCTCGTAATTTTACCGGAAAACTCGATTGGTGGGTTGATGAACGAATGACCGTGTTCATTTTGATAACCCGTTCAGTTCTGACAAGGTCATATTGAAGATAATGTCTTTCCAATACGTTCACTCCTGACCGATACACCTCTATCCTATGGTCAGTTGGTGTATTTCTGGTTTTGTGCCCCCACCACTTTCGGAGGTCACCCAACGCCCCTGCTCAAAACCAATGGTCGAAGAACTAAAACGAACACCATAAAGTTGCCCGTTCGTACAAATAATGTCTGGTTGCTTTTCCATAACAGCACCAGTCATTGTGGAGTAGTTTCAGCCTCTGTTCATTCCGTTACTTTTGATCTGGTTTAGTCAAGCTAGGATATATAGTGATACTATACAAGTCTACATGGATAGTGTACATGCTAAACATGATATAAATATTGGTGAACCATCTCGTGTATAAAGAAGCCTCTGGAGAACAACACACTCTTGTGACGATGGAACAATAGTACTGGACTTGATAGCCGTAGTCATATTACCTATCATTAAATTTTTATTGTGCCTTTCTTCATTTCCCTGTAAGGTATAATTTACTTATTTTTACTGTAGATCGGTATTACTAGACCGACCAATCACGAACACGTGTTACTCAATGTTCCAACTTACTTCTTCGTTCTTCATCGTTTATTGTTCAGCAGTATCTTATAGATGCCGTGTAGGAACATTGCAGTTACATTAATATTGCGATATTTCACGTATTTCTACAGTTTGTACGGGTACTTGACAGATAAGAACCTAATCAATATTCAATTCATTGGTTTAATAAATTTAACAAAAATAAAGTATAGAACATGAACATTACATTTATTGCATGCCTTAGGCTCCACAAAAATTTACGATTGAACATAAAAATCATCATTTACTAAGTGCCCGTGAACTCTCTTTAGGCTCTTTTAGGATTTCTATCTTATTTATCCCTTGCTTTTTCTAGATTAATCAATGATGAATGAAGAGTAATAATGATTTCATCTCCTAAAAGGAGTCAACATTGTTCGATTTACCTAGTTTGTTACTGAAGAAATGAATGTGCGCTCATTTAGTCTGTTAGAGGAATCTTGTTGGTTTCATCAAAACTAAGTTCGGTTTTGAAGAGAATAAAGAAATTCATGCTCGAGACATGCTTTTGAAAGAAAGCAGTCAATAAGGAATCCGAGGGCTTTGCCAATTAGTTGATTATTGATGTTCCATGGAAGAACTTGGAGAGTTTCAATACTAATAATTGTTTTTATCATCGCTCGAACTACCCTATCATCAATACATAATTTCATCACGTTCATTAAGAATTATTGCACCATGGCAAGTGAAATTCAAATTCTTCAATTATCTCGGAGATTGAAGTGAAAGTATGAATTTACTTCCGCTTTTCATTGTACTTTTATTCTAATTGAATAGTACAGGTTTAGTTGAAATGGATAGTACAAAGCTATCTCTTGGTTCACGAAAAATTCCGATACCTTAAAGCACAAAGGTGCTATGTCCATCCATCTTCCAGATTTTTTATTGTCTTTTAATTTCAGCAAAACTCAAATTCAACAAAACTATTATTGACCTTCTTGACGATTATAGCTTGAAAATTTATTGAGGAAATTAAAGTGTCTACTGTAAATAGCCATTATTTTAGGAATTATTTTTAGAGGCCATTATTTTTAGAATTTTAGGAATAATTTCTTTTGCGTTTTTCTAAAAACTCCGTTTTTGGACATAGCGCCTTTGTGCTTTAAGGTATCGATGTTCAACGACAGATGAAGAATCGAGTAAGGAGATCTATTTGGCATCTATCGAAACTATAGTTAATAAAGAAATTATAGTGAAAGCTGGCGTACACTTCCGCAGGGGGCAGCTAATGTGCATAGTTGCTTGGGGGGCAGCGTCCCCACGGTTACCGAGCTCAGTACACTGCACACACACACAACAAAAAAAAAAAAAAAAAAAAAAAAAAAAAAAAAAATTAAAATTAAATAAAATTAAAAAACCAATTACCTATCAATAAAAAAATATTATTTATTTATTTATTTAAAAATTGATGCACTTTAAATGATAACATTAGATTATACTATATTCGAATATTTCATACATAATATATTTTAGATTATTATTCCAAGGATTAGATTATTATGGTTCTTAGGTTCTTGATTCCCATTCTTTCCCATAATGCTGCTGTATGTATTATATTGAAATCCCCACTTTCCGTTGTTTTTATGTTCGTTGTATTTCTTTAGTGGACTTGCCGTCCGATTATGAGCTTTGTTTTTATGTCATTGTGTCCCACCTCACTTGTTCTCCCATTCCAGAGGTCAATCAGTGTTATTCCGTCCATAGATCAGGTTTATAGATAGGCGTTGGAAGGGTTCCGATAGACTACAATATTTTCATAAGCGGTGCAGCAGCGAACTTGCACTGAATTACAATCAATTGAACTTTTGTGGAGGCCGACATGGACTATACCAGTTTATAGGGAAGTATTGAGCCGTGATCCTAGGGATTTAAACCCTGCTTGCGATTTTACATTTTTTAGCTAAAAATGACTGAAAATTGTCTCTCCCACTGAAGTTGCCAGACCTTGTTCACGTAGTCGATTATAATCAATTGCCTGCGATGTACAGCTCTCCTCTCGGGTAACTTCTCTTCAGAATGAAGCAAAATCGTTAGTTCTGTGACGCCGAATTGATTGTTTACGGCTTTTGAAAAAAACTAGATGGCGGTGGTGCCCTATACGATTTTTGACCTGTTTTGAAAGAGAACCATTTTGAACATAACAATCTTTACGGCCCCGAGAAATCCACCTCAAAGGTCAGATTAATTGCAAAACTGTTTCTTTACTTCGCCTGATGACGTGCGAAGGTGACTCTTCAAGTTCAAAGCTTTATTAAGTGGCATCACTTCGTCTTTTTATTTTCCTATTTTTCTCTGTGATGGCGGCGTAGCTGGAAGAATGGGACTTGCAAATGGTAGTTCATCATAGAGAACGAATCAGCTTATACAAAAATATTATTATTTCGTATGTGTTATGTTGTGGGGTTTTTTCTTCTTAATTTTGAAACATTTTGTATAGAAGGAAATAATTTTTAATTGCATCTAAGTGTCTCAAAAGATCATAACTTCTTTTGGCGTTTTCTGCGTTTTCTTTGATTCCTCCAAGGAACAAACAAAATGGAGGATCCTTGCTGTTGGATTTTGAGGTGTATCTGTCGCGTGGACTGCTTTCTACATCTTCTACCAAATATACTCAGTTGAATAGGCTTGTTCCCTCGTTTTATCCACCAATATTCCACCATTCAAACAGGAAATGGAAGTCATGGAATATACGGAGTGTCTCATGTTGGGAACCAGAAAACTTCGGGAGTCAATTCTACAACTAATTTAAGTAGGAAAATGTCTCATAGCGATTTAGTTTTTACCCCTTGTTTTCCCAAGTTTTTTCAATTTAACGATTTTTTTCGTTTTTTTTTTAAATCTTATGTCTCTTAAATTACTATAAAAACCTTAATTTACCCTGAAAATATAAGAATAAGGGCACCGTTAGAAAGGGCGTCAAATTTCCCATCTTTATGTGCCTCCGAAAAACTATTTTCAGGGACCTGACTGGTAAACGAATGATCAAAAAATATTTTACAATCGAATTTAGAGGAGAAATCTGTGTTCAATCGCGGAAAAACGTGGATTTTTTTCATCGAAATCGTTTTGACGGGAGGACTCCGGGGCTGGGTGAAGAGAGGTGTAGACCTCGAAGAGTCCTGCCGTCAAAAATCGCTTTCGTTGAAAAAAATTCACGTTTTTTCGCGTTCAAACATAAATTTTTCACTTAAATTCGATCGTTAAATATGTTGTGATTATGCCTCTGGAAAGCTGAGATTTTTGCGCAGTTTTTGGTGTTGAGGTACGTGAAAACTCACGCGGAAGTAGGTAAAACCCTAACAACCAAAAGAAAAAATAGGAAATTTTGCCGATTTGTCAAAAATCACGTTACGAGTTGATTTTTCACAGATCAGGACCCCAAAATAGTTTTTTTTGGCACTATAAAGATGGGAAATATGACGCCCTTCCCAACGGTGCCCTTATTTTTAAAATTTCACGGTATATTAAGGTAGTTACAGTAATTTTAAGACCGTTATGGTAGCCGTTAAGATAGTTATGGTAGACGTAAGATCGATCACGAAAAAAATTTCAAAATGGGAAAAACTTGGAAAAACAAGGGGTTAAGACAAAATTGTTAAGAAACATTTTTTCACGGTAGGTAGAATACACCGTAGGGGTCACCAAAAAGGGGGCGTGGCAAGCGTGACGTCAGCGCGAGACCACCATCCTAACTCTTCCTTCGGTAAACATACAGCCAGTCCGGTTTTTATTTGATTTTTGAGGAATCTGGCTTTTCCTTAATGGATTTCTCAATGGATGCCTCCAGAATATCTATGAGGAGGATAACGGTAAAATATCGAGGAGGTTCCTATTCAAAGGATGAAGTTATATATGGGAAACAGTCGATCACATTTATTGAAGGGCCGACACCAGTAACACAGGTCTGCAAAAAAAATTTTTGATCAGCTGCATGGAATCTTTTAGCTATAGTTTATGTTTTTTGGTGTGCTGAATCCAAAAATGACCGTCATTTTTATCCATCACGCACAGTTTTCTTGCAAAATAGGGGAGAAGGGGAAATAAAAACGAAAATTGAGAAAAAAACATCATAATTTGTATTTTGTACAATCTCAAAATAATTGAGTATTCGTTTCCTATTCAATACAAAATACTCAAAGAATTTATTCATTTTGCTTGTGGAACCTTTTCTTCTTTTCTTTCACACTTCGTCGCGTACGTTTTCGTGTTCCAGCATTGTCTGTATCTCTCTTGAGCATCCAACAGTAGTCAGCTAGCATATTGACGTCCCATCGTCCTTGGTAGCGTTTTTCCATATCTCGAACGTCTTGGTGAAATCGTTCACCTTGCTCCTCACTGAACTCTCCCAAGTTTTCTGGGAAGTATTCTACATGGGAGTGTAGGAGATGAACTTTTAAGCTCATGTTGCATCCCTGAGCTTTGTAGGCAGCCAACATGCGATTCACAATGGATTTGTAGTTAGGGTCTTTCGTATTGCCTAAAAACTTTTGCCTTTTGCACTACATCCTTGAATGAGTCCCAAGCTTCTTTTTCTTTATCACTCATTGATACTGAAAACAAGGGATCGGACAAAAGTTTTCGTATGTCAGGTCCTGCAAAAACTCCCTCTTTCAATTTAGCTTCAGACAGTTTTGGAAACTTTGAACACACATATTTGATACATTCCCCATCTCTTGGCAATGATTTGATGTTACAACCTGTGTACTATGTTCCGCAAGGCATCCTGACTTTTGAGAAAATCAAATGAACAACGTGTTATGACATGATTCTGGGCATCCTTACGCTTCTCCTTCTTCAAAAATATCCCACCCCCTTCTTCCTACCTCCTCTATTTCAGTACATATCATTCCTGGGAGTGACATGACTAAATATGAATGTGAAAATACTCATGCATTCATAAAATTGACAACTTGGCAGCAACTACGAAATTGAAGTTCAAGGCTAAATAACACCATACGTGGAATTCAAAAAAACAGTTTTGCAAAAAAACTAGACGTGATGGAATTTTTTGAGTATTTTTTTCGGTTTCAGCATGTAAAAACCCATGAGAACCAGTAAAAAAATCGTTTGCAATTTTTTGGTTGCAGACATGTGTAATGTATTAAGTAGTACTTCTAAGTAAGAAAAATGTAAATCATAATGTACGAGTATGAACAGAACTCTTGACTTAGGTGTGACATTATGTACATGTTTGATGAACAAAAATACGTTAATTTATTAATTTGTGAATTTTTTTAGACAATTTTCTTCCATCTGACGACACACACCTCCGTTTCCTTAGTTTTTCTTCTTTTATTTTAATATTCAAACATTTAATGCGAAAAAAGTTCGGACGAAGCAAGTTGCAAAGTACCCATCAATGTCGGGATATGATCCATGAATTGAATCTATCAAGGTTTTGAATACCTTCGGACATTTTTTGATAAATTGGCCGTGAAATCTCGTAAATTCCATTTTTAAAACATTTTTCAAGCAAAAATCAGATGGCTTGATCAGGAACCCTCTAGAGATAATTTGCAACCAGTTTCTATCAGAATGGGGAAATTTTCTTGTGTAGTCACCGTAAATGTGTGCCTTTTCCGGATGTTTCTTCTTCATTCTGAATGCTAGGTACCCTGCTGACATTTTCTATCACTAAAAGAAGATATTCCGATGGCTGGGTTGATAGGTCTGTAGAAGTTATGTTTTTAGTGTACTCCGTCCGATTCTCATGTAGTACTCTGTTCCTTATTTTCTGCAATATGCGATAGACTATTTGAGTTGGCCATGATGTTATTGACTTCTTTACAATAGTCATTTCTAAGTACTCGTGCAGTCCGTTTGGACTGTTTGGCATGAGCTGACCTTTAGTTCGGTATCAGCCAATGGAGAACAGCATCTGGTTTTAGTATTTGTTTCACAGGCAAACCCAATAACTCGTTCTTTAAATCCCGTTGGTAGTCCGATTCATCAAAATGGTGCGAGCAAATACGACAATTATCGACAGAAAAGGCATCTATTCGCTTACAGGCATCCACTTCGCTCTCACTTCTTCATTCTTCGGAAAAGAGTGGAAGTGAAATCCGCTCTCATTTTGATGCCGACCATGATTTCCACATTCCGCAACAGCTCAACAAACCATTTTGATATTTGTGAACACTTCAAAACACTCGTTAGGTTGCACACGAAGCAACTGAGCCGCAAACGCAATACAAACTCATAGACGAACAAATGAACGTGGTCTCGCCGTGACGTCAGTCCTCGGGGAATCCCCAATCACCCCACCCATTGGTCCCTACAGTCTGTTTTACCTACCGTGCATTTTTTTACTTAAATTTGGTGCAGAATCGACTCCCGAAGTTTTCTGGTTCTTAACATTTTCCAGCAAACCTCTCTTTGTACAACCAGTTTGGACTTCTTTATGACCACCTTTCCACTTCAAAGAGACGTCGAACTTCCGTTTTGATTGAATTTCCCCTATATTTTATGATTTACGCATCTAACATTAGTTATCATTTTATTTTTTAAATAGATCGTATTTACAAGCCTTTCTTCACTGTAAATACTGTTCAGCAGAGAGCAGCTGCACGAATCGCACACGCACGAAGAATACAATCAAAACACACACTCTTGCATCCTCAAATTTGCTGGTGATGAACAAAAAAAATCCATTCAATACTTGAAAACTTACAAGTAGTTTCTAGGATACCTCTGCTGTAAAAAGTACCGAAAAAATGTTCATCCAAAAGATTTTAAAAATTTAATAAACATTTGCGTCCTATCCGGAAACATGATGTTATGAAGAAATATCACTGACAAAATATCATGCTGTCCAGATGTAGGGACAAGGGAACGCAGAATACAGAAACACTTTACAATCTTTTGCAATGTAATAAATTACCCGCGTGTTCTTTCTTTCACTATGAAGACTGACCGTTTTCAAGATTCATTCTCTCTGCCACACTACCACCGCATAGAAAAGTGGAAGGAAGAAAAGACAAATTTATGCGTCTCACTGAAATTTTGAACATGAAGAATCGCCTTCGCATTTTATCAAACTGAGCAGACAAACATGTTTGCAGTTAATCTCGACAATTGAGTTGGATTTTGAGGGGTAGTGAACTAGTTTTGCTGAAACTATTGGTGCTTCTCAAGAGAGGTTACGAAATCGTATAGGACTCCAGTCAGCTAGGTTTTTTCAAGAATCGTAAACAACCAATTCTGTGTCTCAGTAGAATGAACAATTTTATTTTTGGAGTGGAGTTACGGAAAGTGGAGGTGGAAGGGAACCCTCTGAAGCTGTAAATACACGGAATAACTTTTGCCTGTCATCCATCGAAGTATAAACTAGGTTGTACGTTTCTAACCGTAATAATGAACAAGTGTAGAGGTGCTGAGCTAGTTTTTCTGAAAAGTAAATCGGAAAACTCAAAAACTCGTTTGAAAAACCAACGCTCTTTTCAATTTATAGAAAATCGTAAACATCCGCTTTCGTGTTTCAGCGCCTCATTTGTGAATTGGAAAAAGGTCGGAAGCCCACGTACGTAGAGATGATGATAAGTACTGTTATCATGTAAAGAACTTCTTCCTAGTACGTAAACACTGGGTCGCTGGAAGCAGCATACAGAGCTCAGTACAAACTGACTCGAACTACACACAACAGTACGAGCATCGTGTTAAGAATGAATTTGTCGTCCTACCTCGATGAAATCGAATTTTATGTACCTCCCTACACTTGCAGATTTTTTTCATTCCGTTTGGTTCCATGTACTTCCGCAGGGAGCAGCTAATGTGCATAGTTGCTTGGGAGGTAGCGTCCCCACGGTTACCGAGCTCAGTACACTGCACACACACACACACACACACACACACACACACATACACACACACACAAAACCTTCATAAAAGAAAACAATAATCCGATCGCTAACTATTCTAACCTGTATTATTCCAAAGTTGTACTCTTCTCACCCTTCAAACTCTATCATTTACAGTTTTTCAATGGCAACTAGGCGTCTAAATCCGACTTGTAAAAATATGGGCTAGTTCAATTAAAACAATCTTTTCAAAATATTCACTTTTTCTCAAAACCATTTCAACATGACGATAATTTAGATAATAAGTTACCCAGATAGTCTTTGGAACCAGTGCTCGACGAATTCATTAACTGGCTGTAATTAACCCACATTCATGAATCTAATATAGTTTATTAATTAATGTGGATATTTTAACATAGTTATTTGTAGTATGTCGAATAATTATTTGAATGCCTGAAAGAAACGTAGCTACCGGACTAATATAATTTTATACATTAAGTTAGGTAGTTGATTTTGTTAGTTAAAGTAAGTTTTTCTGCTCCGGGCTGTCAAGATCAGAGCTCCAACTTATTAATTTTTCCTGGAAAATTATTTAGATTAGTTATAAGAGTAGGTATACATACCTACTCTATGCTATATACCTACTCTTATGTTTTACAGCTACCTACTCTATGCTATATATAGCATAGGTAGCTGTAAAACATAAGAGTAGGTATATAGCATAGAGTAGTTTATAGCATAGAATAAGTATATAGCTTAGAGTAGCTATACAGCATAGAGTAGGTATATAGCATAAAGTAGATATATAGCATAGAGTAGGTACATAGCATAGAGTAGCTATATAGCATAGAGTAGGTATATAGCATAGAGTAGGTAGCTGTAAAAAGTAAATCCAACTTGTAAAAATATGGATTGGTTCAATTAAAACGATCTTCTCAAAATATTCACCATATTTCACAAAACTGTATGTTTCTTCACTTTTTTGTTTATTCTTTTTTTTAAATACCTAATGATATACCTGAGATTACACACACCCTCGCACATGACGATTATTTAGATAATTAAATAAATATTAAATTTATGATAATTTATTATAATAACTGATAATTAAAAACAGAAACAAAGAAAAATAACCCTAAATAATTTTCCTGGGCAAATTTTTTCTGGAAAATTATTTAGGGTTATTTTTCTTTGTTTCTGTGTCCATCGTGCCCTGGTTTAGTGTTTTAAGAAATAGGTATGTATGTGTAGGGTAGGTGTAGGTGTAGAACATAAGAATAGGTATAGAGCAAAGAGTAGGTAGATATAGAAATATGAGTAGATATATAGCATAGAGTAGATATATAGCATAGATATACAACATAGAGTAAGGACAGAACAAAGGAGAATGTATATAGCATAGAGTAGGTGAATGTAGAACATAATAGTAGGTAGATGTACTACATAGGAGTAGGATTAGAGCATAGAGCAGGTAGATATAGAACATAAGATTAGTTAGATGTACAACATAGGAGTAGGATTAGAGCATTGAGTCTGACTGAACCATAGAATAGGTAGATGTGGAGATTGTAGAATATTATGGAGCTTCTCAATATATGCGTTGTCTCATCATTAGACAATTTTACAATAGCTTTTTTCTTTAATCGTAGGATTAATACGATAAGTTGTAAACCATTCCATTAACTAGTTTAGGTGTACAGCACAGTAGAGTAATTTAGCGTAGTAGGAAATTTATAATTATTTATTTTATTATATAGGTACATGAAAATAACAATATATAACAACAACAATATATAACAATATTTTATTTATTCATTTATTTATTTTTATTTTTATATTTATTTATATTTCTGCAATAAGAATAACGTCGGCCAAAATTATGCATCGTTAGTGAGTCGTTAGATGAAAAATATGCGACAGAACTATCCTTGTTAGGCTCAGTTTGATAGCTATTCTTCGTAGTTTGTACAGTTAAGGAATTTAATAATAATGGGTATCACCGTTCTTACATCGTAGGTGTAACATAACAATGAGATGATGTCGTGATTATTGTAGGTGTAGAGTGTAGGGTAAACGAAGGGGTCATTGATAGCTGAGGTTCACATTTGCTGTCACATTTTCGTGTTTTTTTTTTTAATAAACATTTTTAGGATATTGTGGTGCCAGCTGGTGGTCATTAGGTAATTAACATCACTATAGGCGTCGCAAGAGTGATAAATATGTCAGGATTGAATAAATTTAGTATTTATATAGAGCTCAAGGTTGATTTGGGTTATCCTTCCATACCTTCTTCAATGCACTCTCTTTCAGTTTTCATTTTGGATTCATCATACTGCTAACAACATTTTGCCGTCATAATCTGTAGCTCTTCACGAAAAAAATACCCCTGCAATATAACGGGATGATAACGACCGCCACACAAATTTCTGCTTGTTGTGATCATGGACACCCATGTCAGTGATTCCACCACGTATTTAATATAGTCATCATTGGATGGACAGCTCATTGGATTGGACTAGGCTGTAATATTTGCCAAACCTAAAAATTTAAATTCATAAAATAGGCGTCAACGTCCCCATAATTTACCCTAGAGTAGATATAGAATATATAAAAGTAGCTGTAGAGTATAATACATATATAATTCATATATTTATGGTGTAGGTGCACAGCGTAGTAGAGTAGGAGTAGAACTTTGAGTTTGTATGTAGTAGAGTAGAATTCATATCATAACATAGTGTAGGCGCACAGCGTAGTAGAGTAGGAGTAGAACTTTCAGTTTGTATGTAGTAGAGTAGAATTCATATCATAACATAGTGTAGGCGCACAGCGTAGTAGAGTAGGAGTAGAACTTTGAGTTTGTATGTAGTAGAGTAGAATTCAAATCATAACATAGTGTAGGTGCACAGCGTAGTAGAGTAGGAGTAGAACTTTGAGTTTGTATGTAGTAGAGTAGAATTCAAATCATAACATAGTGTAGGCGCACAGCGTAGTAGAGTAGGAGTAGAACTTTGAGTTTGTATGTAGTAGAGTAGAATTCATATCATAACATAGTGTAGGCGCACAGCGTAGTAGAGTAGGAGTAGAACTTTCAGTTTGTATGTAGTAGAGTAGAATTCATATCATAACATAGTGTAGGCGCACAGCGTAGTAGAGTAGGAGTAGAACTTTGAGTTTGTATGTAGTAGAGTAGAATTCAAATCATAACATAGTGTAGGTGCACAGCGTAGTAGAGTAGGAGTAGAACTTTGAGTTTGTATGTAGTAGAGTAGAATTCAAATCATAACATAGTGTAGGTGCACAGCGTAGTAGAGTAGGAGTAGAACTTTCAGTTTGTATGTAGTAGAGTAGAATTCATATCATAACATAGTGTAGGCGCACAGCGTAGTAGAGTAGGAGTAGAACTTTCAGTTTGTATGTAGTAGAGTAGAATTCATATCATAACATAGTGTAGGCGCACAGCGTAGTAGAGTAGGAGTAGAACTTTGAGTTTGTATGTAGTAGAGTAGAATTCATATCATAACATAGTGTAGGTGTACAGCGTAGTAGAGGAGGAATAGAACTTGATTCCTTTCTCATGTAGGTGTAGTATTTAAATACGAGTATTTAGACTCGTCCATCTTGAATCAAACACTTCCGCAGGAACAGCAAATGTGCATAGTTGCTTGGGAGGTAGCGTCCCCACGGTTACCGAGCTCAGTACACTGCACACACACACACACACACACACACACACACACACACACACACACACACACTACCTTCATAAAACAGGAATAGTATTTAAACCTATGTTATTCTCAATTTCTAGATTTATTTTAAATCACAACTTTGATTGGGTGATTCTATCATCTTTCAGGTTATATCTTGGATAATTGTCTTATAAATTAGAATATACCTCAGACAATATTTACTTGTATTAAAGAACAGATTACATCTTAGAATAGTAAACGTATACAAAGAGACACTTGAACCAAACACAGAGACACCTTTCACCAATATTTCAGTATTCACGTGATATACACACAACATACTATCTCAATATTATCATAAATCATCAAGGAATCAGGGCTGTTCTTCGTCATAAGATATTATTTATTAGTTGTCAAGAGATGCTATGCCTGAGAATATAGTTAAGGCGTTTTATGAAAATGTCATCAAGCCACGAGATTATCGTGCAGGAACTGAGTAGTTTAAGCCATTGTTCATAGGTTAATATCTTATATTACAGATTAAGCTAGAATATTTTGAATTTATCTTTGAGCAAGGTGACCTAATAACAAGTAGAAACAAATTTTAAACGTAGAATAGAAAATATAATTATTTCCGAGTGCTCCAATTATTTTTAACCTTGTAACCTTATAAGCAACATGGTTACAAGTAATGCCGAGAAAATTAGTTTTTAAGTTAGTTTTCAAGAATCGTCATCCAGTGCCACCATTGTAATTTTATAAGAGACAACTTTGATTTCGTGAATCTCATTATACTCATACGATTACAGATTAGATTAAATCTTTTAAAATAGAATATATCATAGATTATTTTCATCTAGTAGATTAGTAAACGTATGCAAAGAGACCATTGAACGAACACAAAGACACCAGCGACCAACATAATAGCCAAGCAACTTATTACTACACTATTATTATCATGTAAACAGGGCTGTTCTACGTCATAAGGTATTACATAACAGGCTATATCTTAGATTGTTTTTCATCTTGTAGTTCAGTTTATATCTTAGTTTAGTAAACATAAACAAAGAGACCCTTGAACCAAAAACAAAGACACCAATGACCGACATTTCACTGTTATTTAATAGCCAAGCAACTTATTATTACAATATTATCATATATATTTTTATGTAAACATAAACAAAGAGACCCTTGAACCAAACACAAAGACACCAATGGCCGACATTTCACTGTTCTTTAATAGCCAAGCAACTTATTATTACAATATTATCATATCTTATTATGTAAACAGGGCTGTTCTACGTCATAATATATTACATAACAGGTTATATCTTAGTTTAGTAAACATAAACAAAGAGACCCTTGAACCAAACACAAAGACACCAATGACCGACATTTCACTGTTATTTAATAGCCAAGCAACTTATTATTACAATATTATCATATCTTATTATGTAAACAGGGCTGTTCTACGTCATATTATATTACATAACAGGTTATATCTTAGTTTAGTAAACATAAACAAAGAGACCCTTGAACCAAAAACAAAGACACCAATGACCGACATTTCACTGTTATTTAATAGCCAAGCAACTTATTATTATAATATTATCATATGTTATTATGTAAACAGGGCTGTTCTACGTCATAATATATTACATAACAGGTTATATCTTAGTTTAGTAAACATAAACAAAGAGACCCTTGAACCAAACACAAAGACACCAATGACCTACATTTCACTGTTCTTTAATAGCCAAGCAACTTATTATTACAATATTATCATATATATTTTTATGTAAACATAAACAAAGAGACCCTTGAACCAAACACAAAGACACCAATGACCGACATTTCACTGTTCTTTAATAGCCAAGCAACTTATTATTACAATATTATCATATATATTTTTATGTAAACATAAACAAAGAGACCCTTGAACCAATCACAAAGACACCAATGACCGACATTTCACTGTTCTTTAATAGCCAAGCAACTTATTATTACAATATTATCATATATATTTTTATGTAAACATAAACAAAGAGACCCTTGAACCAAACACAAAGACACCAATGACCGACATTTCACTGTTCTTTAATAGCCAAGCAACTTATTATTACAATATTATCATATATATTTTTATGTAAACATAAACAAAGAGACCCTTGAACCAAACACAAGGACACCAATGACCGACATTTCACTGTTCTTTAATAGCCAAGCAACTTATTACTACAATATTATCATATATATTTTTATGTAAACATAAACAAAGAGACCCTTGAACCAAACACAAAGACACCAATGACCGACGTTTCACTGTTCTTTAATAGCCAAGCAACTTATTATTACAATATTATCATATCTTATTATGTAAACAGGGCTGTTCTACGTCATAATATATTACATAACAGGTTATATCTTAGTTTAGTAAACATAAACAAAGAGACCCTTGAACCAAACACAAAGACACCAATGACCGACATTTCACTGTTCTTTAATAGCCAAGCAACTTATTATTACAATATTATCATATATATTTTTATGTAAACATAAACAAAGAGACCCTTGAACCAAACACAAAGACACCAATGACCGTATTTATTTAGAAATGAATGCATTTTTTGTAAGTAATAAATTATCATAGCGTTAAGTTACACATTCGGCCTTGAAATCTCTATAACCATATTGTGTTTCCCGGCAATGGGTTCACATGGGTTTAGGTAGTTTTGAGCTAAGTAGATAATTAGTAATATCTCCACTAGTTTTATCATTTATTACTTTATTACTACATTGTGAATTATGATACCAACTTCAGTTTTCTACTGAAAGTGGTTTGCATTCTATGACTTGTCAAAGTTACTTGCGCCGGTGACGTCACTGGACTTGTACCCCCCTCGCCAACTGTGACGTCACCGTATCTCGCAACTTTGAAAAATCATATTATAAAACTGCGGTTCTTTTTAAAAATGCGGTTGACGCTCATTAAGGTAGGCAACGATGAGCTACAACACAGTTAAGATAGTCGTTTTATTATCCAACTAGGTTATATTCAAGTAAATTCAGAATAATTATCAGTACACAACTACACATCTTTCCTTAGAATAAGTTCTTAGAAACGCACTCGCTTAGTAATACTTATGATTTACGATATCTATCTTGTATGCGTATGTTTAACCCCAGCTGACGCTATCCTTCATATTCATGGAACATTGTAAATTTATGTATCTGCGTAATTTTGAGCTACTTTTAGGTAAAGAAGGTCATATCGCACCTTCCTTAAAATAAGGGCGCAACTCAAAAATTACAGTTCATAGACAAAACACACACCTTCAAAAAGGACTGTTCTCAATTATCACATTATTCTATTGTGTCCTTGTTCTACGGCGGGTTCGAAATGATTGTTTCATTTTAATGTCTGAAATTATCAAGTCTCGATTAAAAACCGGTTTTATTCCAGAAAAATCCATTATTTCAGGGAGTTATCAGTTCCATCATGATGGTTTATGATTTTTTACCATGAATTCAGTGGTAGGTACTCGTCTTTCCCCAGGTTTAACCAGAATAGCAATATTCTTTCAATTGTAAGGACGTGAGACCATAAATCAACATATTGGTCGCTCTCCACTATGTTCTGAGATCAGACTCAGTTTCTATCATCACTACTAACCCGTTCTCAGGTAGCGTTTGTAACTTTGACTTTTCTTAATCTGTGATAGAGTGGAAAGCTTAGCATTTTGATGACCAAAAAAAAACCAAGAAAAAACCTTCTAGTTGATCATCATACTTAGTTTTTGACTTTATCTTTTATTAAGACTTGTAGGTTCAAGTTTTCTTAAGTTCGATTATCAAAGTATCTATTTGCAAATAAATAATGATTTATTATATGTTTGTGACTTCAATATATTCATTATTTCAAATTTAATTCCGTGACTAAGAGCATTAAAACTCAATTCAGTGATATCAGCAATGGAAAAGCATTATTTTCATTACCATCAGTGATGTTCTGAGAGCTACTGATATATTCGGAGGTAGATGGAGACTTAAATGATGGTAGCAGTTAGCTGTACATTATGTAGTTTCTTACAGTACAGAATTCCATTGATAGAAAATAATTCCCCCTGTAGGTCGGGGTTAGAATAAACCTACCGCACCCCAAGCGTGTCGTAAGAGGCGACTAAATGGGGTCCCCTCTGTCATTCGCTAGGCAGCAAACTTGAAGCATTCTCGGGGAAGCAACATCTTTTACCCTGAAGCAGAGGGGAAGCCTGACCCCAGGCTTAGAAGGCTGCTACTTTCAGATGTTATCAGCCTGCATGGAAAAAAAGTAGCTCAAATATGTTAAGATTATCCTTCTACGTAGTGATGAGGACGTGAAGCTTGTTGAAGTTCGATACGGTTGATGAAGAAGTTTTTTCTCCGTATGAGTCGTTGTAAACTTGATTGAACTATTATTTTTAAGGTGCGATATCTCCCAATGGACCAAATGTTCCACTCTACATTCGTTTAATCCAAGTATTCTTGAGTGAACGGCCTAACCACTGGTGGCTTTGGATTCCACGATGCAACTGAGTAGGGCTAAGTAGGGAGATGTTTGGCATAACATTTGGACATTACTCAAGAGGGAGTTGAAAACTGGCTCGTGTTGAGATGCTTTATACTTTGCTTAAACTTTGGACTTCCGATCTTCAGACTGTAAACTCCCTGTTCCGTTATGCCAAGTGTCTCTCTTCCAACTTAGCCCACAGTTAGATCGTGGAAACTGCACCCATGAGTGCTGTCGCCATTCACTGGAGTATTCTGACAAGTAGAATGGGTGTAAATTGGTGCATTTTGTGTGGAGTAACTCACCTGACCACCTATCACAAGCCAAACATTATCCATAAATATCAACGTCATTAGACAACCATAAGACCATCCTGAAACCCATACCACCACTCAACAGTTCTGAAGGTACCTATTACCCTTTCAAGTCCAACTTCTTGTGTTTTTTCTACTGCAGGCCTTGGGAAGGCTCAACCAAATAGTGCCCCAATAGAAAATAGGGGGACAGGTACAATTTCATCACTCTGACCGAACCTCAACAAACAGTGCATCCTCATGAATGTACATTATGAAATTCGTTATGGAACTTTCCACTAACTAATCATTATTATTTTTCTAATTTACTATAACAATATTGTAAGGTACTACATATACTTGTGTGCTAGGTCTTAAAATCTCTGTTTATTTGTAATTATTAATCAAGTTCAGCTTGTAGTTTAGTCTTAATTAGATCATAGTTATTTATAAGTTGATTCCCAGATCAATTGAATTAGGCTAGTAATTTTTGATAAATTGTTAGTAGGCGTTTAGCTGAAACCAAAAATCATGTTATTAGCACTCAAAATAGAGTTGGTAGGGTGGATTTGGAACCAATCAGAACTAAATTTAATTCGTCGTCTCATAAAGTTAGTTTGGATTGTGGTATGTCGATAGGATAGTTTATTGTACTGCATAGTAATAAGTCTCCTTATGGATGGAATCTTCTTAGATGATTAGTGTTATCATTCTCTATTAGAATGAGTATTGTAAATAATTCCCCCTGTAGGTCGGGGTTAGAATAAACCTACCGCACCCCAAGCGTGTCGTAAGAGGCGACTAAATGGGGTCCCCTCTGCCATTCGCTAGGCAGCAAACTTGAAGCATTCTCAGGGAAGCGACATCTTTTCCCCTGAAGCAGAGGGGAAGCCTGACCCCGGGCTTAGAAGGCTGCTACTTTCAGATGTTATCAGCCTCCATGGAAAAAAAGCAGCTCATATATGTTAAGATTATTCTACGTAGTGATGAGGACGTGGAGCTTGTTGAAGTTCGATACGGTTGATGAAGACGTTATTTCTCCGTATTTATTGAGTCGTTGTAAACTTGATTGAACTATTGCTTTCAAAGTGCGATAACTCCGAATGGGTCAAATGTACCAATCTACATTCGTTTAATCCAAGTATCCTTGAGTGAACGGCCTAACCACTGGTGGCTTTGGATTCCACGATGCAACTGAGTAGGGCTAAGTAGGGAGATGTTTGGCATAACATTTGGACATTACTCAAGAGGGAGTTGAAAACTGGCTCGTGTTGAGATGCTTTATACTTTGCTTAAACTTTGGACTTCTGATCTTCAGAATGTGAACTCCCTGTTCCGTTATGCCAAGTGTCTCTCTTCCAACTTAGCCCACAGTTAGATCGTGGAAACTGCAGCCATGTGTGCTTTCGCCCTTCACTGAAGTATTCTGAAAAGTAGAATGGGTGTAAATTGGTGCATTTTGTGTGGAATAACTCACCTATCACAAGCCAAACATTATCCATAAATATCAACATCATTAGGCAACCATAGGACCATCCTGAAACCCATACCACCACTCAACAGTTCTGAAGGTACCTATTACCCTTTCAAGTCCAACGTCTTGTGTTTTTTCTGCTGCAGGCCTTGGGAAGGCTCAACCAAATAGTGCCCCAATAGAAAGCAGGGGGGCTGCACACTGTGCACAGCAGCAGCTGTACACTCTTCATCACTCTGACCGAACCTCAACAAACAGTGCATCCTCATGAATGTACATTATGAAATTCGTTATGGAACTTTCCACTAACTACTTTTTATTATTTTTCTAATTTACTATAACATTATTGTAAGGTACTACTTATACTTGTGTACTAGGTCTTGAAATATCTATACATTAATTTACATACATTTTTCATTATTATTTACATATTAATATATTATTACTGTTATAATATTATTTTTATTATCATTTATTATTATATTATAATTAATAATATATTATTTTATTATTCATTTTTGTTTCTTATTTATTATTCATAATATCACAATTAGGTGCTATACCTTATTATATTCACGCAGTATCTCCGAATTCTTAGTATTTTTCTGTACATAACTTACCATGTTTACCCTTTATTTCAATATTACTCGTAGTATATTGTCACCTTATTAATACCTGGGGATTCAACAAATCCTACCGACCTTTTCCCCTTGTAAAAAAAAAAAAATTAATAAAATAAAAACAAAAAAATAATAATAAAAACAAAAAAAAATTAAAAAACTTCCTTACCTTTCCAATTACAGATCCAAATTTTGCTGGATCACCAATTGCTTGATAGACTGATACTAGAATTAAATATTATTCTATGGTATTTATTAATTATATTTACTTATTATTAGGTAGTTTGTAAGCTATTTTGTCCCTTCTTATCCACTTCTTATAGTGAGTTATTATTATTATTATGTATGCAAAGTTTCCGTGCATTTATTTTTGAACACCTCGGTAATTTATTAGAATCCAAGTTGTTTGAGATCGGAAATTATCAGCCCCACGGGCCCTTAAAATGAAACCATAGAGATAAATGAGTTCATTCACTTCATCATCTTCAAGTAACTATCAAACATTGCCAATAAATGACTGGAATATTACAAATTGAACAACCCCCAACTTCCCTCACTTTCTCAACATCTTTATATTTACTTATTGCTTAGTAATATATTGTAAGGTTAAACAATTATTATTCACCTTCTCGAATTATATTTAACGAGGCTCGTTTAGTCGATGATTTCAATAAATATGTGCTGCTGTCATGATTTGTTATTATCACAATATATAATAATTATTTAATAAAGAGATTTAGTCTTGCAAGTAATTTTCAGTCTCGGTTGGTGTAACAAACAGTTGATTCCCAGTCGTATCATGTTGTCTCGTACGCGTACAAACTTTTATGGATTTAAATTTTCACTACAGAACTTTCGTTATTCGTTAAGGTGAAGCGTCTATAGCGTCTCGCTTTCGCATTCCTGTACATATATTATGTTATGCAGTTAATAAATGTGGATGCTATCATGCAACTTTGCGTATACTAAAGTACCTCAATGATGTTTTTTATTTACATCATTGAACTTTCTTAAGATTATTCAAAATACGCAGAGGTTTACGAAGACAATCCACCGTTTTAAATTTAAATTAACAGTTTTTTGTTTCAATATTTCAATTATCAAATAATTTTAAACAATTTAAAACTAAAATAAAACAAACAAATTGCATTCTAAGTACTGTGCTATTTAGTGACCATCCTCTCTTCAATGCGCATGGAAAATAACATTATGTTTAATGAAAATACTATTAACCACATTACTACTAATTTCAATACTAAGGTGAATGCCAATTTCCAGCACTTGTGTACTTTTCCTTACAGATATATACGTACATGTGGAATTACTTTGTTTCTTTTATTGTAGGTCACTCATCTGTTTTTGTGGTGAACATTTTTAAATAATTTTTTGTAATTTTTTCAACAATTTTTTAAATTATCTTATCATAGCAACACTTTTGTCATTTGAATTAGGTATGTTAATATGTGTTGGTGCTTATGTTTTGTGTCGTATTTCATTTTAAGAATTTGGTATCAGGCATCCAACAGTGAAAATGTATTATTTGTTTTACTAATAATTTCAATTATTTGAGCACATTAAAAAAAAGAAAAAAAAACTATAGTTTCTTCTTGATTTAAATGAGATGAAATTAGGTGTTTAATTATATAAGCTTTCCTGCACTACAAAGTATTGTTAGTTATGTTAATAATCTTTTTAAAAAAATTTCTCTTCATATTTTATAATTTTTTTGTTGCTTTTATTACTCTTGTATTCTGTATGCATATTCATGTTTGCCCAGGTATTTTTTTAAGATTAGGCTAGTCAGTAGAATTTTGGAGGGTGTTGTGTATTTTACAGTAGAAGTATGTTTCATTCAAGCATCCACCATCGAATGCAATATCCTGTACTTTGAATCAGTTCAGTACGTTTTAGTTCGACATTCTTGTTTCCCATCTTATCTTTTTTTTAATTGGTTTTTGTACACCAGAAACAAGTTAGTATTGCTCAAGGAGCATTTTTGAATCCAAAATATTTCATTTGACTCAGTATATAGTTTGAGTATATTTGAATTTGACATGCTTTGTCTTTAACTTTGAGTTTTTTTGGTATTAAGTATTTTACTGTAGGAGTAAGTATGTTTCACTCATGTACCCATCACTCAATGTAAAATTCAGTAATTATAATCACGTCATGCTTTGTTTTCACATGTTCACCATTCAGTAGTAGAAGTAAACGTTTGTTTCACTTACGTGAGCGCTATTCAATGCAAATTCGAAGTAGTACAGTAGATTTGAGTGAGACATACTTGTTTTTCATTCTATCTATTCACTTTGTGGTGGTGGGGATTTGGGTATAAAACAATTAGAAAAAAGAAATAAGTGCACTTATCAATGCAATGGAGTATATTTTTTCTTAAAGAACCGTAGTGCATGCATGTAATGTTGTTCGTCCACTACAATTATCCATAAGTACCCTATGATGTGTCCACAAAATCACCAAATGTCTTCCTTGATAATTCAGTGATAAAATAACAATCATTAGAAATTATTGGTCCCCTCCTGTAATGATCAACTATTTTAGGTACTTTTATTGTTGCAGTTGACTAAACTTCACACTTTATTTGTCAAAATTATATTGTCATATTTATTAGTATAAAAATTATGTTATCATGTAACATATTTGTACAACCGTTTATTGTCATTCAATGTTTTTTTTTTTCTGTAATGCTGTTTAAAATAAAGTGCATTTATTTCTATGTCTTGTTTTCATGATTCCTTGTCCTCATATTTTTCCGAATCTGAAAAAACTGATGGTTTTTTCTTCAGGAACAAAAGAAATTACAGGAAATCACAGTCTCAAAGATTGATTCGGAAAATTATCACCCGATGATTCATCAATTTTCCTATTGCGGGTAATTTCAGAGATGAAATTACTTTTCATTTGAGTTCGAAAGTATCTCAAAATTATTAGTATTTATTTTTGAATGGATCACCCCAGTCAAATTGGTCGTAACCACTGTTCTGACTCCTGGGGAATTCAACTCGGGACAAAGTGCTTTCCTCCGCTCTCTAGACTATTTTGTTTCCTCATGAGCTTACTTGCTAGAGATATTGTTAATGACGTCTCCATGCCAATTTGAACAAGTGAATTTGATGATCGGACGTTGAGAGGAACTGAGCAGTGGACGTCAGGTATCACTTTCCAGAAATAAAATTGTAAAATTGAGTTCAATCTGCGAGATTAATACGAACATACTGATATTTAGGGACGTCTCATGTCAATCTGACGGCTTGCTGCATGAATTTAAAATTTAACAAAATTCACAGTTTATAAGTTGGATAGAGATCAGCCTATGAGCGTCTGCTTTTCCTTCTGATTAACTGAGTAGATAATTTTTACCGAATAGGCAAGAAATAGTTTTCAAGTTTGGAGTAGGCAAATGCCATGGAAAAACGAGAAACAATAACTCAGACTTTTTCGATAAGGGAATTCGCAGATAGACAAACCAAGTAGAGAGCTAGGTTTGAGAGTGTTGGACTGGAAGGGTTGTGTCCTTCAATGCCCAGGATCTGTCCTTATAGAGGAAGGACGCTTGGGTGGGAGTCGTTTCCCCACTCGGGAGGTGTCTCCCCTCTGTCCTGCTCTTGGTCGTTCAGGGGCGATGATGCTTGGTCCTCCTATCTCCTGCGTTTATTATAGTAATTAATTAACAGACACAAGTTTGTTTCTCCATAGTCACGATGAACTATTCGTGGAGCCAGATTTCACACGCTAGACACCTGGTTTTTAGGACGTCCCACAGTAAGACTTGGGCGTCCTTATGCGATCGATCTGGGGTGAAGTTGGACAACACTCAACAGAAGAAAAAAACCACACAGTAATCCGTTTTAGACCATTCTGAATCCAAATCCGCGAAAAAAACCATAGGTGTATGTCTGTGTGTGTGTGTGTGTGACAAAATCTTGTGTCGTCTGCACAGGCCTTAGTCCTCAACCGATTTTCGTGGTTCTTTTTTTGTTCGACGCGGAAAACTATCTAGTTGTGGACTACGTCGCCGGAATTTCGAATTTTGCTTTTTAAGGGGGGGGAAGGGGGGGTTAATGCTTAAAAAACGTGCGATTGCGGGCGTAATCATGTAAACTCAGCCCAGGCCTCAATTTCCAACCGATTTGTGTGTTTCTTTTTTCGTTTGACTCAAATAACTCCCGAGTTGTACATAATTTCACCCAAGTACCTACCAAAATTCGCAAGGGGAGGGGGCAAGTGGGGGATAATCTTCACAAAATATCTGATTTTTCAATATTTCGGTTCCTTTACTGCTTACTAATTGTACCCAACCTTCGAAATTGAGGAAAAATTCTCTTTATAGGTACCTCCGGATTTTCATGAGTTATTCTCTGTACCACCATGGAACTAATAGTGGTGCCAGGACACCATAAACCGCATATTTCGTGTTTTTTTTTTGTGTTTCACCTTGAATACGGATGTGAACCTCGACGGACCGCATACTAAAACTAGTAGATGAAAGTTCAATGTTACGACGTATTCCCGCTTTGGTGCCAGACTGGCACCATTGTTGGCGTTGGGGAGGTGGGGGGGGAACTCGAAGTCTCATGTTGGGTATCGTAGATCGTGGATTTTAAAATGCTCTTCAGATTCGAGGCTCTCATGCCGCTAGAAATGTTTTGGTAGATAATGGTGAGGGGGGAGGGGGGGTTCACTATTTCTTGCCTAAAGTAATAAATAAATTACATCGAGTGAAACAGCATCTCTTACCAACTGGTTAAACTGATCTAATGCTTATCCAATGGGACGTCCCCTGGAATGCATGCAAACAATATGTTTGAGCTTGAATCGTCTCAAGGTAAAACTGTTCTTTTCAAGTACTTGAAGATCAACTCATATAAATAATTTCCAGCTGCTGTCAGTCACGATGGCTTAGTAATGAGTGATTGTTCACTATTTAGAATTTAAATAATCCCACTGAATTTCAATAATTTCAATTTGAATTTCAATAATCTAAACGGACTTTTTTAGAACCTACCCTGGTGAGAATAAAGAAAAAAGTAGTTAACTTGAGAGTACTTTGACCAGAACGGAGAACTTTGTCTTGCTTTGTATGATTCAAACGTCCAATGGGATTCAACTAGTCCTGTTCCATTATCAAACCGTTATGTAATATTTTGCATCGTCTCACACAGGCACAGTTAAATTCGACCCCTCTCGGCCACGTAGACAATTCTCTCCCTCCACGTTTCCAACCCCCAAAAAATCCGAGATTGCCAACCAAGCCACGTTCTTTCCGAGGAAAAAGTTTTTCATAGACGGCGATCATCAGGTATTTTATAAGCGCGGAGGGAGCCGTCACGGTAATTACTCGAGTCTCCGCAGAAATCAAGGGCGGCGCGGCAGTCGTTACGTTTTCTGTAGGCGCAATAAAGCGATTTATCGACGTCCCACCCCCCCACCCCTACCAGGTGTTGGAACTACCCCCTCCCCTTTCACCATTCAACATTGACGAATTTTCAAGGAAAATGAAACTATTGTAATGGACTCAAAATTATTAGCATGGACTTTTTTTGGAGTTTTGGTTTATTATTTTCAGTAAAATGAACCTTTTTGGAATCGACCAAGAAGAAAAAAAATTGAACTCAACCTCAACCGTCCGCCGTATGCGGCACTTAGTTACCATGGACTGATTTTGATGCAATTTGGTATATGGGCTCCATTTGCGGTCTAGTTGAGCCCCGAAGATTGTGGTTGGTGTCAGTCACTTCTAAGGGGTGAGAAAAAGGGCTAAAATTTTCAAAACGCCTATCTCGAAAACTTTTAACATGAATGTATTGTTTTCTTGTTGTCTTGTTTCTCGTCACCCCGAACAACGGATAAACGCAGGTTTTCATTAAATTGCAATTTTTGGACAATTTAAAATGTTCGAAATTGTTCTTATATTAGACATTTTGTACTGAAAATCGAACACTTTTTCAGTTATCTGAAAGTTCTGTACCCCAAAACGGATTTCCTCCGTTAAAATGTTCAGCAGAGACGGCGAGAGGTTGCGTTGTGGCGTTGTAGTTGTAGTAGTGAAGCGAACTCTGCAGGGGTCCTCCCTCCGAGTAGCTCTGCGTAATTAAGAAGATAATTAATGACTTGGCGGAGGAGGAGCCTCAAAGGTCTCAGCAGAGGCAGGTATGCGGTGCGTGGCGAAGGCGGCCGTCGCACAGTAGAGCCAGAAACTTGGTGGAAAAAAACATAAAACAAAAAGCACTATTCTCAATGGAAGAATTTCTACTTGTGCAGTGAATTTAAAAAATTTTATTTCTTCACTTCAACGTTCTCAAAAAATACTCTACCTATAGTCTCCCCGAACTCAGAGTACCCACACGAATACTGTTGTTTTTTTCAGTAAGTATACCATTGTGTAAGCACGGTGCTTTAGGAGCCTTAAAACTCATACTAAATTAATATTTAGCAAATTCTTAATGGTTAAAAAATAAGAATTTGAGTATCTTAATGAAATTTTTTATTGAAGATAATTATACTGCCTATTGGAGTTCCACCTAGATTTAAAATAGTATGATATATATTTTTTAAAGTCTTGGGTTTTAATTATATATGTAAAAAAAAATTAAGTGCCTTGGAGCGGATTCGAACCCGTGCGTGGGACAGATTCCTTCCTGGGTTAACGAACGGAGCCTGGCCGTGTGGGTGGATCGGCGGTGGGTTGAACTCGGGTTACGTCGGTAGGACTCGCGAGCTTCCGCGAATTCCACTCGTTTTTACAGAAATTAAGTGCGGAGTCCCGACTTATTTCCGTTCTTGGCGGGTATTTAAGTCCTCTCCGTGGTGGGTAGGTGCCAGTAGACAATAGCATACGTATGGATGCGAGATCCTGATGTCTCGATGTCATATGGAAAGAAAAGTAGGTAGAACAGTAGCGGGACAATAGCGGGATCAAGGCAAATGGAATACTGACTGGTGCGGAGGAAGGCTTCTTATCGCTTCTGGACACTAAACCATCGATAGACAGGGGGAAAATGAAAAAAAAATTAACTGGTAAAAATACTAACATGTCTTCAAGCATTCTGGATCGAACAACCATACCAAGATACTGTATGCACAGGAGGATATTTGGAGTCCATATTCATCATGTTCTACTGGTCTCCAAGAACCCATTGATGTGAAAGATGTGTAGCATCATCTCTCTTCTGGCAGTGCAGACATGTTGGGGCAGTTACCTTTCCCATTTTATGCAGATATGCGTAAAACTGTCCATGTTCTGTGAAGAACTGTTTAAGGAAAAATTTCGCTTCTCCATGCTTCCTGTCCATGCATTTCTGAATGTTTGGCTCTAGCCGTGCAGTCCACCGTCTTCTACATATTCTCCCGTGCATATCTCTTGCCAGCTTGCCATAGTGCGCTCTCTTTCTTACTTGGCTATGCAGGATTCTTTTTTTCTCTGACACCATCAGCTGAATGGGTATGACACTGGTGAGGACGAAGATAGCGGGTTCTGACACTGGTCGGTAACAGGCGATTCGTAGAGATCTCTTTGGCTGTACAGCTATTAATCTCTGTCGGAGAGTAATACCCGCCCACACATCCGCTCCATACAAGAGCAAAAGAGGGCTGCAAATGATCTTAGAAGGGAAATGTGGTTTGTGATCATTTCACCCCGTCTTACTGTACTTCCTCTATCAGTCTTTTGAAAACTCGTCTCGAATACCAATAGGCGGAAAAGTGACGGGAAACTTGAGTGGGGTGAAAACCATACCTCGACCCTCCTATCTCATTACCCTACCTGAGCATAACTCTTTAAAATAAAGTCGACTCCCCACAACTCGCTGGAGGATTATGAGACCGCCGGCAAATTAATTAAGAAAGTTCCTACTGAAACGTCAAAATCTCGTCGAAGAGCTCCCAGCATCGGACCTCTTCTTTGTTTGCTTCGAGTTGATGACTTGGTAGTCCGAGTTGAGCGGCAGCCAACTTTTCAATCAGGAATAATTGTTGAATTCCCTGACGCTGCTCTTCGAAAACATTTTCTCCTCGGCTGCGTGATTGAATTTTGAGTCAGGATCATCTTGTATTGTCCAATTTCGAATCCGCTTGTAAGCTATGTTCCTGACTGCCTCGAGGATCTAATTTGAACAAGGTCAGCACGCTTGGCACCGTAACATGAAGATGAAGGGTCGCGCTTTGATGAAGCTGTATCCACAGTTCGGTCCTATCCACTTGAGGCGGCAGGATCCAGCGTAATCGTTTCCATCTGGCCGCTGTATAGCCTGAGGGTCCATGGTCTCACTGGAGAAGGGTAGACGCGATATACTCCGTAAATTCAATATTGTTGTTTGTGTTCCTTAGTTAGAAATGTCGTAGCTTCATATGAACAGAAAATATTCATTCTAGTTTTCGCATTCAGCGCTCAGTGTCTGCATGATTATTAATTTAAGTTATTCAGTGTCATGAAATAAATTTATTAGCAATTTTTCAGGAATCGACTTCACAACTATTCCCTCATTTTACTCCTCTTAAAATGCCTCTTTTTTCACATTGATTTTTTCTCGTGTTTTGGATCTTGCGGCTCAAAATGCTCACAACTCCCACATTTTCCATGCAAATTCTAACCTGATTTACACCAATGGAGCGTTAAATTTTCCATATGATGACCTCTCGACAGAAATGTTTGAGCTTCAGAATTTTAGTTTGAGGCTTCATAGTTCTCGCTCAAGTCCGAGTTAGCCCTCAAGTGTGGCAGTACAAGTGGAGTCTACCCCTGGCGCAATTAATGCACATGCACTTGAGTGTCACTTGCTACTCAAGTCCGCAATTTACCATATTCACGGTATTAAGAAACCAAACTTGACCTCAAGTTGAGTTGGCACTTAAATGAACTAGTTATATAGAAGGTATGGATGGAAAATGTTACAATATTGTGTTACCTACATCAAGCCTTGATGTAGGTAACAGAAGACTTGATTTAGGTAACACAATATTGTAACACTTTCCACCCATAAGTTCTATATAAGTAGTTATTATGTCTTAAACTTATGCCACCCATCACATCCAAGACAGAAACGTCGTGTGAATAAAGAAACAAAACCTGAAGAGTAGCTTGGTCAGTTCTCCACCTCCTTATACAAATATATTTGTGTGTTATTATGTTTTGTGAAAGATTTTCAGATAAAGATTGAAAAGAGGGAACATTTTATATTTCGATTTAAATCTTGGTCACAGAAATTTTTCATATACATTTCGGTATCCTATTTATTAAAATAAGTTGTGAAAAAGGAAAATGATAAAAATGAGTGGAATGTAGTTTGGAGTAGGGGTGTGTCAGTCGACGTATTTCCCTGAAACGGTTCCAACGATTACTTTAACAAAGATCCGTTCCAAATTATCAGTACAGTTCCATTACTGGTACTTCCTACCGAGGGCGGTCAAGTCCCACTCTCATGACATGGAAGAAGACGGTGGTCAGATCCCTATCTTCCTTATTCCATGCTTATGATCTCAAATTGCAATACAAAAGGAAGGAATTCGAACAAGTGTAACAAAAGAGACAATTAACTCAATTTTTCGTTGCAGTTTAAGAACATAACATAAGAACAATAATACTGGAGACAACTTCCATGATAACCTGTCCAGAAAATCCCTTCCCAGTCCAGAGCCATTCCATGTTACTATATCTTCACAGTCCAGGAAAACTGTAAGGGCACTTCCAGCTTCATGGAACTGAACTGGAGACAACATCCATGCTCACCAGTCCAAATCCCTTCCCGGTCCAGAGCCATTCCATGATTTCTTATCAGTCCATGGAATCGGCAAGGGTGCTTCCCGGTACATGGAACTGAACTGGAGACAACATCCATGCTCACTAGTCCAAATCCCTTCCCGGTGCAGAGCCATTCCATGATTTCTTATCAGTCCATGGAATCGGCAAGGGTGCTTCCCGGTACATGGAACAGAATTGGAGACAACATCCATGCTCACCAGTCCAAATCCCTGCCCGGTCCAGAGCCATTCCATGATTTCTTATCAGTCCATGGAATCGGCAAGGGTGCTTCCCGGTACATGGAACAGAACTGGAGACAACATCCATGCTCACCAGTCCAAATCCCTTCCCGGTCCAGAGCCATTCCATGATTTCTTATCAGTCCATGGAATCGGCAAGGGTGCTTCCCAGTACATGGAACAGAACGGGAGACAACATCCATGCTCACCAGTCCAAATCCCTTCCCGGTCCAGAGCCATTCCATGATTTCTTATCAGTCCATGGAATCGGCAAAGGCGCTTCCTGGTACATGGAACTGAACTGGAGACAACATCCATGCTCACCAGTCCAAATCCCTTCCTGGTCCAGAGCCATTCCATGATTTCTTATCAGTCCATGCAATCGGCAAGGGCGCTTCCCAGTACATGGAACAGAACTGGAAACAAGTTCCATGCTTACCGGTCCGAAAGATCTCTTCCTGGTCCAGAGCCATTCCATGATATCTTATCGGTCTGTGGAACTGGACCGGTTAGGGCTGAGTTTTTGTCACTGCATGGAACCGTTACAAGTTGATACTCGGTTCCACAGTCCTGGTACAGCTGTACCGACACACCTCTAGTTTGGAGACAGAATGAAACGATTATGTTGCTCCACAAAGGACACCTTCATACTGCCCCGAGTTCAATACTACATCCGCCTTTAAAAGCAAACTTGGATTTAGAGTCCCCCCTTCTCTTCCAGGGACTTCGTTGTACATGAAGCGTTGCAGGCGAGTTGGAAATGGACTAGCTATTGTAAGAAACAGAGCACTCAATGTCATATAAATAGGTAGGTAGGTACCTTCGAAAGATAAGTCCATGAAGGAAGTAAGAGAGATTATTAATTAATAGAGGTTCATTTAAAACCCTAGATATCGAAATACATATATTGTGAATCAGTGTTAAACTTCAGACAGCGTTTTAAATGGTTCAAAACGGATTTCCTTGGAGACGTTTTTCAAAATTTTCCATCGTAAAAATTTTGAGACCTTTGCAATAGCTTTTTTTTTAATTTGCTAAAATTGTGTCCATGTTGTGCACGATTGCTCTTTGAACGAGCCGACGTTGTAAACTCGGAATAAGAAGTCGAGCCCGAAGAAAAAAATTTAAATTGCCTCTTTATATTTGGAGCTCCGCTTGAGAGGGGGGTTTGTAGGTAAACACGGGACCCTGATTGCCCATAAATATGCCGAAAACCGCCTACCGAGCCCGCGCGGAACGCGGTAATGAAGACGGCCGGATCGTAACTTGCGGCTAATTTAAGTTTTCTATTAAGCACAGTACACCTATTTCCTTAATGCCTCATAACCCGGCCACTTCCTAATATTTAGCTCGCCATGTCGCGTTTTCAAGTGCAATTAAGCCCTCCCCCCTCCCACCTCAGCAACCACCTCTCTATCATTCTCTTCCTTCTCTCTCCACTCAGCTTAGTTTATCGTCGTCTCTCTCTCTCTGGTGCAGGATTAAAGAAATCACGAAATGTATGCATAAATTAATTGTCGTTAGATCGCCAACCATCAACTGAAATTAACGACCTAAATGGATTTTTCAACTTTATTGTCCTCAGATTCATTACTAGCGAGTTTTTGAAGAAAATGTAGCTATTTCGAAATTTTATTAAAATTTTAAATATGGAAATTTCCGAAATGTTCTCAATGCTAATCCGTTTTTGAACGTCATTCTAAAACCATCCTGAAGTTTAACATTCCTGTGATGTAATGCCTACTAAATCCTCATTCATATTTTGTCCTTCTTCAGGAGGTCTAAAGCGTCACCATTTGGGGTTCAGCAAATAAAAAAAAAGCATTGGTAGACGGTACAGTAAAGAACGCTAAGTAACAGTAAATTTTTGTAGAAACAGTTAAACGATCTTTTAAAGAAAAATTCTTATTTTTCTGCATAAAATTGTTATTTTGCTGTTGAGTCTACCAAGGTAGCGGAACAACTATTTTCACATTTCAAGGTTGAAAAAAAAGTCTGCCAAGTGGGCGTGGCACATAGCTTCCTCGTATCCTTAACTCGCTTGTACGGATGATCCGATGCATAGTAGTTGATCTGAAAACATCAATCTCTAAGTACCTTGCACTACCCTCATAGGGGACCGTCTGCACATCTACCCGCACAATGTCTGATGATTTCACCGAATTCGGGGAGAAAATATTAAAAATATGATTACAAGGAATTCATGTTTGCTCATGCGCAGTGGCTACTATCAGTGGGGGGGGGGGGGGGTGATTTTCATAGGGGACTATCTACACGCCAGCCCGCATAATCCCTGAGAATTTTATCGAAATCGGACTATAACTTCGAATAACACGCAGACACACACAAGCCCATTTCAAGGATTTCATGACAGACAGACAGACCAAAATTGTTCAGGAAGGGAACAATTTTTTTCCACCCTTGAACAATTCGCTAACTTGGTAGCCCGGAAGCAAAATGTTCTCCAAAATGGGGTTCTCCCGGGGAACAACTTGCATAGATTACGTATAAAATCGATCATAAATTGAATAGGTAGTATCAATCTATTATGTTTATATGAATACAAAATGTGAACAAAACGGAAAGTATTGCACAACCCTTTTTTACAGCGCCTATCTGTCTGCCATGTCCCGCCAGTCGACGGGTTGATTTGGGAACATTATCATAATGAATTGCCTTTCAAGTGGGTTGAAGTTTAATGAAATCATTCCTATTCATCACAATTGTTTGAGACAATTTTCAAATTCAAAATTTTCTCGAAACCCTTGTTGCACAATCCGATTTTCGACGATTCGACGGGGGAAAATGTGGGAGCCTCATGAAACCCTCGAGTTACCGCAGTTTCGATATACGACGATTCGACGATCGAATCAAACCATGAATACCCCTATTATTCGTCTTCCCAAACAAACCCATCGCAGGGCGTCACTATTTCAGCCGACAAGTGTCGTTACCATTTCCGTTTCCCAGTTGCTGTGTGCATTGTGAGTAAGTTGGTTTTGCTGATGTTGATCATTATGGAATATATATATATATATATTTTTTTACAATACCCTTTATATTTTTTTTCTCGTTAGGTGTTTCTCGAAAAGTGAATACAAAGCTTCCGCTACCTTAGTAGACTCGGAAGCCATAGTGATTCTGAGGGAAAACTGTCACAAAACCATTTCGTTATCTCCCGTATCACCAATTCACTGCCTTCCAGATCAGAGTTGTAGGACTGATTTTCGATGCTTCGATGATGAAGAAGTTTACCAGAGATCAACGAAAACGCCATTCCTCAGAATTCGCTCGACTTGGTGAAACCGAAACAAATTTCGAATGGAGATCAATCTCAGTTTACTTTAAACTCAGTTTTCGTGGAGCGGAGTTAATGGATTGTTGGTGAAAACGGCCCTGAAGGGTTCTGTCCGTTGAGGGTTAACACCTGAAATAATAATAATAGTAACGGTAGTTACCGACACCGTTTGTCGTGTAATGAAAGTTCAAAATTTCGTCGTACTCAAATCTATGCACTCGAACCCAAACTGTACTGATAACTCTCTGTGGAGGTGCGGCTGGTGGTGATGATGTTCCGGGGGGGGGGGGGGGCACATCCAGCAAAAGCGGATTCACCGGTGACCAAACATTTGCTGATCCGCCAACCGAAAACGGAGTTTGAAATACTTGCTTGAACAAACAGTCGAGCGTCACGGGGGCCACTTTTCAACCGATTCCCGTGTTTGTCTTATCATGGAGGTACAGAAAAAGAAGGGGGAAAAAACGAGGAAAAAGTGAGTGAGCTGGCGGGTTGAGTCAACAGTTGAGTCGGCTGTCGACGCGGACGTCCCATTTCTCGCGAAACCGTAGGAATTTTGATGGATTCGCAACGCGCAGGTGTTTGGCCACGTACTAGTCGGCCGCATACCTCAAGAGCCGATAGAGATTCTGTTGACAGTTCATATTGGCGGACGAGGGTGGTAGTAAATACGTACTGCAAGATGAAATCGAGTTTCATAAGTTGGACTCCACCAATGAAAAAGCTGCAAATTATTACACATAGGTTTATTATTTCTATTTAGATCACTCAACTGCAAAGAACACGGCTTTGCCACAGTCACTTTCTACCTACCTACCACGACCATGGTGGTGGTGGTTGGTGGAGTAATTTTGACTCCCACGTAGGAAACCTTCTTTTTCCTCGCATTTTTTCTTTGAATGGTAATGGATTTAGGCGAATAACAATAGCTTCCAAAATAATGCAAAATAATGAAATAAATAGCTTCCACTTCTCTCATCAGAAAACAGCATCCCATTGAAGAAAAAAACCAGGTAGGTCCCCTTCTTGAGAATGCTATCACTTACCATCACAAACATTGGCAATTCAGTCATATTCCCAATTACTGAAATAGATTTTAGTCCTTTGTCACAGTAGCAAGTAAAAAAAAAGTGAACTAGGGAAAAACTTAAATATCGGGGAAAAAGCAAAACAGGATCACTCCCAAAGACAAACGCTGCAAATTATTACAAAATGTTTTATTATTTTTCTATATAGATCACTCGTCTGCTAAGCCACCAACCATCCAACATGAAGAAAAACATCGATCGTATTTCGGTCAGCTATAATTTGAACGGAGATTAGGCCTCTTTTGCGATTCACACTCGTGTTTCTGATTTATCGTACGACTAAACTTCAAATTCTCGTAGTGAGCGAACGGTTTGTCCTACAGAGCTCCGGATGGTCTCTAAAAATTCTATAGAATCTTAAATTGAAGGAAAAACAATACCTTTATATCAAAAATTTTTGAGTTAGGGCGTTTTCAAAATTTCAAAATTGATTTTGGAACCCTCAGAAGTGACCTACATCAACCAAAATCTTCGGGGCACAACTAAACCCCAAATGGAGCCTACATACCAAATTTCATCAAAATCGGTCAATGCTAAGTGGCAAAAGTGCCGCGGACGGCGGACGGACGGCCAAATTTTTATTCGATTTTTGGATTCTACGTACCTTGAAACGTAAACCATAAAATTTTGAGGGGGTGTTAAAAATTTTTTTCTTGGTCGATTCCAAAGGTTCATTATTGAAATAATAAACCAAATAATAAACCAAAAAGTAAACACAGCCAAGTTCGAATAGAAAGAAAAAATAATAAAACGAACTTCCCATATGTGAACAACTCAAAATTAAGAGATCGAAAAATTTTACCCCCCCTCATAATTTGTTGTTTTACGTTTCAAGATACGTAGAATCCGAAAGTCGAATAAAAATTTCTCCGTTCTTTTGCTGTTCCCGGCACTTTTCTTGGTTACCATGGACCGATTTTGATGAAATTTGGTATGTAGGCTCCATTTGGGTCAGGGTACTTCTTCTTATTCATGTTGGTTACCTGTGGCCATAGAAACATTATCCATGTTAAAACTTGGGCAGAAAGTTTTTTTTTGGAAATCTCCAAATCAAGTTGTGAACCCCTAAAACGTCGTTTTTCCTCACCTGATTGCCTCGTTAAAATAACCGTTATTATGTTCCTTCATGAAAAATATATTCAAATTCAATGTTATGGATATGTGAGATTTCCTGCCTGCTATTAATGGACAACATAAGTAAGAATGACTCCCTTGGTGGGCCTTCTAATGGAAATGAGCACCTGACCTTCCTGGGTGCACTATCACAGCTGACTAGAAACCTTGAAGGAAGCATAGCAGGAGCCAGGGGCGCCATCTACCTAAATTCTGCCAGAGTTACCTACTGAAGGTGGGGAGTAAGATTTAGGCCCACTTTCACCAAAAGTTGTTCTAAACTTGCTTAGCTAAACGCGTTAATAGTTAATCTGAAGGACTTTCACCAACCCAAATCATCGTTAAATGTTGTTTAAGACAATCGAGTTTGTCTAAACTTGAAATGTTGAGCGAAACGAATGAAAGTTGGACATTATGACGTATAAATACGTATTTTTATATTGCCCAAATTTGGGCAATAGAAACGTTGAACAACAACCACTACCGCGCTTGATATCAGCAGATTGCCGCCTTGTTTATCTTTATCAGTGTCAGTTTTTCGAATTCCTTGTTTTTATTATTTGCTGATTCCTGCGGTTTGTTTTGAGTTTTCCGGTTTCCTTTCTTTTTATTTTGCTGAGTATTTTCATAATAATTAATAATTCATCAATATGGTCACTCCATATACCCACCAATGGAATATTTTCATCACCTACCTATTGAGTTATTACACATCACTTTGAGCCACAACGAGCGCAATAACTCCAGTATTTCTCCAGACTCAAGTACCTTCCTTGATGTATCCTAGTGAAACACAGTGGCCGCCTTGTTCTGAACGGTAGGAATTTACTTCGATAATTTGAATGATAACCGATGGATGTAAACTCGAAGATGAGGGCCCCCGATTTCACCTCAATAAAAATTTATTTTGGTCGAACTGGTCTTTTATGATGGTCAATTTGTATAATTGGTCCGAATAGAAACCAACAAGGAATGTAGGTTGCACTGTTATGTTATTGAAAAAACCATTATTCATTTTAAATTAACGTGTTGAACTTATTTGTATGACGGGAACTCGAGGCGAGTGTCAATCTAGTCCAGCACTTGGACGACTCGGGGCTTGGAAAGGCGGAAATTCAGTAACGTACATAACATTAGATTACAAAATTTAGGGGTGGTCTGGCTGCCTCGTTCTTCCACCACTTTTCTTATGGTATTTGGTGCGCTGAATCCGAATCTGACGTCAGTTTTTAGGACGTCCCACAGTAAGACTTGGGCGTCCTTATGCGATCGATCTGGGGTAAAGTTGGACAACACTCAACAGAAAAAAAATAACCACACAGTAATCCGTTTTAGACCATTCTGAATCCAAATCCGCGAAAAAAACCATAGGTGTATGTCTGTGTGTGTGTGTGTTTATGTGTGTGTGTGTGTGTAACAAAATCTTGTGTACTCTGCACAGGCCTTATTTCTCAACCGATTTTCCTGGTTCTTTTTTTGTTCGTCGCGGAAAACTATCTAGTTGTGCACTACGTCGCCGGAATTTCGAATTTTGCCTTTTAAGGAGAGGAAAGGGGGGGTTAATGCTCGATAAACGTGCGTTTTTGGGCATAATCTTGTGTACTCTGCCCAGGCCTTAGTTCTCAAACGATTTTCGTGGTTCTTTTTTCGTTTGACGCGAAATACTATCTAGTTGTGCACTACGGCGCCCGAATTTTGGATTTTGCTTTTTAAGGGGGGGAGAAGGGGGTTAATGCTTAAAAAACGTGCGTTTGCGTGCACAATCTTGTAAACTCTGCCCAGGCCTCAATTTCCAACCGATTTGTTGGATTTGTTTCCAACCGAGTTTCTTTTTTTGTTTGACTCAAATAACTTCCGAGTTGTACATGATTTCACCAGAGTACCAAAATTCGCAAGGGGAGGGGGTGAGTGGGGGGATAATATTCACAAAATATCCGATTTTTCAATATTTCGGTTCCTTTACTGCTTACTAATTGTACCCAAGCTTTGAAATTGAGGAAAAATTCTCATTATAGCTCTGGATTTTCATGAATTATTCTCTGTACCACCATGGAACTAATAGTGGTGCCACCATGGTGCCATGATGCCATAAACCGCTTATTTCGTGTTTTTTTTTGTGTTTCACCTTGAATATGGATGTGAACTTCGACGGACTGCCTACCAAAACTAACAGATGAAAGTTCAATGTTACGACGTATTTCCGCTTTGGTGCCAGACTGGCACCATTGGTGGCGTTGGGGAGGTGTTGGGGGGGGTTGAACTCGAATTCGCATGTTGGGTGTCGTAGATCATGGATTTTAATATGCTCTTCAGATTCGAGGCTCCCATGCCGCTAGAAATGTTAAGGTGGATAATGGTGGGGGGGAGGGGTCAGTATTTCTTGCCTAAAGTAATAAATAAATTACATCGAGTGAAACAGTTTTATCACTTAACAACTGGTTAAACTGAACTAATGCTTATCCAATGGGACGTCCCCTGGAATGCATGCATTACTAAACAATATGTTTTTTGTTTATGTCGGGTTTTCAAGATATAGCTAGTTTTAGGATTTTTCTAGTTCTCACTTTTCTTCAATTTTTAGTGAAAACTCATCTTGCTCAAATCTCCTCAAAAAGTACTCAGACTTATAGCAAATTTCATGTAGAATCCGAATATGTACTTAGTTTTTAAGTAAAACTGTGTTAAACCCCCTATTTTCCACAAAACGTATCAAAAAACACCGGTTCAACGTTTTTTCTTCGGGTTTTCCCTTACATTTTGCCAATTGAAAAAAAAGTTAAGGCTAAAAAAAATTTTCTCGGGCTTTTACTTTGTAGGGGGGACACCCCAGAGGAGAATGAGACCAATCGCAGCCTCCTAAACCCATTATTATCGAAGGAATGAGCTTTTTCATGGCACTGAGATGAAAATTCACAAAAACTGTTAGTTAATTTTTCGAGATAAGTATGTGCGTTCCTAAATCTGTTTTCCTCAAATGGATTTTCCTTTCTTCTACATTTTTTATGCTTGTCACCTATTAAGAGTAAGATCGAAAATAGGTACTCAAAGGGGGAGTAAATCATAATTGGGAAACTCTTGTTTTGTTAAGCGATTTTAATTCAGTTTTACAAACGAAACACAATAAACTGCAGAAATGTTAACGGTGTAAATCTGTTTCATGAAGGCTCAGATGAATCAAAAGTTGGTACAATGTTTGGTTATTCCTCCACCTCAGAGGTTTCATCGCCGGCATCTATGTAGAGAAAACTTCGCCGCCTGAGGTCTTTTTAAGGTCCAACAATAGTCCGCCATCATGTGAACTTCCCAATACCCTTTGTACCGTTCTTCCATGGTTTTATATCTTGGTGGAATAACAAAACATTGTACCAACTTTTGATTCATCTGAGCCTTCATGAAACAGATTTACACCGTTAACATTTCTGCAGTTTATTGTGTTTCGTTTGTAAAACTGAATTAAAATCACTTAACAAAACAAGAGTTTCCCAATTATGATTTACTCCCCCTTTGAGTACCTATTTTCGATCTTACTCTTAATAGGTGACAAGCATAAAAAATGTAGAAGAAAGGGAAATCCATTTGAGGAAAACAGATTTAGGAACGCACATACTTATCTCGAAAAATTAACTAACGGTTTTTGTGAGTTTTCATCTCAGTGCCATGAAAAAGCTCATTACTTCGACATTAATGGGTTTAGGAGGCTGCGATTGGTCTCATTCTCCTCTGGGATGTCCCCCCTACAAAGTAAAGGCCCGAGATAATTTTTTTTTAGCCTTCATTTTTTTTTCAAGTGGCAAAATGTAAGGGAAAACCCGAAGAAAAAACGTTGAGAACCGGTGTTTTTTTATTCGTTTTGTGGAAAATAGGGGGTTTAACACAGTTTTACTTAAAAACTAAGTACATATTCGGATTCTACATGAAATTTCCTATAAGTCCGAGTACTTTTTGAGGAGATTTGAGCAAGATGCGTTTTCACTAAAAAGTGAAGAAAAGTGAGAACTAGAAAAATCCTAAAACTAGCTATATCTTGAAAATCCGACATAAACGAAAAAACTGACGTCAGATTCGGATTCTGCGCACCAAATACCTTAAGAAAAGTGGTGAAAGAACGAGGCAGCCAGACCACCCCTAAATTTTGTAATCTAGTGTTACCGATGGATGTAAACTCGAAGATGAGGGCCCCCGATTCCACCTCAATAAAAATTTATTTTGGTCGAACTGGTCTTTTATGATGGTCAATTTGTATAATTGGTCCGAATAGAAACAACCAAGGAATGTAGGTTGCACTATTATGTTATTGAAAAAACCATTATTCATTTTAAATTAACGTGTTGAACTTATTTGTATGACGGGAACTCGAGGCGAGTGTCAATCTAGTCCAGCACTTGGAGGACTCGGGGCTTGGAAAGGCGGAAATTCAGTCACGTACATAATCTCGGAATGTGGAATCCGATCCAGGATTCGACTCGGACGTCGTCGTCATCGTTAGACGAGTCAAAAATAATTCGAAATGCAAAAACAATTCGCAATTCCATTTCGAAAACAATCACAAATCAATGCGCGGCCATATTAAATTGGTAGTTAAACGAGGTTTCCTAGTTTATTCGGCCGATTTTCGACCGTTTAAACTCGAACCCCCCAAGATGGTGTTTAAACTCGTAAATCGCTCTGGTGAAAGACGATTTTTACTGAACGTCGTTTATCTCTCGCCTCGTTTGGTTTAAACTCGTTTTGAATGTTTGGTGAAAGTGGGCCTTACTCATTGTTTCCGTTCTAGGGTTAACCGAGAGGTTGACTGTATAATTTCATTGATTCGTGCTATGTGCCACACCCACAAGGCTTACTACTCCGTCATATCGCTAATATTTCGATTTTCTTGACCATAGCTTTGGAGATTCCTTTGAAAATTCGCTCATTATCTCATGCTGCACGAAAGGACTTTTTCCAAAGGCAGAGTGCATATTGCAGCTACACAATGTTCCTCGCTCTGCAGGTTACACAAAATATACTCGCTCTCGTCGTCGAGCACCTTCGACTGAAGCTCATCAAAATCGAGGAAGAAGAGAGTTGCAATCTGAAGAGCAGCCGTCTGTTCAAGATGGCAGCGTCAGTTATGAGAGGAAGGAGATGAAGGGAGGTCGATTTATTTAATCCAGTAGTCCCGCGGAGCCAGTCGTTATTTATTAATGATCTCGAGGGAACGAAGAGAAAGGTGAAGAGGAAGGTGAAGAGAAAGAGGAAGAGAAAGAACTGCTTTTCCATTCATAGCGCCCCCGACCCCCAGGAGCTCCTTACTTCAAAGTGCTGGGGGTCTACCCCGGCAAACACCCCCCTCCATCCACCTCCGCTCTTTTATTTAAAAGTGATTCCTCACACAGCTCTTCTGCGGCCTCGAAAACAGAACCCCCCTCAGTTTTCTTAGTGACCGTAAACGAAAAAGTTAGAGCCCGCACTTTTTTCAGTATTTTTTCGGACTTCAGTGCAAATTTAGTGGTCGGTAAAAAGTGCGTCAATAAAGCAGTGGAGGAGGGAAATCGCCTCTCAGAGCCGAACATTTCACTCTCCACAGCACTTCCACGTCAAATTTGAAATTTTACATTCGAAAAGACGAGTCCGCTGCTCGGAAGCTCAAGAATAGGAAAGTTAGGGTCTAGCCCACGCGAGGAAGTCGGGAAGAGCTCGCCCACTATTCCCACTTTGAAGTCACCACGCACAGTACTGTGAGTTTATGGATCAAGTGATCAAAAACGCTGCAAATTATTACACAATGGTTTATTATTTTTCTACATGTATAGATCATTCGTCTGCAAAGCCACCAACCATCCAACATGAAGAAAAACATCGATCGCATTTCGGTCAGCTAAAATTTGAACGGAGATTAGGCCTCTTTTGCGATTCACTCTCGTGTTTCTGATTTATCGTACGTAAAACCCTTAAATTCTCGTAGGGAGCGAACGGTTTGTCCTACAGGGCTCAGCGTGGTCTCAAAAAATTCTAAAAATTTATATTTATAGAATCTTAAAGTGAAGGAAAAAAAACCTTTATATCCAAAGTTTTTGAGTTAGGGCGTTTTCAAAATTTCAAAATTCATTTTCGAACCCTTATAAGTGACCTACATCAACCAAAATCTTCGGGGCACAACTAGACCCCAAATGGACCTACATACCATTAACAATTTATATTTGGAAAAAATGCTTCACTGCTACAATTGATGGTATTGTACATAAATATTTACATCACAGCATTGTATCAGCACTTTCAGCACTCAGCAGTCATGTCCATCTGGCTGCTTGGTATCAGGGTCCGAGATCCGACCTCGGACATGGGGGTGAGGGACAAGGTTGAAACACCTTATCCCACAAATGATGGAGGGAGGATTGTGCCTCTTCTGGCTATGCCATCAGTCGACGCTTCTCCTCCCCTTGGGGTTCGAGTTCAGCTCCAAGTCCCACGGGGCCCAATTGCTCGAGCCATGGCACGCCGTCGTGTGGCCGTAGCCCTGAATTTAGACCAGATGAATGATCCTCCTGTTAGGACTCGGGTGGTCATCCACTCCAGGATAAACAGTGGGTAACCAGCCCGAATCAGATCCTTGGCTGACTTGCCATGCCGTATCCCTCTCCAGGTGATCGTTGCTCCAATCACCTTTAGTTGGTTTCGCTGAATGTTTGCAAGTGCTGCTGCAGCATCTAGTAATGCGTCAACTTCATATTTTCGAATTTTGGAAGCATTGATGTCTGCGAGTGATCTCTGGCCGGAGCCAGAGACCACTGAGACATCAATAATGAAGGCTCCTCTTGGTGTTACCACCAAGAATAGGTTTTTAACACATTAGATTAACACATACCATATTTCATCAAAATCGGTCAAAGTGGGGAAAGTGCCGCGTACGGCGGACGGATGGCCAAATTTTTATTCGATTTTTGGATTCTACGTACCTTTAAACGTAAACCATCAAATTTTGAGGGGGTGTTAAACAATTTTTTTTCTTGGTGGATTCCAAAGGTTCATTATTGAAAATAATAAACCAAAATGACTGCGAAATGCTGAAAATTCACTCATTGGAAGTTTTGTTGTTATTTTTTGACTACCGATATATAATGAGAGGATTCAGCAATAATTCTGGGCTCGTTTGGGCTAATTTCTGCTTTAATTAAGACAGCCGAAGATTGTGGAGATAGTTACAGGAGATTAGGAAGTCTTCTCAGTGTACACACGCGTCGAGACACACAGACGCACACGCGGTGTGGTAGACTTACCTACCGCGTTCATCCAATACACGTGTAGCTCTGTCGTGTTGGTGGGAGTCGAAGCCGGTTTCAGAAGGTTCGGTTGTGTATTAATTATGTTTTCCTCGGCGTGCGCTTCTAATTAGCCGAGCTGCGCAGCGTCAACCAGCGCACGGTGCGGCGAAGTCATCTTCAGAAGTGAGGCATTCGTTCCCCTTTGAAGATCGCGGAGGTCCCAATCAGACCATCCAACTTTTGCATTCCAGTGCAACCCACTTTGTTCGAATAAGATATAATATTTTCTGGGAGAACTTTTGGTAAGTAGGAACCCAATTGTAATGACTAGGGCTCGGCATTTTGCATATTTGCATATTTTTTTGCGATATGCCCAAGCTGTAAGGAGCCCAAATATGCCATATTCAAGCCATTTTGTTGCTCCAAATTTAAATTTATCGTGCATATATTTGCATGTATTCGCAGTTTTGTCAGCTATTTCCTCTAATCAATTTTTCCTTCCCAGTTTTGCAAAAATGCAATTGAAGAGTCCAAATCCTGACCTCCATCGGTTGACGACCTCAACGGTAAAAACCCTTTCAAATACTTATCTACCAATTGTCTCAGCAGATGTGGAGCGGTCATTCTCCCGTTTGAAACTATTATTGCACGATTTGAGAAAATCTTTTACAACTGAAAATTTGGAAAAGCACTTGGTAGTACAAGCTAACATATTTTAACAATTAAATGTTTTGTCTAAAAACTGAGTAAAACTATTGTAAAAATTGTATAAAATGATTTTATATAAAAATGTACATACAAAAAATTGAATAAATACAAGTAACTATGTATTCAATTGTTCAACTATCTTGCGCATATTTTGAAGGCATATTTTCGGATTTTTTCGCGCATATGTACAAATGCATATATTGGGCATCTACGTGCATATTTTGAGGTTTTATTTCGCATATATTGCCGAGCTCTAGTAATGACCTACTAAAAACAAATATTACCAATTTAGTTCTCCAACAAAGAAAGATGTAGGGAAACCCTCAAGTGAGGTGGCCGAGCGGTCGTTACATATACACTGAAGGTCGAAGATCAACTTCTGGGTGGGTAGTGCATTTTTCGACGATTCGGAAAAAGTCGTGAAGAGCTTCAGACTCTGGGACAAGAGCTCAATCTACACGGCAGAGCTGTACGCTATATTGCAGAGCCTAGTGTATGCAAGAGAAACAATGAACGAAAAGCATCAAATAATCATAATCTCAGACTCCCAAAGAGCATTGTTGAAACTAAAAAATCAATGTAAGCAACAAGATAACGAAACTGGAAGCTTACATCCTCCGACAAATGAGTTTACTTCGCGACAGTGGAAAGCAGATACACTTTATCTGGATAAAATCACATATTGGTATCGGGAAATGAGACGGCGGATACGGCCGCTAGACGAGCCACAGATCTCCCTGCCCCTGACCCAGCAGGACTATATCCCTACACAGACCTATATAGGAGCATAGACAGCCAACATAAGCACGAATGGCAAGATTTTTACGTCAATTACCCTAAGGGGAAAATTACGCTTTTATGTTCCAAAAAGTTAAACACCGCGCATGGTTCAGCAAAATCGAAACCCCGAAACCAAGGAAGTACTTCAAAGTCATATCCTGGATAAGGACCGGCCACTGCTTGACAATGAAATATTTACACGTGATCGGAAGAAGCCAAAGCGCGGGATGCCGAGCAAGCCCGGAAGAAATTGAAACGCTAGAACACGTTCTCTTCAGCTGCCCGCAATACGAACAACCGAGAAAACAACTTTTTGATACTATCCCCGCAGAAGTTCAACAACCCTTCAATATGGACCATATACTCAGCCTAGAGAAAATTGAAATATACGACGCTATTTATAGTTATGTTACTAACATTAATATGAATTTATAAAGAATAGTTAATATTATGTACTTACTTATCAACACTACTACTACTCTAACTATTGTATGGTTGAATGGCTCTATGCCAATACCAAATAAATTAATAAAATTAAAAAAAAAAACCTCAAGTGAGTCATAACGGCATATAGAGAGTGCGGTACGAGGGGAAAACACGTCAGACTGACGTCACCCTCCCTCCACTCACTCCTCACCTTAAACTCACAATCTTCCCGCAAGGATCGGTTCGTGTCTCGGACCCAGAAACGCGTCGGCGAACGAGCTCGGCTATCCGCATCGGCTGTCACAAAACTTGTGACAAAATAACTTAGGTATTATAGATGGCGTTGTACATGATCGAGTAAAATGATCTACTAATACAATTACAATGAAATGTATTCATTCAACAATTATGGTGCAAACAAAAATAAATTCGTAGGTAAGTAATAAGAAAATAATTTTCAGCATAATTATTTGATATAATGCATAATCAAATAATAATAATAACAATAATTCTTCAATCAAACAACAATAAAAGCATATAAACATGACGATTTTTATTATCTACGTACCGTATTGGAGAATCCGTCGTAACCAGCGAGTCGAGTACAGGAGGCGAGCGCTTTCGATGTCGAGAGAGTACTCTGACGGCCTGAAGATGATATCCTTGCATCGAAAGCGCTCGCCTCCTGTACTCGACTTGCTGGTTACGACGGAGTCTCCAATACGGTTCGTAGATAATAAATTACCATGAAGTTTATACTGCTCAACACCCCTCACTGCCATGTTCTTTGTACTGATCACACATTTAACAGTTTCTACGCTGCCCACACTCTTTGTGGTCTGGTCTGGAGAACCAACCTGGAGAACCTATAAACGTAACAAGTCTAAGAACGTCTCAAGACTGCATGATGGGAGACCCCTGAGTGTGGCTTTTATACCCTAGGAATTAAATCTCGGGTGCCGGGCGCTTTTTCGACCTGAGTTCGTGGCTCACCAGGGCGGTGAGGCAATGAGAAGCCATGAGCGAAATCATTAGAACGAATTCTGATCTTCCCTTTGGAAGACAGCTGATGACTTCCGCAACACCTGGAATGGCAATCGAACGAAATTCAACCTGAAATGGTTGTTTACTTTACTTACTGAACTACTTTTGTTTTATTATTTTAAATAATAAACCTTTGGAATCGACCAAGAAAAAAAAATTGTTTACCCCCCTCAAATTTGTTGGTTTACGTTTCAAGGTTCGTAGAATCTGAAAATCGAATAAAAATGTATCCGTCCGTCCGTCGTACGCGGCACTTTCCTTAGTTCCCATGTACCGATTAAGATGAAATTTGGTATGTAGGTTCCATTGAGGGTCTACTTGTGCCCCGAGGCTTATGGTTGATGTAGGTCACTTTTGAGGGTTGAAATTTTTTAACGGCCTAACTCAAAAAATTTCGATATAAAGGTATTGTTTTCCATCAATTTAACATAGTATTGAGTTTTTAGAATCGAATGAGACCACCCGGAGCTCTGTAGGACCAACTGTTCGCTCCCTATGAAAACTTAAGGGTTGGGCTTACGATAAATCAGAAACACGAGTGTGAATCGCAAAAGACGCCTAATCTCCGTTAAAATTTGGCTGACCAAAATGCGATCGCTGTTCGTTTCTTCGATTTGTAATCAGGTTTTCGTCCTTTGCTACCATTTTTTGGTTTATTATTTTCAATAATGAACCTTTGGAATCGACAAAAAAAAAAAAATTTTAACACCCCCTCAAAATTTGATGGTTTACGTTTCAAGGTACGTAGAATCCAAAAATCGAATAAAAATTTAGCCGTCCGCCGTACGCGGCACTTTTGCCACTTAGCATTGACCGATTTTGATGAAATTTGGTATGTAGGCTCCATTTGGGGTCTAGTTGTGCCGCGAAGCTTTTGGTTGATGTAGGTCACTTCGAGGGGTTCCAAAATCAATTTTGAAATTTTGAAAACGCCCTAACTCAAAAAATTTCCATGTAAAGGTACTGTTTTTCCTTCATTTTAAGATTCTATAGAATTTTTAGAATTTTTTGAGACCACGCGGAGCTCTGTAGGACAAACCGTTCGCTCCCTACGAAAATTTAAGGGTTTATATTGAAATATATATATATGTAAATCAAAACACGAGTGTGAATCGCAAAAGAGGCCTAATCTCCGTTCAAATTAGAGCTGACCGAAATGCGATCGATGGTTGGTGATTTTGATTTGTTTTTTGTTTTTTTTTTTCTTCTCTTCATATTGGATGGTTGGTGATTTTGTAGACGAGTGATCTATATAGAAAAATAATAAACCATTGTGTAATAATTTGCAGCGTTTTTCAAATTGAGTGTGAAGCGTTTATTTCATAAAATTAAACTTGAATATGAAGCGAAATTAGGTTGGTAGGTGGTGACAAAGGCCATGTTGTGTTCTTTGCGGGCAAGTGATCTACCAGAAAAAAATAAACCTTTGTGTGAATAATTTGCAGCGTTTTATTTTGTGTTGTGAGACTGCGAGACTACAGACCCTTGAGACTACGATCACGCGGAAGTACAATCCTGTGAATAGCTGCTAATCACAACTAATTGAATGAGCAAGTCTAGTCTCTCACTTGGATGGGCGTGCGAAGCGAGCGGACATGCTAGTGTCCCCTAGTTCTCAAACATTGGCTGAACTATCTATCATGCGGCACACTTCCTCTGCCAGCAATGAAGGCTGAACAATATCCCAAATTCGAGTTTCGATCCGACATTTTGTCTTCGTTTATTGCCAGAAAAACGTTTTCCAAATAACCGCTCTTTCACTTGAGATGTTTGTGACGGGTTGCGAGACTCTGCTGTGGATGATGCGTCGAAGGGAACTAGATTAACATGAAACCAAGTATGATTGAGGAAAGGGGTTTTCCTTATTCCAGCGTCAGTCAATGAGATGGTGTGGCGTATGATTGATGGATGGGACGCTTCGTAAAAGGGATCATCACATAAACCCCCTCCTGTTCCTCTCTCGCTCTGACAGTGCCATCTCCCTCTCTATATAACACACACGAACAAAATACACCTACACTCACTCCGACACACCTTGCCTTAATATCATTGGGAAGAGATGTGGACGGCAGCCGGCTCAGTCAACAGTATTAACAATATCTTTCCCTCAACCAACCAACCTCTCTCATCCGTCTTTTCTGAGTTGATTTTCAGTTTTTTTCCTCTTCTTTTTCCATTCAGAGGTAGAAAAGGAAATATTGGAAACGTCGTTAAGTCCAGTGGAATTCGGTTCGGAACTCGTAGCGAGGCGGAAGAGCACAAACCGATTTCTCGTCTCATTCTCAAAAAGGCAGGTGTGGAAACTACGTAACACTGCAAAAAAATTCTATCATCGAATTCAGTTTTTTCCGGAAACTCTGTTTAACTTCATGGCATCATCCTCGATCCAGCATCTACCATTCGGAACAATAAAACTGCTGGAATCGAACGGAGGTTATAAAAAAAATCAAAAAACAATCCTAAGCCTGACTGGAGAGTCACGAAAGGGGAAGTTTCGTGCCTCTTAGCAAAGCCTTCTCCAACGTATAGTACAGGGGAATTGACGTCAGAGCGGAACCATCTCCATCTCGCTCTAGCATTTTGGAGAGAGAGATGGATAGAGTGTTTGAGAGAGAGAGAGTGTCTGTGAAAGAGAGAGATATAGTGAGAGAGTGTGTGTGTTTGAGTGAGAGATAGAGAGTGTTTGAGAGAGAGAGAGAGACGTGTCTGCCAAAGAGAGAGATATATAGAGAGAGAGTGTGTGTGTGAGAGAGATATATAGAGAGTGTGAGAGAGAGAGAGAAATATTTATTGATTGAACGAATTTATTTACAAAACGCTGCAAATTATTACACAATGGTTTATTATTTTTCTATATTGATCACTCGTCTGCGAAGCCACCAACCAACCAACATGAAGAAAAACATCGATCGCATTTCGGTCAGCTAAAATTTGAACGGAGATTAGGCCTCTTTTGCGATTCACACTCGTGTTTCTGATTTATCGTACGTCCAACCCTTAAATTCTCGTAGGGGACGAACGGTTTGTCCTACAGGGCTCCGCGTGGTCTCAAAAATTTCTAAAAATTCTAAACTATCTTAAATTGATGGAAAAACATTATCTTTATATCAAAATTTTTTGAGTTAGGGCGTTTTCAAAATTTCAAAATGCATTTTTCAACCCTTAGAAGTACAACCTACATTAACCAAAATCTTCGGGGCACAACTAGACCCCGAATGGAGCCTTCATACCAAATTTCATCATAATCGGCCAATGCTAAATAAGGAAAGTGCCACGTACGGCGGACGGACGGCCAAATTTTTATTCGATTTCCGGATTCTACGTACCTTGAAAATTTTGCCTACTACGAACCATCAAATTTTGAGGGGGTGTTAAAAAAAAATTTTTTTTGGTCGATTCCAAAGGTTCATTATTGGAAATAATAAACCAAAATCAGGGAGGGATTCGGGCCAAGTAGCCCTCTCTTTCATCCCCCCTGGCAAACATAAGTAATTACGTCCTCGATTTCGTTGTAGTTACATCATAAAATAAAATGATAAATCAATTCTTAAATTAACATAATTTTCTTATACAGGGTGATCGCAAGAGTTGTCTCTAAAATCGTCCAGATAGTGGTAAAAAAGTTTTAAAAAAAATCCATGATTCTTCCTAAGGATTTCAAATATGACAACAGTGCGCATTGCGCACGTGCGCAACGCACATCAACTTTGATATCTCAAATGGGAACCCCTATTTATTGCAGATTTGGATTCCACTCAAAATTTCATGAGTTTTATACCCAGAGTTGTTTAGTTAAGTAGTAATTTAGGGGTAGACTTAGCCACCTGAACTAAATAAAATTGCGTCGTATCTCATAAGGATAGAAAAAGAGCGATTTTCTAGTTAAAACTACCTCATTTTTGGCCGCCGTTTCGAAAAGTTCCAGTTATATCCAAAAATACATACCACCACGTGATTAAGCGTCGAAAATTAATGAAAAAGCATGTATCACACTAGGAGTCTACCTTCAACTCAATTTTGGCACAATCCGGGGGTTGCGCATGTTTGCGCGCTCACTGGACACAGTTGAGCGTGTTTTGGAGCTTATCTGCCTGCTAGAAGACAAGGAGAGAAAGAGTGGGTGATTGATTGATTGATTTTCGATTTATTTAATCTCGTAAATATTGGTCGTTAGCGACCATTCTTACTATTAACGAGAGCGGTGTCAGTCATCATCAATTACAAAAAATAAAACGATAACAAGAGAAAAAAAGAAAATTAAGTACATAACATTACCGTTTTGAGGAAAAGTCATAAAAGACTGAAATATAATCTTCTCTCCTGAGGTCAGAATGTCCCCAAGTACGAAACGTACCAAGTGCTTTCTTAACTATGGACTTAGTAATCGACCCAACATTCGCTTTCTTAACATTCTTTTGAAATGAGCAATTGTTTAACTTGTTTGATATCGGTTGACAGATCATTGTACATAATAACTGAGTGAAATAAAAAGGAATTATGATAAACAGTAGTTTGAAATTTTGGAAGTAAAACATTTAAATTTGAAAAACGAGTGCTAAGAGAATGTGAACCAGATATAACAGAGTACAATTCGAATAGATATTGGGGTTTTTGTAATTTAATTACTATATCAATTGTTGTAAGAATTGATTAATCTTGTAATTTATTAAAAGAGTATATATACGCAAATTGGAAGTATTTTGTGCGCATGCGCAAACGTGAATTCTTGTAATAGTCATGACTTCTACATTTTCCAACAATATTCAGAGATTGACGTGTAGATGGTCCCCTATGAGGTTAGTGCAAGGTATTTATAGATTGGTGTTTTGAGATTAGCTACTATGCATCGGATCATCTACGCAATCGGGTTATGGATACGAGGAAGCTATGTGCCACGCCCACTTGGCAGACGTTTTTCTTTTTGTACAATATTCCGTGCGGACTTTCTCCCTCCGATCTTTCTATTATATATTTTATATATTATATGTAGGCGCCCAGAAAGATAGTACGAGGCTATACAGTTTGTATCTCCAAGCGATACACCCTGGAAGAAGAGGTAGGGCCCAGGGTTCTCCCTAGATACTTCTTCAATCGTCAGTCGGGTTCAGGACGAGCCAGTGAACTGACCGCAATGGGAGTTTCGGCGGTCTAGAGCTACGTAATCGATTTATAATCCGTTTTGAACCAAGTTATTGTAGAATACTGTTGTTTCTTTATACGCGAGTGATTTATGATCCTGACAACCAACTGGAAGAAGAGGAAATACCGGAGAATGGAATAAGGGTTATCCCATCTCCATCATACATTTATTAAATGTTTCTAGGTTATATTTTTTTCTCGTCAGCTTGACCGTATTTAATAGATAAATAAAATAAAAAACTCAGCAGTTCGCGACCCCCCAAATGCTATCTACTTAAAGCATACGGCGTAAATCCCCGGATGAAAAGGTTTTTGCTCCCTCTCCCTCTTATCTTTCTTCTTTCACTGTAATATTAAGCTCACTCAGCTGATCAGTGACCACTCAGGCACCTTTAGCATTCTCCATTGACCCGCCCTCTCAAATTCAGCTTCCTGCGTTCAACAGGAGAGAAAATGGCCTTGGAGCTCACTCAGCTGATCTGTGATCACTCAGGCGCCTTCAGCATTCTCCATTGACCCGCCTCTCTCAAATTTCAGGTTCCTGCGTTCAACAGGAGAGGAAATGGCCTTGGAGCTCACTCAGCTGATCAGTGACCACTCAGGCACCTTCAGCATTCTCCATTGACCCTGCCTCTCAAATTTCAGGTTCCTGCGTTCAACAGGAGAGGAATGGCCTTGGAGCTCACTCAGCTGATCAGTGACCACTCAGGAACCTTCAGCATTCTCCATTGACCCTGCCTCTCAAATTTCAGCTTCCTGCGTTCAACAGGAGAGAAAATGGCCTTGGATCTCACTCAGCTGATCAGTGATCACTCAGGCGCCTTCAGCATTCTCCATTGACCCGCCCTCTCAAATTTCAGGTTCCTGCGTTCAACAGGAGAGGATGTCAAGCATATTTGTCGTCAAGCATATGATAAATCATAGCGCTACTTTCCTGTCGCTTTTTCCTCTCGCTTTTTACTGTCGATTTTTCCTGTCGAAATTCACGTTTGCGCATGCGCACTCGCTCCTATTGGTCCGAAGGTGCTGAAATTTATAGGGGACCGTCTAGGACCTAATCCACACAATCCCTGAAAATTTCATCAAAATCGGACCACAGGTTAGTATAGTTTTGCCCGGGACAAGGATTGACCACAGACAGACAGACAGACCGACAGACCGACAGACCGACAGACAGACAGACAGACAGACACGGAACCAAAATTGTTCGGGAAGCTCTAAAACGCAAAAAGCAAGTGGAAATTTTGATTTCGGAGGACATTTTTTTTTTTTCACTTCTTTCACGAATACAAAGCTTCCCTACCTTCGGTAGTGAGGAAGCAAAATTCTGATATAAAGTTATTGTTTTCCCATCAATTTAAGATACTTAGTTTAGAATTTTAAAAATTTTTTGAGACCACGCGGTGCCCTGTAGGACAAACCGTTCGCTCCCCACGATAATTTAAGGGTTGGACGTACGATAAATCAGAAACACCTTATCTCCGTTCAAATTTTAGCTGACCGAAAAGCGATCGATATTTTTTTTCATGTTGGATGGTTGGTGGCTTTTTGCAGACGAGTGATCTATAGAAAAATAATAAACCATTGTGTAATAATTTGCAGCGTTTTCCCTGTAGTTAGCTAATTTAGGGCGATAACATGTTCCATATTAAAATATCTGCCAAGTGGGTGTGGCACACAGCTTCCATTACCCACTGTATAGATGATCCGATGATATGTAGCTTATCTCAAAACATCAATCTCTAATTACCTTGCACTAATCTCATAGGGGACCATCTACAAGCTAATCTGAACAATCCTGAGAAATTTCGTCGAAATAGGATGGAAAATGTAAAAGTTATGGCTGTTACCAGGAATTCACGTTTGCGCATGCTCAGCAACTAGGTACTATTAGTCTGGGGGCGATGATTTTCATAGGGGACCGTCTACACGCCAATCTGAACAATTTCCTGAAAATTTCATCGAAATTGGATGATAAATGTATAAGTTATGGCTGTGTCAAGGAATTCATGACAGACATTGAACCAAAATTGTTCAGGAAGGTCCGAAACGTTAAACGCTAGTGGAAATTTTGATTTTGGAGAAAATTTTTCAACATTTTGTACCGCTACCTTGGTTGACTCGCTACCTATAAAATAAGGAAGCGAATGAACAGAAATGCCAAGAGGTAGCTGATCACGACATTTGTCACAATGAAGTTGGGAAATAAGAAGGGACTCCGTCGTAATGGCGGAAAGGAAATCATCTTGTCGTTGTGTAATAATTCGCCAAGTTTCTCGTCAAAGGTGCAGGAGTGGTGGTGGGAGGGGGGATCGACGGGAAGCCATCTATTCATTAGGCGTCACGGTAGGCATACAATTACCTTTCATATCCCTAAGCGGGTGCCACTCGCAGGCGTTCAGGTTGACATATTAAAGGGGAAGACTGGCTGAGGAAGGATTGAGAAGAGGGGGGGGGGTGAGCCGGAAGATACTTTACCAGGGTTTACTTACTCTTTTAAAAGGTCTCCTCGAGAAGTTAATGATCCGGCGGAATCACGCCCTTTATGGGATGTTTCAAAGATGAATCGACCTTGTCACTCTGAGCCAAACTCTCAACACCCCCCCCCCCCCTTCATCCGACTCTAGGGCCCCCTTCTTTCTCCTGGGCCGTCCTGAGGGTTAAGATGATAATCCGCTTCAAAAGCCTTCACCACCGCAGACGTGAAAAGGAGAACCTCTTCTTATTATTGATACAAAAGCGTCGACCTCTTGGCTAAACCATTCAATTCAAGATCCCCATTTTTTATGCCCTCACGACGGAGGAAAATAATACATTTTCTCTTACATTTGGCCGAACTCAAAAAACCCCTAAAATCAGAATGGATGGTCTCTCAGTGTGCTGCAACAGCAATAATAGATTTCCCCACAAAATAAAAGTTGAAGTATAGCCCAAATCAAATTTTTGATGCAACCAACATTTTTTTTGGTTTATTATTGAAAATAATAAACTCGACTAATAATACTAAGACTCGGTATAGAACCGACAAAGAAAATTTTTTAACCCACCCCTCAAAATTTGTTGGTTTACGTTTCAAGGTACGTAGAATCCGAAAATCGAATAAAAATTTGGCCGTCCGTCCGCTGTACGCGCACTTTCCGCACTTAGCATTGACAGATTTTGATGAAATTTGGTTTGTGGGCTCCATTTGGGGTCTAGTTGTGCCCCGAAGCTTTTGGTTGATGTAGGACACTTCTAAGGGTTGAAAAATAAGGTTTTTGAAAACGCCCTAACTCTAAAAATGTTGATGTAAAGGTATTGCTTTTCCATCAATTTAACCAATTTCCGGCCACTGATGCACTTCGCAACGCCTTTTTTCTAATATTGAAAATAGTGGAAAATCTTCGTAGAAGAAAATTTTACCGTTGATGCTGTTCCTATGCACGTCAAAAAAAAAATTCTTCGACATTCGGGAGCTCGATGCGACTTAGGAATTTTTTTTGAAAAGGAGGCCTTTTGGCCGAAAGCATGATTATGGTGGATCAAATTCGATCCTGGGCGATAGAGCGTTCTGGGCCACGAGTCGGATAAATCTCATCGATTTGGAAGACAAAAAAAAAATCCCATTAAAATGTGAAACTCATAAAATTTTGAGTATTTTCGCTCTCAATTGGTGAGAAAATTATGCCTTATTTCGGCCGCCATCTTGTGAAAGAGTGCATCCTCCTCCTCTCACTTCTCTGTTATTTCCAACCTTGACTTGATATGGGTTAAGATAGTATTGAATTTTTAGAGACCACACAGAGCCCTGTAGGACAAACCGTTCGCTCCCTACGAAAACTTAAGTGTTGGATTTACGATAAATCAGAAACACGAGTTTGAATCGCAAAAAGGCCTAATCTCCGTTCAAATTTTAGTTGACCTAAATGCGATCGCTGTAGGTACGTGGTTGTACCAATGATTGGTAGGTGGTGACAATAGCAAAGCGGTGTTCTTTGAAGACGAGTGATCTATGTAAAAAAATAAACCTTTGTGCAATAATTTGCAGGTTTTTTTTACTCACCCACTGGACAAAAAACCAATTAAAATCCCTCTCCCTTTATTTAGGAACCACTTGTGCAGTATTAATTCAGGGTGAGCCTTTTTTTGGTTTATTATTTTCTATAATGAACCTTTAGAATCGACCAAGAAAAAAGAAATTAAACACCCCCTCAAAATTTGTTGGTTTACGTTTCAAGGTACATAGAATCCGGAAATCAAATAAAAATTTGGCCGTCCGTCCGCCGTACGCGGCACTTCCCTCAGTTACCTTGGATCGATTTTGATGAAATTTGGTATGTAGGCTCCATTTGGGGTCTAGTTGTGCCCCGAAGCGTTTGGTTGATGTAGGTCACTTCTAAGGATCGAAAAATAAGGGCTGACATTTCAAAAACGCCCTAGCTTAAACAATTTCGATATCGATTCTACTGTAAAGCACAAAAGCGCGAGGTAGGTTCTGACCAAAGAACAAAGTCTTTCTGACTTAATTTATGAATTTCCTATTTTGTGTATAACACCCGTTCCTTTTCGTTGTATTTTATGCAGAGTTGCATAATTTACCGACGGGGAGAAGCAACCAGTACAGAAGTTTCAAAAATATAGTAAATATATTTATTTTAGAGATGCAATTAATTCTCTCTTGGCTAAGTAGTTAAAAAACAATTATCTCAATAAATATTAATATTCGTGTGCGCCCACTTTGTATATGGCATAAGGAAAGCCGCCTAAAAGTTATAAACGGAATAAAAACGCTGCAAATTATTACACAATGGTTTATTATTTTTTATTTTCTATGTAGATCACTCGTCTGCAAAGCCATCAACCATCCAACATGAAGAAAAACATCGATCGGATTTCGGCCAGCTTTAGTTTGAACGGAGATTAGGCCTCTTTTGCGATTCACACTTGTGTTTCTGATTTATCGTACGTCCTAACTTTAAATTCTCGTAGTGAGCGAACGGTTTGTCCTACAGAGCTCCGGGTGGTCTCAAAAAATTATAAAAATTCTATAGAATCTTAAATGGAAGGAAAAACAATACCTTTATATCAAAATTTTTTGAGTTAGGGCGTTTTCAAAATTTCAAAATTGATTTTGGAACCCTTAGAAGTGACCTACCTCTACCAAAATCTTCGGGGCACAACTAGACCCCAAATGGAGCCTACATACCAAATTTCATCAAAATCGGTCAATGCTAAGTGGCAAAAGTGCCGCGGACGGACGGCCAAATTTTTATTCGATTTTGGTTTATTATTTTCAATAAATAACCTTTGGAATCGACCAAGAAATAAAAAATTTAACACCCCCTCAAAAATTGATGGTTTACGTTTCATGGTATGTAGAATCCAAAAAACGAATAAAAATTTGGCCGTCCGTCCGCCGTACGCGGCACTTTTGCCACTTAGCATTTACCAATTTTGATGAAATTTGGTATGTAGGCTCCATTCTGGGGTCTAGTTGTGCCCCGAAGATTTTGGTAAAGGTAGGTCACTTCTTAGGGTTCCAAAATCAATTTTGAAATTTTGAAAACTCCCTAACTCAAAAACTTTTGATATAAAGGTATTGTTTTTCCTACAATTTAAGATTCTATGGAATTTTTTGAGACCAGCCGGAGCTCTGTAGGACAAACCGTTCGCTCACTACGAGAATTTAAAGTTTGGACGCACGATAAATCAGAAACACGAGTGTGAATCGCAAAAGAGGCCTAATCTCCGTTCAAATTAAAGCTGACCGAAATGGGATCGATGTTTTTCTTCATGTTGGAAGGTTGGTGGCTTTGCAGACGAGTGATCTATATAGAAAAATAAAAAATAATAAACCATTGTGTAATAATTTGCAGCGTTTTTTGGATTCTACGTACCTTGAAACGTAAACCATAAAATTTTGAGGGGGTGTTAAAAAATTTTTTTCTTGGTCGATTCCAAAGGTTCATTATTGAAAATAATAAACCAAAATGAAATAACAACGAAAAATCTTGCCTCAAAGATCGTTCTGAAATTTGAAATCTCTTAATGAATGACCCGCAAATCTATTTGATTACAAATTATCGACTTTAGGATAGGTAAATTGGTGTATAGTATAGGTTTGTACTTCTCAATTCCATATGAGTATCTGAATGAGGAATTTCACCATGTCGGAATTTCCTATTTTTGACCCCAAAATCGGATTCAGCACCTCGAAAAACCTCCTAAGGCAAACTTTCAGCCCAAACTTCCTAACTTACAAATAAACAAAACAGTGTAGAAAATACGAATGTTTAAAAAAACCGGGAAAATGACGTCATGCTGGAATAGTTCATTTATGGCCGCTTGAAGCGCTGAGATCGAGAAATCTGTAGTCCCCAGATGCAAAATTTCACGAAACAGTAAAGTTCGAAATCGAAAAACTGAAGAAAAAAATAGAAAAAGCAAGATTGGAAAATTAGGTTTCCCCTGTTTTTGTTTGATAACTTTTCTCTTAGAAAACACGATTTCGTCGTCCCAATGGGCAACACTGGGAGGAGACGGCGATCCGAACAGCCCAATCAGCGAGCATTCCCGCTTCATGTCTGTTTTCCCAGTTAGTTTTGAAATCAAAAATTTTGATTGTCTCCCAAAAATAACAGGAGACTTATTTTCCGAAATCAGCCCGATTTTCATCTATCCCATACCATTAACTATTCAGGAAAAATGCGAACAGAATTCGGTGAAATTCCTCATTTTATGTCCGTCTGGACAGTACCGCTTGTCAGGTCGTTCGGTTCTGTGATATGAAGTTTCCCTCTAATGAATTGGCTCTCTTTTAATTCGTTGTTTTCCTTGCTATAATGCTACAGGCCCCTAGTTAATACATCTTGAACACATATTCCTTTCTAATGTCATAGACACATTCTTGACGGTCCTCTTAAAAAAGAGTCTTCAGATTAATTACCTCCACTACAAGAAATTGGATTTTGTTGAAATTAAATTTCAAGATTATACGTAGGCTTTCTCGAATAACAAGTTTGAGGGGGTTGGATTTGGGACAGGGAAAGAAAACTTCCCCCGATTCGAAAGGTTTCATTATTGAAAATAATAAACCGAAAATGAAGGGGAAAATCTCGAAAAATCTCGGGTCGGCGAAGATGGTAATGGGAGAGGAGGTTAATGACTGTGGGGGGCCAGTTGATTCAATGTGGCAGAAAGAACTGTTCCTCGAAATCACTCCATTGAAAAGACCGATTGCGCCTTGAATAATAACAGTCAAGTCCCGTTTTCTGGGTTATGAGTGGTGGAGGCGCTGCAATATTTCAATCTCTCCGTCTCTCTCTCTCACGTTCTTATTCTCTTCCTCCGTCTCTCTTCGCTTCTCATTCCCCTCCCTTCGTTCTCATTCCCTCTTCCCCATTTCGAGTTTAAGAAAAGAGCAATCATGAATCCCAAGTGCCGCGCTAAAACATCCACTTTGTCTGAATGAGCTTCCATAGGCGAGTGCCCTGATCGACCTCATCAGTTTTTTTTTTTAGGTTTCCACGAAATATGTTTTCAAGGAGAATTAATCCGAGATTCTCAGTGGTGGATAATAAAGCATGTTTAGAGATATTGAGTAGCTGATCTTGGAGAGAGATTGAGATATCGGAAGATAAGTTGTAGCTTATGAGCTGTTGCAACCATCACATGACGTGACGTAACTGTAGATGTAGACAGTAGCTAGCTCCAACTGGAACCGCAGTTGGACAAAAAGCGACAGAAAATGTACCCCACCCTTGAAATTTGATGGTTTACGTTTCAGAAACGTAGAATCCAAATTCGAAACTTTCCGTCTGTGCGCCGTACGTGACACTTTGACCGAGTTTTAATGCAATTTGTTCCTTTCGATTCCACTTCGGGTCTCTTCTGAGGTGTTGGTTATAGTCAGTTACATCTAAAAAGTGAAACGCTGCAAATTATTACACAGAGGTTTATTATTTTTCTACATAGATCACTCGTCTGAAAAGAACAAGGCTTTGCCATTGTTACCACCAACCAACATGAAGAAGATCATGAAAAGCATCTTTTGCGATTCACACTCGTGTTTCTGATTTATCGTAAGACCAACCGCGTGGGGAGCGAACGGTTTGTCCTACAGGGCTCCGCGTGGTATCTAAAAATTTTAAAAATTCAATACTATCTTAAATTGGTGGAAAAACAATACCTTTATAACGAAAATATTCGAGTTAGGGCGTTTTCAAAATTTCAAACCTTATTTTTGAACCCTTAGAAGTGACCTACATCAACCAAAAGCTTCGGGGCACAACTAGACCCCAAATAGAGCCTACATACTCCATGGTGGGGAAAGTGTCAAATTTTTATTCGATTTTTGGTTTCTAAGTACCTTGAAACGTAAGCCAACAAATTTTGAGGGGGGGCTAAAAAATTGTGGGGGACTTCTGATATACATGTGCAGTTTTTCATTATTCTCAATGAACCTGTGGAATCGACCAAGAAAAAAAAATTGTTAACCGCCCCCTCAAAATTTTTGGTTGGTACGCGGCACTTTCCCCACTTAGCATTGACCGATTTTGATGAAATTTGGTATGTAGGCTCCATCTGGGGTCTAGTTGTGCCCGAAGATTTTGGTTGATCTAGGTCACTTCTAAGGGTTGAAAAATGAAATTTGAAATTTTGAAAACGCCCTAACTCAAAAAATTTTGATGTAAAGGTATTGTTTTTCCTTCATTTTAAGATTCGATAGAATTTTTTGATACTACCCGGAGCTTTGTAGGACAAACTTTTCGCTCCCTACGATAATTTAAGGGTTGGACGTACGATAAATCAGAAACATGAGTGTGAATCGCAAAAGAGGCCAAATCTCCGTTCAAATTATGGCTGACCGAAATGCGATCGATATTTTTCTTCATGTTGGATGGTTGGTGGCTTTGCAGACGGGTGATCTATATAGAAAAATAATAAACCATTGTGCAAATAATTTGCTGTGTTTTCATTAGGTACCTAGTTGAGCATTTTCAATATGTTTTAGAATCGAAAGTTTCCACTCTGAAGGTTTATCCGTTTGCCCTTGAGGATAATTACTTACTCAATAAATTATTGTTCCAAGACTTTTAATGAATTTTCAAGGAAAAAGGAGCTATTTCAATAAACTCAAAATTTTCAACATCACATTCATTTTTTTTTTCACGTTTTTGAAATATTTTTTTTTTCTTACTGAAATCCGTTTTGAAACATTCTAAAACGAATCCCGAAGTTTTTGCCAAACGTTTCATAATATCAAACAAAAAGACTACCCAGTTCGTTAGCCAGGAATTTTGAACGAACCTGAAGGGTCAAAATTTCAACAAAAAAAATAGGCCGAAAAACGTATTTTCCCGGTTGTTTGTGGATCATCATTGGATCATCATTGTTTGTGGATTATCATCAAAATCATTGTGATATATAATCATAATAATATATTCGGATTCAGCACAAACGTCCTGATTTAGGTACAAGTTCAAAAATCGTAAATTGTCCGAAAATAGCAATACCTGAGTGGGTGACTCCAAGAGTTCGTGGTGACGATTAGAACATGAATATGGAACTCCTAACATCTTTAATACCTACACTGTGCATACTGTAATTTGGTATGGTATTCAGAAAATCGATAAAAGCAACGATGTTTGATCGTTGAGCAATATCGTACATGTGGGTCGTATGAGTTCGGGGAGATGAGGGAAGTGTTTTGTGAGGTTTGAAAAAAAATTTAACCAAGAAGTTAATTGTATAATTAAACGATTCGTGCTATGTGCCGAACCCACATGAGTGAAATAGTTGATCCAAAATCGAGACATGGGGTCCGCTATTCACTCCGGCCAGGAATATTGAATCATGAGTGATTTTCTCGAATGAGGATATTAATTTGTGTCCCGCCTGTTCGGGTTGGACAAAATGTTGCCCATTGCAGTTAATTTCGATAGACCTAGCCTCACATTGCAAATACATACATGTGAGTCACCTGCGACGGCCTATTTACTTGCCAGAGCAAAAGACGTAGCTTTGAGGTAGAAGTGGAGGCGCAGAGGCAGCTAACTACGGGGCTCAGCAGCCTCCCCTTCCCTCCGCGATTATTTGTCGAAGGTTCCTGTTTGTTTGTTATTCTCGTGTTTATAGTAAGCCGTCCGGACGAGACCTCGTGATGAGCTGGAATTGTGTTCGTTCACGTTTGGAGTTTGCCCAACAGCGGGACAACCATTCCTTGACACAACAAAATCCACTGTCATCGCCCTCTCATAATAATATTTGGCGGTCTGCAGGCTCAGCTCGCTACGCCTCTGTTTGCTGATAAGTTAGCGGGAAACCACCCCCGGTTATCCTCTGTTATGCTTGGACTGGTGAGACATAATTTGGACTGATTCAATGATCCAGGATCCGTCTTTCAAGCTACTGGAGATGTGTATGCAAATTCGTGCAGCGTGAGCGAATGTTAGCCACTTCAAAACACCTGGAAACAAGATAGAGGCCAATAATAAAATTAAAAAAAAACCCGGATAGGAACTGAAAAACAACTAAATTCTTTTCGTGAAATAATAAATTCACTAGATCCTTTTATTAAATTCACTCTTGAACTGGGTTGAAATAATCTAAATATTCTTGATCTGCCCATCTCAGTCATAAACAAAAACCATGCTTTCTCCATTTATAGAAAAAATACCTCCAGCGATATCACTATTCATAGTACATCAAATCATCCCGTAGTTCATTAACATGCTGCTTCGTTCATAAACATAGTATTATCAATAGAGCTTCGTCAATACCAATGAATGATCAAAATTTATCAAACAAAAAAACTAGCCGGAACCAATGGATACGAGGGGGATCTCATTGATTCCATATATGGAATAAGATTCTTAGGAAAAAGTGTACAGTAAACTAATTTGATTTTTTTCCCCGCCTGTTTGTTACAATACGATCAGTCTACCTATTAGTTTATCAAGCATTATTAGTCTTCATCTTCTCTTATCCAGTTTCTATATTAGTTAGTTTCGTTATTTGAGTTTCAACTGGTAACAAGGGCGTCTACAACTCCACCTGTTGACGTTCTTTGATACTGTTTGCTGAGATACTTCTTTTACCCTTCACCAGAGCACAGTAGTGTGAATTCGGTCAGTTTTCGCGTCGTCTTGCTGGAGGAACCCCGGCAGAGTTGTTAAAATAGGAATTCCAATTCCCATTACCCATTCCAATTACTTTCGGAACTAAGTAATGGCCATTCCCATTACCCATTCCTGTAATGGGAATGGAATTTTCAATTACTTTTTCCAATTCCTTGTAATGGTAATGGTTTTTCAATTCCCCATTACTCTTAGTTGGAAAAGTAATGGGTCCTTCCAATTACCCATTACAGGAAGAGTAATGGGTAATGGGAGAACCAATTCCCCGTTACCACCATTCAATCAGTAAGTTGACCATCCTCCAATTCATAAGGGACCACCCTCAAAATCATAGGGGACCACCCTCCAATTCATAGGGGACCATCCCCCCCATCCATTTCGTTGGGGACCATCCTCCAATTCATAGGGGACCACCCTCAAATTCATAGCGGACATCCCTCCAATTCATAGGGGACCATTCCCCCATCCATTTCGTTGGGGACCATCCTCCAATTCATAGGGGACCACCCTCAAATTCATAGGGGACATCCCTCCAATTCATAGGGGACCATCCCCCCCATCCATTTCGTTGGGGACCATCCTCCAATTCACAGGGGACCACCCTCAAATTCATAGGGGACATCCCTCCAATTCATAGGGGACCATCCCCCCATCCATTTCGTTGGGGACCATCCTCCAATTCATAGGGGACCACCCTCAAATTCATAGGGGACCACCCTCCAATTCATAGGGGACCACCCTCAAATTCATAGGGGACAACCCTCCAATTCATAGGGGACCATCCCCCCATCTATTTCGTTGGGGACCATCCTCCAATTCATAGGGGACCACCCTCAAATTCACAGGGGACCACTCTCCAATTCATAGGGGACCATCCCCCCATCCATTTCGTTGGGGACCATCCTCCAATTCATAGAGGACCACCCTCAAATTCATAGGGGATCACCCTCCAATTCATAGGGGACCATCCCACCATCCTAATCGTTGGGGACTATCCTGCAATTCATAGGGGACCGTTCCCAAACTCCTTGGGGACTACCCTCAAAATTCATAAGGGACCATCCCACCATCCATTTCGTTGGGGACCATCCTGCAATGAATTGTAGGTTGGTCCCCAATGATTAGGATGGTGGGATGGTCCCCTATGAATTGGAGGGTGGTTCCCTATGAATTTGAGGGTGGTCCCTTATGAATTGGACGATGGTCCCCAACGAAATGGATGGAGGGATGGTCCACTATGAATTGGTGGGTGGTCCCCTATGAATTTGAGGGTGGTCCCCTATGAATTGGAGGATGTTTTCCAACGAAATGGATGGGGGGATGGTCCCCTATGAATTTGAGGGTGGTTCCCTATGAATTGGAGGATGGTCCCCAACGAAATGGATGGGGGGATGGTCCCCTATGAATTGGAGGATGGTCCCCTTTGAATTTGAGGGTGGTCCCCTATGAATTTGAGGGTGGTCCCCTATGAGGTTGAGGGTGGTCCCCAACGAAATGGATGGAGGGATGGTCCCCTATGATTTGTTTGGTGATCTATGAATTTGAGGGAGGTCCCCTATGAATTTGAGGATGGTCCCCAACGAGATGGATGGGGGGATGGTCCCCTATGAATGGGAGGGTGGTCCCCTGTGAATTTGAGGGTGGTCCCCTATGAATTGGAGGATGGTCCCCAACGAAATGGATGGGGGATGGTCCCCTATGAATTGGAGGGTTGTCCCCTATGAATTTGAGGGTGGTCCCCTATGAATTGGAGGATGGTCCCCAACGAAATGGATGGGGGGATGGTCCCCTATGAATTGGAGGGATGTCCCCTATGAATTTGAGGGTGGTCCCCTGTGAATTGGAGGATGGTCCCCAACGAAATGGATGGGGGGGATGGTCCCCTATGAATTGGAGGGATGTCCCCTATGAATTTGAGGGTGGTCCCCTATGAATTGGAGGATGGTCCCCAACGAAATGGATGGGGGAATGTTCCCCTATGAATTGGAGGGATGTCCCCTATGAATTTGAGGGTGGTCCCCTATGAATTGGAGGATGGTCCCCAACGAAATGGATGGGGGGGATGGTCCCCTATGAATTGGAGGGTGGTCCCCTATGAGTTTGAGGGTGGTCCCTTATGAATTGGAGGATGGTCAACTTACTGATTGAATGGTGGTAATGGGGAATTGGTTCTCCCATTACCCATTACTCTTCCTGTAATGGGTAATTGGAAGGACCCATTACTTTTCCAACTAAGAGTAATGGGGAATTGAAAAAACCATTACCATTACAAGGAATTGGAAAAAGTAATTGAAAATTCCATTCCCATTACAGGAATGGGTAATGGGAATGGCCATTACTTTGGATTAAGGTGTCTCTTAATCCCCCAGTTTTTGGTTTTATGTGTACATAATCATAATCACTTCACTCATTTCATTGCTTATAAGAAAAGTAATTTTGAAAAGTAATCATTACTCAAAGTAATCATTACTTTACAACTCTGAACCCCGGAGTGGTGACGCCCTCAGCTACCCTCTATTTTCGCGGTATTTTTGGTTTATTATTTTCAATAATGAACCTTTGGAATCGACCAAGAAAAATATTTTTAACCCCCCTCAAAACTTGTTGGTTTACGTTTCAAGGTATGTAGAATCCAAAAATCGAATAAAAATTTGGCCGTCCCGTACGCGGCACTTTCCTCAGTTAGCATTGACCGATTTTGATGAAATTTGGTGTGGGCTCCATTTGGGGTCTAGTGGTGCCCCGAAGATTTTGGTTGATGTAGGTCACTTCTAAGGGTTGAAAAATAAGGTTTGAAATTTTGAAAACGCCCTAACTCAAAAAATTTCAATATAAAGGTATTGTTTTTCCTTCAATTTAAGATTCTATAGAATTTTTTGAGACCACCCGGAGCTCTGTAGGACAAACCGTTTGCTCCCTACGAGAGTTTAAGGGTTGGACTTACGATAAATCAGAAACACGAGTGTGAATCGCAAAAGAGGCCTAATCTCCGTTCAAATTTTAGCTGACCGAAATGCGATCGATGTTTTTCTTCAAGTTGGTTGGTGGTAACAATGGCGAAGCCGTGTTCTTTGCAGACGAGTGATCTACATAGAAAAATAATAAACCTTTGTATGATAATTTGCAGCGTTTTTGCCAGGCTTCACTAGGGATGGGTATCGATACCCGATATTTTAGTATCGATATTGTACTATCCGATATTTTTGGATATCGATACTTTGGATCCGATGTTTCTATATATTGAATATCGATACAGTTCACACGAAAAATTCATCGTGATGGCTAAAACATGAAGAGATGAAGAAGGTAGAGAGGCTGTTGGGTCACTCGGATAAAATTAATTAATATTATGGGGAAAATGATCAATAATCAAGGCAGAAATAAATAAATAATGCGTGTTAAACTGGTCAAGGATTTTATTTTATAATTACGAGAAAACGGACGCACACAAACTACACGGCTTGAAGAACAGTATGGCTGACTAGCCCAATGAACAGGTGGGGAGAGCCCCCTCTTACTACCCCTACTTGATACCCAGGTAAACAATTAAGATTGTCACCAACACTTCCCCCCAATCTTACATTACAGTACAATCTGGTATTAGTATACTAATAGTACTCTCTACTATAGTAGAGATTATCACAGTGACAATATCACGAAAATAATCACATACATTCTACAATCAATTAATTAATTTTTATCATTTAATTTTATCATCACTCAAACCTAAGGCATTTCTGAACCGTTCAAATTTTTGAACGCCTAACGCCTTGGTAAAAATATCGGCTACTTGCTGATCAGTTGAAACATACAATAACCTAAATTTTCCATCAATGACCAAATTGCGAATAAAATGGTACCTCACATCAATATGTTTGCTTCTTTTGGTCTCCCAATTCTGAGCCATTCTTATACAAGATTGGTTATCTTCATATACAAGAATTGGATAAACTACATACGATTCTATTTCCTCCAGCAACTGCCCTATAAACAAACATTCAGTAATACAACCTGCTAAGGCAATATACTCGGCCTCGCTTGAAGAGAGTGCAACAACATTCTGCTTTTTAGAACTCCAACAGACAATATTTTTGTTGAGCCGAATTAAAAAACCAGAAATACTTTTTCGGTCAACATAATCTGAGGCAAAATCAGAATCGACATAAGCTGAAACAACCATCTCATTAGTGCCACCAGTATGAAAAGTAATACCCATGTTCCTTGTACCCTTTAAATACCTTACCACATTACGTAATGCATGCCAATGAACCTCAGACCAACCACTCTGATATCGACCAAATAATGAAATGGCGTAACAAAGATCCGGTCTAGTACCAAGCATTATATACATAAGGCTACCCACTAGCTCTCGATAAGGAAATCGGGTATCACAACCCTCAACTTTAGGCAAACTTAAATTCGGCTGTACTGGCACATTTTGAGATTTGCAGTCTAACATCTGGAAAAATGACACTATTTTATCTATTAAGCCCTTCTGGCTCAAACTGATACTACCATTACCTATTTCAATTTCCAGACCCAAAAATACCAATTTACTCTGAGATTGATAATCTTTCAAATCAAAAAATGATTTCAACTTCAACTTGATGGTAGTGATCTCATCAGTAGACTTAGAAAACAACAGAAAGTCATCAACCCAAATCAAAATCATAGTACTTCCATTAAAGTATAAACATGGATCAATCTGTGACCTACGAAAATTCAGAGAACATAGTTTTGAATTTACGAAATCATTAAAACATTTAGGCGATTGGCGCAAACCATATAAAGATTTTATCAACTTGCAAACGAATCCACGGGGTACGTTGTCCAAACCATCAGGGGGATACATGAAGACAGGTTCACTGAGCTGACTGCTTAAGAAAGCCGACTTGACATCAAGCTGCGAGATTTTGAGCTTTTTCTCCACCGCCAAAGCGAGCAGCATCCTTAGAGTCATCATACGTGCCACTGGACTATAAAGCACCTCTTCATCAGTTGTAGGTAATTGAAACCCTCTAGCAACCAGACGGGCTTTCAACATGGTACCGCCATCAATCTCTTTTCTAGTGAAGACCCACCTGGAATCTATTATAGGAACATCAGGTGGTTCGGGAACCAATTCCCAAGTTCGGTTTCTACCAAGCGACTCAAGTTCCTTATTCACAGCAACCATCCAGCCTTCGTCTTGCTCTACAGCTTCCTGATACGAACTTGGAGTTTGCATTGTAGTATCGTCATCGACCATCAGACAAAGAGCCATTGACGTCACATAGTCGTTCAAGTAGGTAGGTGGGTTTCTCTCACGACCACCCCGCCGGAGCACAGGAACTGGAACTGTCATCCTGCTGCCACCAGGAGTTCTCGTCACAGGAGAGATTTGATTGTCAGGTTTGACACTCTTTTCAACAGGTTTGTCACTATTACTGGGAGTAGCATCAGCTTCCTCTACGGGGTCGACATGCCGCACAGAACCAACATCAACTTGAGACAGGACGACACCTTCATCAAAAACCACTGAACGGGCTCCAATGATCTTTCGACGACCAGCATCCCAAAGTCGGTATCCGTTATGACAATAACCAACCAGAACCATGCGCATAGAACGAGCCGCCAACTTGCCTCTACGATCCTCCGAGGGTACATGTGCATATGCTGTACTACCAAACACACGAATTTTTCCAAAGTCGGGCTTATAACCATTCCACAGCTCAGCTGGAGTAACTTTAGGATCATCCAAGGCACGAGAAGGCAATCTGTTCAACAGGTAGACAGAAGTAAGCACAGCTTCACCCCACATATCCCGAGGAAGACCAGAATCAAAAAGTAAACATCTGGCCATCTGCATAACACTTCTATTGAACCTCTCAGCCTTTCCGCAATTTTCAGGATTCCTGGGTATGCTGAACATATTCATGATGCCCCTTCTCTCACAAAAATCAATCATCGACTTCGAAATATATTCTCCACCTCGGTCTGTTCTCAAGTTTCCTATACATTTTCCAAATTTGTTTTCAACATGTGAAATATATTTACGAAAGCATGACTCCACTTCGCTCTTTTCTTTAATAAGATACACCATACTGAAACTAGTATAATGATCTATAAAAGAAACATAATAGTTTTTTCCGTCATGTGTCGGAGGTGTAATTTTACCACACACGTCCGAAGACACTATTTCCAAAACATGTTTAGCCTTGCGATCATTCGGGATTGTATCCATAAAAGGTGCCCTTGTTTGTTTGGCCCTCATGCAAATATCACATAGACCCACAACAGGGTACTTACTCGAATGACCCATTCTGCGATGTTTCAAAACAGGATCACTGCATGTAATATTCGCCACCGCCGAAGATCGCAACCGCAAAGTGATGTAAAACAGATTTCCACGACGATCTCCGCTCAAAACAGTACGCCCACCCTTTTTGATGACAACATTTTCTCCCTCAAAAACCACTTCTAAACCGTGCTGTACCATTTGCTTGACAGAAAGCAGGTTGCACGAAAGTTTATTGCACGCATAAACATTTCGAAGAAGTAGAGAAGTACCATCAAGGGTGTTGACAGGCAAAGTTCCAACAGACGTACCAACGATCGATTCACTGAGCTTCGCCACGCCAATCTGCAAGTTCACATTCTCCGGATTTGTTAAAAACTGTTCGTATTCCGGCTTCACTAAATGATTTGAACTACCGCTATCGCAAACAAAATTGATAATCGTTTCAGCAGCGAAAGAAACACCATCCGAACGCGAATCATCTCCACAATTGCTATCACCATTATCACTGGTTGTTGTCAAGAAGGAGAGATCCTCTTCCATCTCTTCTTCGTGCGTAATATTTGCGGTCTTCCGGGATGGACACTGGGAGCGCTGGTGTCCCCTCCCCTGACACTTGAAGCATTTGCCGCGAAATACGAAATTAGCATCTCGGCTATCCGCAGAAGACGACGAACTTCCATCTCCAACACCAACCTGCCGTGACGTCGACGATGAAAAATGTCGGCCGGTAGAATCCGCCTGCAATTTTCCGCGAACCAATCCACGATTCGATCTCGACTTCCAGGATGATCGAAAATTTCTTCTGTTACCCAAAAAAGCGTTACCGGGGTCAGAAGATTCGGAATTTCCCGCGCTATGTTTGCCGATTCGGGAATACTCGGACAATAACTTGTTCTTTACGAAGTCCTTGGTAACTTTTTCGGGACTCAGAGACATCAGAACGTCGACAGAAGTCACTACGGCGTTGAATGTGTCTGGCAAGGACGATAAAAGTTGCGTGACATACTCACTATCATCAATATTCCCGCCTGCATCCAAAATTCCAAGAACAACCTTGTCAAACTCGATGAGATAGTCACCCAAACTCGTAGTACCGGTGAACGTCATCATTCGAAGTTGTTTTTAACACAGAATGTGTTTTTGCGATGACCTACCGAAAAAAAATCGTCACGAAAAAGCGACAGAAAAAACATCTGGTGATATGTTTATTGGTTGTCATGTTAATGTCAACTCCACATTTATTATTGTTGTTTTTTATTTAACGGATGACTAGTATCGCAAAAACACATTCTGTGTTCCTATGATTTCATACAGAGTATGGAAAAAGAAATAAACCGGGGGGTGCAGGGGGGCGGAGCCCCCCGCCGAGGCGCAAAGCGCCGAGTTGCAACTGTACGCGAGTTTACATACTTTTCTGGACGTAAGTATTCTTCAGACTATCCATCATTTCCCTTGCCGTGTCTTTCTTTTTAACCAAGTCTAGTACATTATCAGCGATGCATTGAACCAATAGGTATTTCGCTTTTGCATCCTGCTTTTCCCACTCGTCGGGGTTATCTTCGGGTTTTGGCGTGTTCATCACGTTTAAACACTCATTTTTCTCGAGCAAGCGTTCCACTCGATAGCTCCAGTTTTCAAATCCTGAACCATCAAAGAGTTTGATATTGACCAGTTGAGACATATTGGCCATCATATCGTTAACAGTTGAAACGAAACCGACAACGTGAACGACTTCACAATGGACCGAACCGAACCGACCGCGGACCACGTTCTCACCTACGATTTTTCCGACGAACCTACTCAACTTCAAACTTCACTTTGACTTTCACAAATTTTACTATAGACTCGACCTGCCTGGGCCCATAACCTCAAGGCAGAAATAAATAAATAATGCGTGTTAAACTGGTCAAGGATTTTATTTTATAATTACAAGAAAACGGACGCACACAAGCTACACGGCTTGAAGAACAGTATGGCTGACTAGCCCAATGAACAGGTGGGGAGAGCCCCCTCTTATTACCCCTACTTGATACCCAGGTAAACAATTAAGATTGTCACCAACAAATAATACATTCACAGTAATTAATAATTGTTAATAATGTTGCTTAAATACACTCAGCTTGGACTCTTAGTATAGAAATAGTAAGAAATGAATAAACGTATTTTGAGAACAATATTTTCTTTGAGAATATTGGATAATGTTGATATTTTGTGACACTTAAGTATCGATACTCAATATTTTGAAAAATCGATACTCTACCCAATCGATTCATGGGATTTCGATACTACAATACGATACAGTATCGATACAAATTATCGATACTTTTGTACCGATACCCAACCCTAGGCTTCACTTGTTTAGGCATTTTTCTTCTACGGTTAATTTTTTCCCATGGGTATTCCTTGTAATAAAAGTTATTCTAGTGCCCTATTATAGGATTTGACTTGAGATTCCAGAACCTAAAATTGAGGCGAATTCCCCATTAAGGTCAATTGCTTTGGATTAACTTTCTATAAAACTCGCTAATTTGGCAACCTCCCTGATAGAAAAACGCTAATTGTACTGATCACGCTAGAACTTTATCAAGCTTTCACTACCAAAAGGTAACTTGAGATTTTGATAGGCTGTTACGGGGAAAATCCCAGAAACATGACCTACCCAAGCTAGTTCAGCGGCGAGAACAATGGGCGGGGCTGACAAGGTTGGGTTCCGTTCGAGGGGTTAATTTAATTTTGTAGAGAACAGAAATTTCGGAAAATTGGGCGCCACTCCTCAAAACACAATGCCGTTAACAGCAATCGTCAGTCAGAGGTCAACAATACAAAAGATAAATAAAAAACACAAACGGTGGATACAGCTTTCGTACAAGTACGCAACCACGAGAGAAATTTTATGTCTTATGTTTAATAAATTGAGAGCTTTCCAAAGAGTGGTGAACGATTTTTGTGGGGTGGAAAATGAGGAAGTTAGTTTTCCCTAGGAACGATTGGTTGTACGTAAAAATCATCAGAAATTTCCGCGCAACGCTCCCCTCATAACGCTCCCCGCGTAACGATCCCCGCGTGACGATTTTTCATTTATGTGCCATAGTAAAGACATAAAATGTCAAAAAAATTAATTACCACTATCTGGTTGAGTAGAAACTGAAAAGGAATCGCAGGTTTTTGAAGAAAACAAGGTGAGTATGGGTACGGAATCTATATTCGGTAAAAAGGTACATGAGGAAGGGGCAACCTGGTAATCGTCACTCTACTACTCCTTGGCCCTAGCCTGAGCTTACTAACTAGCCTTAATTTCCTAAAAGTACCTGTTAGTCTATCAACTAATTAAAACTACGTTGCCGCAGGAGGGTAGACAAACAGATGATGATCCACCTCCCAGATTGTTTTTATCGTCAGGCAAAAATGGCAATTTCGTAGGTCTACCTAGAAGTATAGAATGAGTAGAACAGGAAAAGAAAAAGATCCCTGTAAGAAGACAAATAGTACAGATTTAAGAACGCTGCAAATTATTACACAATGGTTTATTATTTTTCTATATAGATCACTCGTCTACAAAATCACCAACCATCCAATATGATAAGAAGAAAAAAAAAAAATAAAAAAAAAAAATAAGAAAAAAAATCAAAATCACCAACCATCGATCGCATTTCGGTCAGCTCTAATTTGAACGGAGATTAGGCCTCTTTTGCGATTCACACTCGTGTTTTCATTTATATATATATACATTTCAATATAAACCCTTAAATTTTCGTAGGGAGCGAACGGTTAGTCCTACAGAGCTCCGCGTGGTCTCGAAAAATTCTAAAAATTCTATAGAATCCTAAATTGAAGGAAAAACAATATCTTTTATTTTAGTCGAAGCATGTAAGGAAAGTAGGCAGATTTATGATAGCATCCAGGTAAGTAGCAGGTAAACAGTAGGCATCTCACCATCCATAGGATCATTCACAAATTTCCAGCTGCGTCAATATCAAAACGCTGCAAATTATTACACAATGGTTTATTATTTTTCATTTTTCTATATAGATCACTCGTCTGCAAAGCCACCAACCATCCAACATTAAGAAAAACATCGATTGCATTTCGGTCAGCTTTAATTTGAACGGAGATTAGGCGATTCACACACGTGTTTCTGATTTATCGTACGTCCAAACTTTAAATTCTCGTAGTGAGCGAACGGTTTGTCCTACAGAGCTCCGGGTGGTCTCAAAAAATTCTAAAAATTCTATAGAATCTTAAATTGAAAGAAAAACAATACCTTTATATCAAAATTTTAGGAGTTAGGGCGTTTTCAAAATGTCAAAATTGATTTTGGAACCCTTAGAAGTGACCTACATCAACCAAAATCTTCGGGGCACAACTAGACCCCAAATGGAGCCTACATACCAAATTTCATCAAAATCGGTCAATGCTAAGTGGCAAAAGTGCCGCGTACGGCGGACGGACGGCCAAATTTTTATTCGATTTTTGGATTCTACGTACCTTGAAACGTAAACTAACAAATTTTGAGGGGGTGTTAAAAAATTTTTCTTCTTGGTCGATTCCAAAGGTTCATTATTGAAAATAATAAACCAAAATAAGTACAAGTAGCATACTTGTGGTTGACACTATTGCTTGAAATTGATAAACTTAGGTACCTATTCCAATTTTAGGTTACTTGAGGTAGGGATAGAATCCTTTCAAAAAATATCAAATCCAGATTGATTAAATTCAAAGAAATGGAACTTCTTAATCAATTAGGTACTTAATTAGTACAGAAAAATGTATTGGTAGTCTGGAAAAGGGCTTTAGAGCACAAAGCGAAAATGTGACCTACTTAGGCCATAGTAGTTCTAAAAATAGAACGAAAAAAAGCCACATGTTCATGTACTTGAAACTATGAAAGAAAGTACTTCAAAGATTACATATCTAGTATAATAAGTATACGTACGTTTGAGCTCAGAGGGCGAATAATACATGAGAATTTCAAATCCGGTTTGCCGAATATCTCAAAAATCGTACACCACGAGAAGAAAACCTGCAGTGCAGTGCCGTGGATTCGCCTCTCAAGGAGCCGACACTTCGACTAATTATTAGACGATTACCAGGAAGAGATGTACCGAGATGGGAAAAGGAAGTGGGGAAGGGTTGGCCGGCGAGCGGCTTATGGGACTGCCGAGAACAGAGTTCGAAGATAGGTGTTTGTTTATGCTCGAAGTAACGGCTTTGTCGATTGAATAAAAATCTTCATTGATCACTAGTGAGAAAACTAGTGTAGAACTATCAGTTGTTTAGTCACAAACTGAGTTGACGTATTAACTTATCATTATATTCCTGGCTTTGTTTGTGTTGCAGTCATCACTGAGGTGATGGAAGCGGTGGAAGGGAAGAGCGTGGAGCTGCCTTGCAATGTGACGCCGCCTGGTCACGACAAAGTCTACATGATCTTCTGGTTCCGGGAAGACGCCGGCATCCCCTTTTACAGGTAAGTCCTTCCTAAATTTGATTCCCCCCCCCCCCCCCCACAAAACAAAATAATTTTTGAAACGATGTTACAAAATAAACTCCATTACTTATGTTCAGTTACCTAATTTCATGCAAACTGTTACTCATTCCACGTCATTTCATTGTAAGGGCCGGTTCAAAAAAATTTAACCTCAAGGTTGAATTTTGCCACAACGTTACGTATCTCTGGTAATAAAAATTGCGTTAAAAATTGTAGAATCGATTGTTTTTCGAGACAATTGAAAAGCTTGCCTGATTAACGTAACCCTACAAAGGACTGGTTTTTTTTCGGCAGGCAGGTGAGAAAATCTTTAAGATCCATAGGTGGAGTTGGATCTCGTAAGATACCTGGAAGGATCCGCATCTTCCGGTTATGTGGGATTCTAACCCACTAAAAAAACACCTCTTTTTCTCCCACGTAGGAGCTCAGCCCGGAACCGTTCAACACATTACTTCGGGCTGAGTACTGGGGCGTTTAATCAGTTCTGGGGTTTTTTCCCCCTCAGCAGCCAGTACACCCTGGGCTGAGGGACTTTATTCAACATGCTCCCATGTACGTGACTACATGTATTTCACAATTACAATTTATCAATAGGTATCACATCAAAACAAAGTCCATACTATTGATGAATGTGGAGAAAGGCTCGAGAAATCTCCCAACCAACACTCGCGCATCAGGAGGCCACAGCTCACCCGTCAGCATCACTTTCCGAATGAGCCTACTTCGCTCCTGCTCAAACAACTGGCAGCTATTGATGAGGTGGTCCCATGTCTGCTCGGTCACTCCATCACATCCGCAAAAAGTGTCCTCGGCCTGGCCGAAACGGAAGAGTGAGACCTTATTCCGTCCATGGCCAGTTAGGGCCTGGGTCATCTTGTATGATATTTGAAGCTCAGACTTCCTTCTCAAAGAAATACTTGGGTAGAAATTCCAAGTATGCCGCCCCTTCTGACTCCAGTTCCACTCGTGGTTCCATTCTCTCAGGCTGGCATCTCAACTCATCCTTGAAATAAAAGTCAACGGCGCCAAGTGGAAAGAAACCACCGCCTCCTTGGCCAAGCAATCCGCCTCTTCATTGCCCTCTGTACCTACCGTCGTGTGCCCAGACCCAGCGCATAGCCACTCTCCAATTGCCATTCCTCAAGCTCCACACAGTCGTATCCACTCCACAGTCTGCGTTCGAATTTTCAGTTTCTTCAGACAATCTAAGGACACCTGGCTGTCAGTCCACAGCGTCACTTTTCTCTCATCCTCCGGAATATTCTGCTCGCTGATCCAGCTGAGTGCCTCGGCAATGGCTAACAATTCCGCCTGGTTGTTGGAGCACCAGTCTGCCAAGTGAAACTTCCTTTCAATGATTAAATTGCCATCTCGATACACCACGAACGCACAACCTGTGTGGTCATTAATACGGCTTTCATCTGTATAAATAGACCAGCAAGGCTCATAGTCAGTTTCAACCAGAACCGATGCAGCCCACACAGGATGCACCCATTCTGAAGGGTCCACAATGCCACCGATCTCCAACCATGGTCCAGCAACCTCCAGATCACCAGAACGAAGTGCCCAAAATCGATCTACCATCTCTGCTAGCTTGATATCGATCGGGACCATTTTTGCAATCACAAAAGCCGCATCAAACGAGATGGTGTGAAACCCTTTAATTACTCGCAAAGCCATTCTACGCTGGACTCTACGGAGTGCAAGTGTATTAAACCTGATGGACAAACCCTTGACCCAGACAGGCACACCATACGTCAAGACAGGCAAAATCGCTCCAGCATAAATGATTGATATTGCAGTTCTGGGTGAGGGGGCCGACCAGATGCTCCCTCCTCTCTCTTTCTCGTTCTAATAGTATCTTCCTTGTCAGGATGCTTTCTGTGTACTCTGCCACAGCAGTCCAGCTCCTTTCACCTTCCAGCATCCTGCTGACAACAGCCTCTGGTGTTGAACTCTGGGGAGCTAACTCCAGGTCTGCCATCAGCTGGTCTCTTTCAGACACCCATTTGGTGCTTTTGAAGAAGTTGTGGAGCACATCGTCGTCATCTTTGTTCTGGCAGTGTAGACATCTTGTGGCAGATAGGAAGGACTGGGGTTGGATGAAGTTTATCGTGGTTACGAAAAAAATGCCGGCTCGGCAACGGCTGATTCTTTCAATTTCCTCCCCGATTTTATAAGTTATCAGAAACAATCACCTAATTAGCCCTTATTTAATATTCACAGTAAATTAATAATAAGATACCGCCTGGGTACGGAAATAATCCAGTATTTAAACACCTACCTACCTAGTGTTCACAAAATTCAGCTGGTACAACCATGATTGTCTTTCAAATGAGCAAAGCTATCAAATTATTACACAATGGTTTATTATTTTTCTATAGAGATCACTCGTCTGCAAAGCCACCAACCATCCAAAATGAAGAAAAATATCGATCGCATTTCGGTCAGCTAAAATTTGAACGGAGATTAGGCCTCTTTTGCGACTCACACTCGTGTTTCTGACTTAACGTACGTCCAACCCTTAAATTTTCGTAGGGAGCGAACGGTTTGTCCTACAGAGCTCCGCGTGGTCTCAAAAAATTCTAAAAATTCTATAGAATCTTAAATTGAAGGAAAAATCACCTTTATATCAAAAGTTTTTGAGTTAGGGCGTTTTCAAAATTTCAAAATTCATTTTTGAACCTTTAAAAGTGAGTTACATCAATTTATATTTGGAAAAAATACTTCACCACTACAATTGATGGTATTGCACATAAATATTTACATCACGGCGGACGGCGGACGGACGGCCAAATTTTTAGTCGACTTTTGGATTTTACGTACCTTGAAACGTAAACCATCAAATTTTGAGGGGGTGTTAAAAAATTTTTTTTCTTAGTCGATTCCAAAGGTTTGTTATTGAAAATAATAAACCAAAATCACTGATTTTCAAACTAGTTTTATTCATCTGAATTAGGAATGAACACAGACGGTGCGATCAAATATTGAAAAGCAAATAATAAGAATGTGAAATCGTATTTATAATCAAGGTAAAGTCAAACACGGAATACCGACTACTCAAAATCTTGGACGCTGTTGTGAAAGAATTACGAATAAAGATATAATTATTATTAGGATGCCATCTGTAGGTCTGAAAGAATAACGCCTGCCACCGGGTTGCCGATTCGTATAATTCGTCCACGTATAGAAACAATCGATCGAAATAATCGATTCCTGTGACCGTCACGAAATGTAACACCCTGTATTGGCGGGAAAATAGTGACATCAACTCCCGTGAAATAAACGACACTCTGGTTGACTCTGGAAATAACCTCTGAGTAGTGACTGGGCATTAACCTTCCGCTTCGTCAATGTTTATTCTCCTCTTTGTTAACCACTCATTCCACTACAGATCCTCGCTTCCAGTACGTGGTGCTTTGAAACCCGACCCAGTACTCCGCCTTGAAGACTCAATTGAACTTTTAATTAGGGTTGAAAAAACCTCTGGAAAAAACCCCAGTCTTGCAGTCTTCCTCTTTATCTTTTGTTTCGCTGTTTCTTGGCGTAACTTAAGAGAGCTAATTCACATCGTTTCCCCTTTTGTGAAACTAGGCATCACCCGGGCCTGGCTTTTGTTATTAGATCGTCCGAAGGAGTAGAGGGATCCGCCCCGAAGGCGATGCTTCCTTATTCGACTTTCTTATTGTCTGTCTTCTCTCTTCCCTTCTCAAAGTACGCGGGTTTTAACCGACAGACGCAAGTTTCTCGGGGGGGTTCGATGTGGCAACAAAGATTCTAATTAGATTTAAAACTGCTCTATCGCAACGTACAGAGCGACCACCAGGGGCGATGAGAGGCCTTTTCGAGACCATCTCACCACAGCCTGCCTAAACAGTGTGAATCCGACTGAAGGAAGGAGAACCTCAATTTATCACTTAATTAATATTATTAACCCCAATTAAATTATTAATGTCTTGAGGTATCTTTTTATAAGTCCGATTTTTAAGCTTTCTTTTACCGAATTCGATGAAATTTTCAGGGATTGTTCGGGTTGACGTGTAAATGGTCCCCTATGAGGGTAGTGCGAGGTACTCAGTGATTCATGTTTCGAGATTAACTACAATCTATCGCATCATCTATACAATCCGGTTAAGAATTTTTTTTCAATATTCTTTATTGCACCAAGTGTAACTTATTAACAATATTTGTAAGATTCTCGCCTGACCTCGCGTCTCTTTGTCATTCCATGTCGTTTTTTAAACCCACAGCTGTTGTCTTAGTTAACAAGAACTTTACTGTCATCTCCCGTTTTGTGCATTTATAATCCGTTTGTACGTTGGAATCGACTTAGTTTTCGATTCTCAATAAATTTTGAGCATCGTTTCTTTTGTATCATTTCGGTTTGTGGATGTTAACCCTTAGTCTTACAAATCGAAAACTCGGTTCTAAACATGACGGACGTACGCGCGAAATTCCTGATAATTGCCGCGGCCAGTGAGGACAAAAAAACTTCAGTTTATCACGTCAAACAGTTTCGGATCCTCAATGAAAGAGAAATCTACGTATTTCCGCAAGACAAGCGTTCAATTGGGAATCATCAAGAACTTGCGAAAAATACAATCATCAAGAGTGCACTAAAGTCAATCAAATTGAGAGGCCAGTTTCGAAACATTACTATATCGCTTTCTGATGACCTACAAGCAATCTATCTCGACTCAGAAGGAAATTCCTGTTTCGAGGGTGAGTACTTAGAGGAACTTCCTGATCTCGCAACACCTGACTTGCAGCAACCACATCACATCCAACAACCATCGCGTGAACAACTACCGGAATGGAAATCCTTGAAATCGGTCACAAATGAAATTGTTCTGGGTAAATTCAATGGGAAAAACTTCAATGCTTCAACTTGGCTCACGACGCTAGAGACTGAATGTGCCCGTCTAGAAATTCCAGAGGAACGTTATTGCGAAGTCATCAGGCTGTTCATCGAGGGACCTGTTACCGACTGGTACACAGCAAACAGAGTACTCCTTGGAACCGCGATCTGGGGGACCTGGAGACAATCATTCCTCGACAGTTTCTCCAACAAAGGCTGGTCAAACGTAAGTTACGTTTATAATTTTAAATTCATTAAAGGGTCCATCTCAGAATACGCGCTGAAGAAACTTAGTTTACTCGTTGACATCGATCCTACATTAAGTGAAAACACCAGAGTCTGTTTTATTGTGGTGGGACTACCTTGGTATGTCCAGAATCATTTCGGTTTGTGGATGTTAACCCTTAGTCTTACATATTATTTTGAGCTTATGGACTAGGATACATCACTGAGTTTTGTTGATTATGGTGGATGTTTCACGTCACTGCTTCACAAGTAAGCTAGGTCAAGTGGTTTGGTTCGCTTCAATCTTCTGATGATGTCACTTGTATCAAGGAGTTGGACAGCTTCCTCTTTGATGTGACATCTTAGCCGCTGTAGGTGTCTCACAGCTTGTCGCTTTATAGCATCGTTTATTGTTTCGATCCGAAGCTCATGATGGAGACGTTCGTTTCGAAAGTACCGCGGTGGCCAACGTTCTTAGCACATTGTTCTGGAATATTTGGATGATGTCTCGGTTTGACTGAGCCGTACAGCCCCAAAGCTGTGCTCCATAAGTCCAGGCTGGTTTAAGGACTTGGTTTTACAGTGTAAGCTTGTTCTGGATTGACAACTTCGACCGTCTCCCCATTAGCCAATGCATTTTTCTGGATTTTAGAAGGAGTTCTTCCTTCTACTTTTTAGGACGTCCCACAGTAAGACTTGGGCGTCCTTATGCGATCGATCTGGGGAGAAGGACGACAACACTCAACAGAAAAAAAATAACCGTTTTAGACCATTCTGAATCCAAATCCGCAAAAAAAAACAGAAGGTGAATGTCCGTGTATGTGTGTGTAGGTGAGTGTGTGTGTGTGAGACAAAATCTTGTGTCGTCTTCACAGGCCTTAGTTCTCAACCGATTTTCGTGGTTCTTTTGGTTTATTATTTTCAATAATGAACCTTTGGAATCGACCAAGAAAAACTAATTTTTGACACCCCCTCAAAATTTGATGGTTTACGTATCAAGGTACGTAGAATCCAAAAATCGAATAAAAATTTGGCCGTCTGTCCGCCTTACGCGGCACTTGTGCCTCTTAGCAATGACCGATTTTGAAAAAAATTGGTATGTAGGCTCCATTTAGGGTCTAGTTGTGCCCCGAAGATTTTGATTGATTTAGGTCACTTCTAAGAGTTCAAAAATGAATTTTGAAATTTTGAAAACGCTCTAACTCAAGAAATTTCGATATAAAATTATTGTTTTTCCTTCAATTTAGGATTCTATAGAATTTTTAGAATTTTTGAGACCACGTGGAGCTCTGTAGGACAAACCGTTCGCTCACTACTAGAATTTAAGGGTTTGACGTATCATAAATCAGAAACACGAGTGTGAATCGCAAAAGAGGCCTAATTTCCGTTCAAATTTTAGCTGACCGAAATGCGATCGATGTTTTTCTTCATGTTGGATAGTTGGTGGCTTTGCAGACGAGTGATCTATATAGAAAAATAAAAAATAATAAACCATTGTGTAATAATTTGCAGCGTTTTATTGTTCAACTCAGAAATCTTCCTAATTGCTCATTATTTCACTGGAGTATCAAAATTCGCAAGTGGAGGGGCGAGTGGGGGGGGGGGGGTAATATTCACAAATTATCCAATTGTCCAATACTTCGGTTCCTTCATATAGCTTACTGATTGTCCCCAACCTTTGAAATTAAGAAAAAATTCTCATCAAACCTCCGGATTTTCATGAATTATTCTCTGCACCACCATGGAACTAATAGTGGTGCCACCATGGTGCCAAGACACCATAAACCGCTTATTTCATGGGATTTTTTTGGTGTTTCAACTTGAATACGGAAACGAACTTCGACGTACTGCCTACCAAAACAAATAGATGAAAGTTCAACTTTACGAAGTATCACCGCTTTGGTGCCAGACTGGCACCATTGGAGGGGGGGGGGGGCTCGAATTCGCATGTTGGGTGTCGTAGATCATGGATTTCAAAATGCTCTTCAGATTCGAGGCTCCCACGCCGCTAGAAATGTTAAGGTGGATAATGGTGAGGGGGGGGGGTCACTATTTCTTGCCTAAATCTATATACATAAAACGCCAACCGTACGTACGTCCATATGCACGGAGGGTTCGGAAGGGTCGTGGGAGTGGGGAGAGTCGGCGGAATCGGAGGCGGGAGGAGTTGAGGGCGGAAGGAGTCGGAGGCGAGAGGAGTGGGAGGCGAGGATAGTCAGGAGGCGGGAGGAGTCGGAGGAATCGTATTTGCCTACTTTTAGTAGGCTTTTCAGCTAGTACTTAATAATTTACATCAAGTGAAAAAGTTTTTTCGCTTACCAACTGGTTAAACTGATCTAATGCTTATATAATGGGACGTCCCCTGGAATGCATGCATTACTAAACAATATGTTTGACAGAGGCTTTCCATCTAAGTTAGGCGTGTAGCCTAGGTATCGATGTTTTTCGAGTTTGTTTTCGTTATTATTATTACCTATCATGATATGGAAGTATTGATTGGTCGAAAATCATCGATGTTTGAATCAACCGATGTTATGCGACCGATGTTAACGTCGATGTTTTTGTTTCGATGTCCTTCGGATTTCGGCCAGCGCCGAGGAGCCCGCGGTGTCAGTTTACTCCTCGCGATTCCTTCACCCACGCGCGTGTGCACGTCGTGAAATCCGATCGCATTGAAGAGGTTTACTGGGAGGCTGCGACGCGGAGATGCGGATCTCGTTCCACCGCGCGGATTTCCATAGGAGGCGGCAGAAGAGGATGACGAGGGACGCCACGAGGCTAACCTGCGGAGTCGATCGGTCAGGAGGAGCTCTGTGGCGGCGGAGGGGGCCGCGGAGGCTTTCGCGTGAGAACTGACGCTCCCCTCGACGCCATCGGCTTAAACCCCCTGACGAGGCGGAGATAAATTACCTTCTCCCGCGCTTTACCGTCGCTTACACCTGAAATTACTGCGCACTGTCATGACAGAGAGCCGTCAGACGCCCGCACCTCACGATTATGAAACGCCAACACACCAAACAGCCATTTGATCTTGTTTGAGCAGCTCGTAAGCCCTAATAGCCGACAATCGAGGAGCGCGCGTGCGTCGCCAGGCGACCACCGAAGAATGGAAAAATCCCACTCGGGCAGCATGAGCGTCTGGGCAAATTTTCAAAGAAATTTCTCTATCAATTTTTATCCATTTTAACTAACAAATTATTTGCGAATTTTTCAAGGAACTGTAGCCATTGATTGTGGTTAGTAGTTCGGCAGTTTCGTATGGCAGAGTAGTAGTCCGGTGGGGTGTCGTATGGCAGAATAGTAGTCTCATGGGAGGGTCGTATGACAGAATTGTAGTCTCGAGGGAGTGTTTTATGGCAGAATAGTAGTCTCATGGGAGGGTCGTATGACAGAATTGTAGTCTCGAGGGAGTGTTTTATGGCAGAATAGTAGTCTGGTGGGGTGTCGTATGGCAGAGTAGTAGTCTGGTGGGGTGTCGTATGGCAGAATAGTAGTCTCGAGGGAGGGTCGTATGACAGAATTGTAGTCTCGAGGGAGTGTTTTATGGCAGAATAGTAGTCTCATGGGAGGGTCGTATGACAGAATTGTAGTCTCGAGGGAGTGTTTTATGGCAGAATAGTAGTCTGGTGGGGTGTCGTATGGCAGAGTAGTAGTCTGGTGGGGTGTCGTATGGCAGAATAGTAGTCTCGAGGGAGGGTCGTATGACAGAATTGTAGTCTCGAGGGAGTGTTTTATGGCAGAATAGTAGTCTCATGGGAGGGTCGTATGACAGAATTGTAGTCTCGAGGGAGTGTTTTATGGCAGAATAGTAGTCTGGTGGGGTGTCGTATGGCAGAGTAGTAGTCTGGTGGGGTGTCGTATGGCAGAATAGTAGTCTCGAGGGAGGGTCGTATGACAGAATTGTAGTCTCGAGGGAGTGTTTTATGGCAGAATAGTAGTCTGGTGGGGTGTCGTATGGCAGAGTAGTAGTCTGGTGGGGTGTCGTATGGCAGAATAGTAGTCTCGAGGGAGGGTCGTATGACAGAATTGTAGTCTCGAGGGAGTGTTTTATGGCAGAATAGTAGTCTCATGGGAGGGTCGTATGACAGAATTGTAGTCTCGAGGGAGTGTTTTATGGCAGAATAGTAGTCTGGTGGGGTGTCGTATGGCAGAGTAGTAGTCTGGTGGGGTGTCGTATGGCAGAATAGTAGTCTCGAGGGAGGGTCGTATGACAGAATTGTAGTCTCGAGGGAGTGTTTTATGGCAGAATAGTAGTCTCATGGGAGGGTCGTATGACAGAATTGTAGTCTCGAGGGAGTGTTTTAGGGCAGAATAGTAGTCTGGTGGGGTGTCGTATGGCAGAGTAGTAGTCTGGTGGGGTGTCGTATGGCAGAATAGTAGTCTCGAGGGAGGGTCGTATGACAGAATTGTAGTCTCGAGGGAGTGTTTTATGGCAGAATAGTAGTCTGGTGGGGTGTCGTATGGCAGAGTAGTAGTCTGGTGGGGTGTCGTATGGCAGAATAGTAGTCATAAGGGAGGGTCGTATGACAGAATTGTAGTCTCGAGGGAGTGTTTTATGGCAGAATAGTAGTCTCTTGGGAGTTTTTTATTTCTGAATAGCAGTCTGGTGAGGTGTCGTATGACAGAATAGTAGTCTCGAGGGACGGTCGTATGACAGAATTGTAGTCTCGAGGGAGGGTCGTATGACAGAATTGTAGTCTGGTGGGGTGTCGTATGGCAGAATAGTAGTCTCTTGGGAGTTTTTTATTTCTGAATAGCAGTCTGGTGGGGTGTCGTATGGTAGAATAGTAGTCTGGTAGGGTGTCGTATGGCAGAATAGTAGTCTGGAGGGGTGTCGTATGGCAGAATAGTAGTCTGGAGGGGTGTCTTATGGCAGAATAGTAGTCTCTTGGGAGTTTTTTATTTCTGAATAGCAGTCTGGTGGGGTGTCGTATGGTAGAATAGTAGTCGAGGGAGGGTCGTTTGACAGAATTGTAGTCTGGTGGGGTGTCGTATGGTAGAATAGTAGTCTGGTGGGGTGTCGTATGGCAGAATAGTAGTCTGGTGGGGTGTCGTATGGCAGAATAGTAGTCTGGAGGGGTGTCTTATGGCAGAATAGTAGTCTCTTGGGAGTTTTTTATTTCTGAATAGCAGTCTGGTGGGGTGTCGTATGGTAGAATAGTAGTCGAGGGAGGGTCGTTTGACAGAATTGTAGTCTTGTAAGAACAGGAGTCTCCTATAAAAAAAACTGTGAATATTTCAGAATTTTTTGATAACTGTAAGTCGTATTAACAGACCACATAAGCTAAGCAAGAGAAATAATTAAAGAACTAATAACTCAACATATCTTAAAGTTACTTAGGAAAATGTACGTAAGTGTGAAAAGTTGGTACCTACGAACATCACCATTTTTACTCAACTATTTTTTGCAACTCAACTCATCACTATTTTTTGCATGTCCCTGAGTAGCATTTTTTCGTTTCCATCATGTTTTTCTGTGACATACCTTTGATTGAATAAGTAATAAAAATTTCAAGGTCTTGGATTGAATAGGAACATATATAATGTAGATTTAAGTTCGGGGTCGCGCCAGGCGCCGCCCGGGGTGGGGAGGTCCCCTTAATTACAGAGAATTTTTTCCCTAAAAGGGCTTACGGAAGAATGGTACGATTTCTCGCAGTTTCTTCCTCAAAAGAGGAGGTTTGTGAGGTCTTTTCCTCTCGAAAAGGGTAATTGCCCTCGGTGTTCAAACGGTGGTAAATAAAACCTCGCGCCATTTGAATAATGTTATCTCGCTCTTCTGTGACTCGCAATTGTGTGGTAGAGCCAGTCAGTTCATCAATGAAAGAAATCTTTAATCGACTGGTTGTAATCTAAGAAGCTGAGGATTCACCAGAGTGCACTGAGTGGGAAGGATTATTCCGGGCAACTTGGTTTAAAAATACGGAGGCAGTAAATTCCGGGGAGTCTAGGAGAGAAGAAGAAGAAGGAAGAGGGCGAAGGAAGGAAGGAAGCTGGAGCTCCAATCAGATAATTATCTTTATACGGCGGGATTCGAGCAACTATCCGCCAGCCCCACCAGTTCCGGTCGTGCCCTCCGCTCAGGAAAAGGGAGCGTTTTCTAGAAACTTTGTTACCGCCGGCTTATCAAACTTTGAAGGAGAACGAAGAAGAAGAAGAAGAAGGGATAGTGCAGGTAGGAGGGAGGGGGGACTTGTTGAGCTGACTTTATTGGCGCAGTTGGAACACGAAAGCGGAAGACGATGAGGGAAGTTCGATGACGTTCCGAACGAGGTGATGATGGAAATGAAGTAAACTGATGTGATCGAATTCAAGTGGGTATTCAGATGAGTTGACTCGACAAGGAAATGAGTGGTTGCGATTTGAAATTTCATGAGGGTGTAGTCTACTGTGGTTGTAGTCTCGTTGTCTCGTAAGATTATAGTCTCGCGGAATTGCAGTCTCGCAAGACCGTAGACTCACAGGATTGTAGTGTTGGAATATTGTGTCCTCCAATGATTGTAATCTCATAGGATTGCTGTATGTACTATGTTTAGGTTGTAGGCGGAATGGGGAATTTGCCTCAATTTTAGATTCTGGAATTTCAAGTCAAATCCTATAATAGGGCCCTAGAATAACGTTTAACACTAGGAATAACCAAGGGGAAAAAATTACCGTAGGAGAAAATGACTAAACAAGTGAAGCCTCTGTTACAAAACACCGCGAAAATCGAGGAATATTGTTGACGTCATACGAAAAAAAAACGACGCGAAAACAACTCCGAAAACAGACAGAGTTCTAGCACCGCCACACAAAACGATCCAGTGAAATGGCCACTCGAATAATGTGATTCAAATCTTGAAACTAAATAAGAGAAGATGAAGACTAATAATGCTTGATAAACTAGTAGGTAGAATCGTATTGTAAAAAAGTGAGTAATATTGTTTCATTTGGTCACTTTTGTGTCTGGGTTCTTCCTGCCAGTTCGCGGCGCACTCTTGTGCGCACTACTTGTAAGCTAAAAGTTCTTGTATGTTCCGCTTCTGTGGTAAGCGCCACAGAACCTCCTTTGAAGTCAGATTGGTAGAATATCCGTTACGTTTTAAACATGGCTGAGTCTTACACATTGCCACCACATTTAAAATTTCCATCTTCCTTAAATTCTCTAAATTTTTTGGATGCGTTTTCGAGCAGCTCACTATGGTTTTATTCCATAAAAATAAACCCTCATTCGGAAAAAAAAATGTGAGGCAAATTCCCCATTGTTGTGTAGCAAGATCGTAGTCTCGTGGGATTGTAGTCTTGGGAGAATTTTAAAAATAGCAGAATCGAAGTCTCGCAGGATTTTAGTCTTGCAAGATCTCAGTCTCGCAGGATTGGAGTTTTGTAAAATTGAAGTCTCGTGGGATAGTATTCCAGCAGGATTTTTAATATCGCAGGATTGTAGTCTTGCAAGAGCGTAGTCTCGCAGGATTGTGGTCTTGCAGGGTAGTATTCTCACAGGATCGTAGCCTCGCGTGATTGTAGTCTCACAGGATTGCTTTACTATGTTTATATTGTAGGCCGAATTGTTGTCTAGCAAGATAACAGTCTCGCAGGATTTTAGTCTTGCAAGAGCGTAGTCTCGCAGGATTGTGGTCTTGCAGGGTAGTATTCTCACAGGATCGTAGCCTCGCGTGATTGTAGTCTCACAGGATTGCTTTACTATGTTTATATTGTAGGCCGAATTGTTGTCTAGCAAGATAACAGTCTCGCAGGATTTTAGTCTTGCAAGAGCGTAGTCTCGCAGGATGGTGGTCTTGCAGGGTAGTAATCTCACAGGATCGTAGCCTCGCGTGATTGTAGTCTCACAGGATTGCTTTACTATGTTTATATTGTAGGCCGAATTGTTGTCTAGCAAGATAACAGTCTCGCAGGATTTTAGTCTTGCAAGAGCGTAGTCTCGCAGGATTGTGGTCTTGCAGGGTAGTATTCTCACAGGATCGTAGCCTCGCGTGATTGTAGTCTCACAGGATTGCTTTACTATGTTTATATTGTAGGCCGAATTGTTGTCTAGCAAGATAACAGTCTCGCAGGATTTTAGTCTTGCAAGAGCGTAGTCTCGCAGGATTGTGGTCTTGCAGGGTAGTATTCTCACAGGATCGTAGCCTCGCGTGATTGTAGTCTCACAGGATTGCTTTACTATGTTTATATTGTAGGCCGAATTGTTGTCTAGCAAGATAACAGTCTCGCAGGATTTTAGTCTTGCAAGAGCGTAGTCTCGCAGGATTGTGGTCTTGCAGGGTAGTAATCTCACAGGATCATAGCCTTGTATTCCAGCAGGATTTTTAATATCGCAGGATTGTAGTCTTGCAAGAGCGTAGTCTCGCAGGATTGTAGTCTTGCAGGGTAGTAATCTCGTAGGATCGTAGCCTTGCGTGATTGTAGTCTCAAAGGATTGGAGTTTTGTAAAATTGACGTCTCGTGGGATAATAATCCAGCAGGATTCTTAATATCGCAGGTTCGTGGTCTTGCAAGATCGTAGTCTCGCTGGATTGTAGCCTTGTCTGGTCGTAGTCTCGCAGGATTGCTGTACTATGTTTAAATTGTAGGCGGAATTGATGTCTGGCAAGATTGCAGTCTTGCGGGATTGTATTCTAGGGAGATTTTAAGCATTGCAGATTCGTAGTCTTGTAAGATTGTAGTCTCACGGGGTTGTAATCTCACAGGATATTAGAGTTGCTTGATTGCACTGTTGCAGAATTAATTTATATTTAGATTGTAGTCTCGCAGAAATAGCAAGATAGTCAAGCAAGATTTTAGTCTCACGGAATTGTAGTCTTCCAAGACTTTTAGTCTTGCAGAATCGTAGTTTGGCTTGATTGTAATCTCGCAGAATCGTAGTCTTGCGGGATTGTAGACTATCATTAATGCTGCTCCGTGGGAATTGGGGTCTATCAGGATCGTAGTCTCGATGAATTATAGTACGGCGGCCTATGTAATCTATAGTTTGTACTCTCGTGGGAATTGTGGTCTCCGCGGCTGGTATTCATGTGGAGTTGTAGTTTCGCACGCGTGAAGTCCAGCATGATTGCAGTTTCGTGGGAATTGTTGTCTTGCAGGATTGGTTCTATAGATGATAAATATTGTTCGATAAAATCAGAAACGCTGCGGACTCCTTCCAAGGGAGTAGAACTGAGGATGCGTGGAAGGAGATCACTGAGGTGCAGGAGGTAGGACAAGTGGGTCTTCACGGGTGATGCTAGGAGGAGGTATTTCCGGCCAATGATGCGTTTTCGCATCGTCATATTTATGAATTTTTTAGGAATTGAAAATATTGGAAAATCGTTGTAGATTAATTTTTTCTCGTTTATACTGTTCCTAAACTGCTCAAAAAAATTTTGCTTCAACGTTCAGGAACTCATTGCGAATTTGGAGAATGTTTTGAAAAATAGGCATTTTTGATGGTCTGGAGGAGCTTCGACCATGTGGAATTTTTCGTTACTTTGGAGAAGGAACAATACTTCTCCTCTCTTGATCCTGAATGCTTGGGATAGTGTAGAAGCCAAATACATTCAAAACAAAAAATAAATAAATAATGGTATTGGTTGTACAACGACGAAAATCGACGAATGCGAAAACGAACCTTTGGCCAAAAGCACTTTTGTTTTGAAATTTATTGAAAAAATTTGAGCTTCATTTCATGTTCATACATTCTTAAATATAATGTTTTTACATAAAAATTTCAACTTTTAAATTTATTTCTACCCTTGGCCGGAAATGGGTTAATACGCACAGAGTCCAACAACCCGAGTAACTTTATCCATTTAGGAAAATAACATTCTATTTCATAACCATGAATTTTGCAGATTTTGACATATTCATGTAGTTTATGGTAAAATGTGTGTGAAAATGTAATTCAGTAGGAAACACGGATGATGCAGACCTCCACACTCCAGTTGCAGAAGCCTTTTGTGATGAACAGAAGAGAATCTGGAGTGACTCCAACTTCATTTGATTTAATTAGCGATATTTCAAAGAAAGGGTGTGGTGGTTGTGAGTCGTGATGGGGGGGGGGGGTGCGGTTAGAGGAGAATGGATGAGTTGAAAAAGGAAGAATGTTCTCTAAACAGAGGTAAATGGGCTGCAATTTGAAAAGGGCCAACAAGCCGGTACATCTCTAATAGCCCCCTTCCCCTCACACCACCCGGCCCAGGATTTATTCGAATATTTTCTCGCTTCTCGGGACATCCTTCTTGGTTTCTTTTTCCTTCTCTTCTCCTGCGGGGCAGTTGGACGGGTCTCCCTATTACACGAGTCCACCATCAACAGAAATATCCATCAGTGGAGAGTGGCCTCCTACCGAATCGTGCTGAGTGAATTTCCTTGCAAGACTCTCGCGGCAATAAGGAAACCTAATTCAGAGTGTAAGATTATTGAAAACTCCCTTTCCAAGTAGGTTGTATAGGAACATAATATTAACAATAATATTCATATGGTTGTTTGTTATAATAGATAAGTAAAGTAAGACAACCATTTCATTGGATTTTCGTCCGACTGCCAGAGTCCAAGGAGACCACACAGAGCTATGCAAGACCAACCTTTAAGTCCTCATGAGGAGCGAACGGTTGGTCTTAAAATAAATCAGGAACACGAGTGTGAATCGCAAAAAAGGCCTAATCTCCGTTCAAATGTTATCTGACCAAAATGCGATCGTTGTTCGATTTTGGTTTATTATTTTCAATAATGAATCTTTGGAATCGACCAATGAAACAAAAAATTTAACCCCCCCCCCCCTCAAAATTTTCTGGTTTACGTTTCATGGTACGTAGAATCCGAAAATCGAATAAAAATTTGGCCGTACGCGGCACTTTGCTCAGCTAGCATTGACCGATTTTGATGGAATTTTGGTTTACAGGCTCCATTTGGGGTCTAGTTGTGCCCCGAAGATTTTGGTTGATGTAGGTCACTTCTAAGGGTCGAAAAATAAGGTTCGATATTTTGAAAACGCCCTAACTCAAAAAATGTTGATGTAAAGGAAAGGAGAGGAAGGAGGAGGAGGGTTGATGGAGGGGTGGGTTGGTGTGGAGGAGGGTGGGTGTTTTCCCATCAATTTAGGATAGTATTTTAAGATTTTTAAGATAGAATTTGTAGAGACCACTGGAGCCTTGTAGGACAAACCGTTCGCTCCCTACGCGAACTTAAGGGTGAATCGCTAAAGAGGCCTAATCTTTGTTCAAATTTTAGCTGACCGAAATGCGATCGATGTTTTTCTTCGTGTTGGTTGTTGGTAACTCTGGTAGAGCCGTGTTCTTTGCAGATGAGTGATCTATGTAGACAAATAATAAACTGTTGTGTAATAATTTGCAGCGTTTTTGAGTTGTAGTCAGTTTTGCGTCCTTAGGCCCACTTTCACCAAACATTCAAAACGAGTTTAAACCAAACGAGGCGAGAGATAAACGACGTTCAGTAAAAATCGTCTTTCACCAGAGCGATTTACGAGTTTAAACACCATCTTGGGGGGTTCGAGTTTAAACGGTCGAAAATCGGCCGAATAAACTAGGAAACCTCGTTTAACTACCAATTCAATATGGCCGCGCATTGATTTGTGATTGTTTTCGAAATGAAATTGCGAATTATTTTTGCATTTCGAATTATTTTTGACTCGTATGACGATGTCGACGACGTCCGAGTCGAATCCTGGATCGGATTCCACATTCTGAGATTATGTACGTTACTGAATTTCCGCCTTTCCAAGCCCCGAGTCGTCCAAGTGCTCGACAAGATTGACACTCGCCTCGAGTTCCCGTCATACAAAAATAAAAAAAAAATAAATTTAAATGAATAATGGTTTTTTCAATAACATAATAGTGCAACCTACATTCCTTGGTTGTTTCTATTCGGACCAATTATACAAATTGACCATCATAAAAGTCATAAAATAAATTTTTATTGAGGTGAAATCGGGGGCCCTCATCTTCGAGTTTACATCCATCGGTAATCATTCAAATTATCGAAGTAAATTCCTACCGTTCAGAACAAGGCGGAGTCTGGAGAAACAAGTCTGGAGAAATACTGGAGTTATTGCGCTCGTTTTGGCTCAAAGTGATGATGTGTAATAACTCAATAGGTAGGTGATGAAAATATTCAGCAAAATAAAACGAAGGGAACCGGAAAACTCGAAACAAACCGTAGGAATCAGCAAATAATAAAAACAAGGAATTCGAAAAACTGACACTGATAAAGATAAACAAGGCGGCAATCTGCTGATATCAAGCGCGGTAGTGGTTGTTGTTCAACGTTTCTATTGCCCAAGTACGTCATAATGTCCAACTTTCATTCGTTTCACTCAACATTTCAAGTTTAGACAAACTCGATTGTCTTGAACAACGTTTAACGATGATTTGGGTTGGTGAATTACGCTCGCCATCTTGCCGGGTTTATTCCTTCAGATTAACTATTAACGCGTTTAGCTAAGCAAGTTTAGAACAACTTTTGGTGAAAGTGGGCCTTAGCAACCAGTAATCAAATTTCCTAATGAAGGCACCCACTACTTTTTATCTCTTCAAATTAAACTTGATTGTGAAGCGAAAATATGTTTGGTAGGTAGTGACAATGGCAAAGCTGTGTTCTTTGCAGGCGAGTGATCTATAAAGAAAAATGTCTGCCAAGGGGTGTGGCACATAGCTTCCTCGTATTCATAACCCGAATGTACAGATGGTCCGATGCATAGAAACTGATTTCAAAACATCAATCACTAAATACCTTGTACTAACCTCATAGGGGACCATCCCTGAACAATCCATGAAAATGTCATCAAGTTCATAAGAAAAACTCTGCCCTTCGGGCCTCGCTAAGCCAACTTGTCCCGCGGATGGTTACTGCTTAGAGCATTCGGCTAAAATTCAAGAAACATGGAACATGCTTTAGCCGTTTCTTCAGCCATGCCTTTAGCGGTCGAAGGTTCTCGAATGTTCTTGGTGTAATACAAGTTTGCAAATGAGCTTCCTTACTCGCACTTCCTTGAGACGATGACTCACTACTTCGTAAAGCAGTCTCAAATCACAACAATATTCTTATTATTAAGAAATCTAAACATTAAAGCGTCGAAGAACAAATCACAACTAAAAGCCCGCGTTAATAACAAAACCTCGCCTGTTGGTTTCAAGATCCTTTCATTACATTCGTAAAAACGCTGCAAATTATTACACAATGGTTTATTATTTTTCTAAAAAAATCAAAGAAAAAAAAATCAAAATCACCAATCATCGATCGCATTTCGGTCAGCTCTAATTTGAACGGAGATTAGGCCTCTTTTGCGATTCACACTCGTGTTTTGATTTATAAATATATATATATATATTTCAATATAAACCCTTAAATTTTCGTAGGGAGCGAACGGTTTGTCCTACAAAGGTCCGCGTGGTCTCAAAAAATTCTAAAAATTCTATAGAATCTTAAATTGAAGAAAAAACAATACCTTTACATAGAAATTTTTTGAGTTAGGGCGTTTTCAAAATTTCAAAATTGATTTTGAACCCTTAGAAGTGACCTACATCAACCAAAAGCTTCGGGGCACAACTAGACCCCAAATGGAGCCTACATATCAAATTTCATCAAAATCGGTCAATGCTAAGTGGCAAAAGTGCCGCGTACGGCGGACGGACGGCCAAATTTTTATTCGATTTTTGGATTCTACGTACCTTGAAACGTAAGCCATCAAATTTTGAGTGGGTGTTAAAAATTTATTTTTCTTGGTCGATTCCAAATGTTCATTATTGAAAATAATAAACCAAAACCAAGCCCACCAACAACATCAATGCAATCCACTAAATCGATGTTGGTTTTCACCGTGAATGTTGTTTACAGTTATTTAAATCAGAGATATTTCTAAGCTTACAGCTGTTTTGGCAGTATACAATTTAGGCTTAAATTGAGAGCTTTTCAATGAGTGGCGATTTTCGTGGGATGAAACCTAACGAAGATACATTTCTCCAGAAACAGGTCATTTCTAAGAGAAAATGATTACAAAATCGCGCGCTACTTTCGTTCCACGGTTTCGTCATGTTTTTGCCCAGTTAGGTGATGGCTAAAGCGTGTTCCATGCTAAATGTAGAAGTTATGGCTGTTACCAGGAAATTTACGTTTGCGCATGCGCAGCAACTACTATCAGTCCAGGGGCAATTCTTTTTAGTGGTGACCATCTACATCCCAATTCACACAATCCCTGAAAATGACATTGAAATCGGACAATGACTTCTAGACACACAGACAGACACGGAACCAAAATTGTTCAGGAAGGCCTAAAACGTAAAAGGCGACTTAAAATTTTGATTTTAGAGAATTTTTTTTTCAAAGAGAAAACAATGCATCCGCTTCCTCGGTAGACTCGGATTTCGTACGTGATGAATTTTGTGTCAATATTTAAACGGAAAGGTGCTTTGTTTAATCAGTAAAATAATAGCTCTAATAACACTAGATTACAAAATTTAGGGGTGGTCTGGCTGCCTCGTTCTTTCACCACTTTTCTTATGGTATTTGGTGCGCTGAATCCGAATCTGACGTCAGTTTTTTTTTGTTTACGTCGGATTTTCAAGATATAGCTAGTTTTAAGATTTTTCTAGTTCTCACTTTTCTTCATTTTTTAGTGAAAACTCATCTTGCTCAAATCTCCTCAAAAAGTACTCGGACTTATAGGAAATTTCATGTAGAATCCGAATATGTACTTAGTTTTTAAGTAAAATTGTGTTAAACCCCCTATTTTCCACAAAACGTATCAAAAAACACCGGTTTTCAACGTTTTTTCTTCGGGTTTTCCCTTACATTTTGCCACTTGAAAAAAAAATTAAGGCTAAAAAATTTTTTCTCGGGCCTTTACTTTGTAGGGGGGACACCCCAGAGGAGAATGAGACCAATCGCAGCCTCCTAAACCCATTAATATCGAAGGAATGAGCTTTTTCATGGCACTGAGATGAAAATTCACAAAAACCGTTAATTAGTTTTTCGAGATAAGTATGTGCGTTCCTAAATCTGTTTTCCTCAAATGGATTTTCCTTTCTTCCACATTTTTATGCTTGTCACCTATTAAGAGTAAGATCGAAAATAGGTACTCAAAGGGGGAGCAAATCATAATTGGGAAACTCTTGTTTTGTTTAGTGATTTTAATTCAGTTTTACAAACTAAACACAATAAACTGCAGAAAAGTTGACGGTGTAAATCTGTTTCATGAAGGCTCAGATGAATCAAAAGTTGGTAAAATGTTTGGTTATTCCTCCACCTCAGAGGTTTCATCGCCGGCATCTATGTAGAGAAAACTTTGCCGCCTGAGGTAAATCTCTTTTTCAGGTCCAACAATAGTCCGCCATCATGTGAACTTCCCAATACCCTTTGTACCGTTCTTCCATGGTTTTATATCTTGGTGGAACCTCTGAAGGTGGAGGAATAACCAAATATTTTACCAACTTTTGATTCATCTGAGCCTTCATGAAACAGATTTACACCGTCAACTTTTCTGCAGTTTATTGTGTTTCGTTTGTCAAACTGAATTAAAATCACTAAACAAAACAAGAGTTTCCCAATTATGATTTGCTCCCCCTTTGAGTACCTATTTTCGATGTTACTCTTAATAGGTGACAAGCATAAAAAATGTAGAAGCAAGGAAAATCCATTTGAGGAAAACAGATTTAGGAACGCACATACTTATCTCGAAAAATTAACTAACGGTTTTTGTGAATTTTCATCTCAGTGCCATGAAAAAGCTCATTCCTTCGATATTAATGGGTTTAGGAGGCTGCGATTGGCCTCATTCTCCTCTGGGGTGTCCCCCCTACAAAGGAAAGGCCCGAGAAAATTTTTTTTAGCCTTAATTTTTTTTTCAAGTGGCAAAATGTAAGGGAAAACCCGAAGAAAAAACGTTGAGAACCGGTGTTTTTTGATACGTTTTGTGGAAAATAGGGGGTTTAACACAGTTTTACTTAAAAACTAAGTACATATTCGGATTCTACATGAAATTTCCTATAAGTCTGAGTACTTTTTGAGGAGATTTGAGCAAGATGAGTTTTCACTAAAAAATGAAGAAAAGTGAGAACTAGAAAAATCTTAAAACTAGCTATATCTTGAAAATCCGACGTAAACAAAAAAAACTGACGTCAGATTCGGATTCAGCGCACCAAATACCATGAGAAAAGTGGTGAAAGAACGAGGCACTCAGACCACCCCTAAATTTTGTAATCTAGTGTAATTGATCAGTTTGTTTCAATGTGTTTTGAGGTACCAACCTGCTGCTGCATCGCTTTTAGTTTATTATTTTCAATAATGAACCTTTGGAATCGACCAAGAAAAAAAAAATTTTCACACCCCCTGAAAATTTGATGGTTTACGTTTCAAGGTACGTAAAATCCAAAAATCGAATAAAAATTTGGCCGTCCGTCCGCCCTACGCGGCACTTTTGCCACTTAGCATTGACCGATTTTGATGAAATTTGGTATGTAGGCTCCTTCTGGGGTCTAGTTGTGCCCCGAAGATTTTGGTTGAGGTAGGTCACTTCTAAGGGTTCCAAAATCAATTTTGAAATTTTGAAAACGCCCTAAATCAAAAAATTTTGATATAAAGGTATTATTTATCCTTCAATTTAAGATTCTATAGAATTTTTAGAATTTTTTGAGACCACCTGGAGCTCTGTAGGACAAACCGTTCGCTCACTACGAGAATTTAAAGTTTGGACGTACGATAAATCAGAAACACGAGTGTGAATCGCAAAAGAGGTTTAATCTCCGTTCAAATTAAAGCTGACCGAAATGCGATCGATGTTTTTCTTCATGTTGGATGGTTGGTGGCTTTGGAGACGAGTGATCTATATAGAAAAATAAAAAATAATAAACCATTGTGTAATAATTTGCAGCGTTTTTTGCAATTGATAGTACAGGTCGTTGGCTGACGACCTCTTCGTCACTATTAAATGTAAACTTTTATTCTGCTTGATTTTCCTCACCAAGTCCTCTCGCCGAGGATCCGAACACTTAAGTCTGGTTTACTGTTCTACAAATTAATTTCACAGTTTCACTCGGATTTTTGACGACTCGAGAGACCCTAAAAGTACACGCGAAAACCGCAAACATCTTCACTTTCCTCCACAACTGATATCGCAGTGCTAACTTTGCGAGTTGAACCGAATAGTTAGAGCAGCCGCGTGGGGCAGGGAACTTTTGATTGTTCTACAGGAACACCTAGTATAAGAAACTGTTGGAAGTTGAATACATTTGCCAACGAGTGAATGTTTAAACGTTGAAAATGCAGTGCGAGGCTGGTAGACTCCTTCATAACTTTAATTTGTACCTCAAGATAACTACTTGCAGTTCGGCGCCTAGTTGGATAAGTCTCACCTTTTGTTGCCAACAACTTCTCGTCCCTTTGGAATATATTTCTGCTTCGGGTCTGAGATTGTGGTCAGAGGTCGTATCCTATACTTCTCAGGTCTATATATCACGGGCACCGCCTACTTGGAAAACCTAGCGCTGGAGAGGAGATGGTTGATGCGGTCGACCATGCGCAGATGAGGGTCTGGAATACGCCCGCTGCGTGTCCCAATCAGTTCTAGCGCCTTCCTGATCAACTATATTCTTTAATATTGTTTTTCATAAATTTGAAATAGTATTGAGTTTTTCGAACCGTTTGAGACCACCAAGAGCTCTGTAGGACCAACCGCCCACTCCCTAGGAGAACTGCAGGGTTGGACTTTCTATAAATCAGAAACACGAGTGTGAATCACAAACGAAGGTTCACTGGCGGAAACAGGCCATTTCCATTCATAATGGAAATTACAGAATTTCCAAGAATTTCCAGATTTTCCAGAATTTCCAGAATTAAATTCCAGAAGTTCCATTCATAATGGGGTATTTCAGTCAATTTAAAAAAATTTTTTTTTTCAAAAGAGTATGACTCAGGTATAACGATAATCGGGTCTGTTCGTCGAGAAATTGTTTTTTTTTTTAATCAGAAAAGCTAAGGAAGGTTGAAGATTTGAATGGTGTGACGTAGCTAGCCAATCGTGACGTAGCTAGCCAAAACTGTCTTTGAAAAAAGTATCCATGCACAGAGAAGAGATTGGAATGTTCTCACTGGTAGGAGGTTCAAATTGAGACTCCAGAACGTTGATCTTCCTTTTCTTTTCCGTCATATTTAAAACGAAAGAAAGAAAAGAAATCATGGGCGATACACTAGCTGAAAATATGATAAGTCAGAAAACAACCGATAACAGACGGCAGACGTAGGTAACGCTAACGATTGAACCATAAAGTAACGCTATCCGATGAGAATGTCTTGGATACTACTCACACACACGTGCGGCGTAGTGTATGTGCGTTCATGGAGGCCCGCGTGTGATCTCTTTAATTCATTTTTCTACCACATGTTATAGTATCATTGGGCTAAATGTGCTTCAAGGGTGCTGAATCCAAATTTGAGGTCAAAAACCTGAATTTCCGACCCACCGAAATACCCCATTCAGCTGATAAATTACGATCTTTTTCCTTTCTTCGATGAGTGTTCATTAGCAACCAAGTATCTAATTTCGTTACGAATGTGAGGGCACCCACATCTCTCGGATACTAATGTGTTGCTGGGAGATACTTTCTGTCAAAATGAAGTTGGTGGTGATCCTTGCGTAATGATAAAGGAAACTACTAGTAATGTAAAATCCGTGATCTTTGCAGGCGGGTGATCTATACGGAAAAATAATAAACCGTTGTGTAATGATTTGCTGCGTTTTTAGCTTCAGGGTACGTTTTCAAAATATTAGTACTCAATATTCATGGTATTTCCATCTCCAAGAAGTCATGAGTACCCAATCAGTGTTGCATAGGGATCGTGAAGGAAATTCTGGACATTCTCCATACAGTGATGAGTTTTCAAGACAATAAATCTGAAGTTTCACCATTAAAAAAACACGTTTTTTGGCCTATTTTTTTAAAATTTGGATCCATTAGGGTTGTCCACAATTCTTGGCTACCGAACTCGTCTTTTCGTTCGTTATTATGAACTTTTTGGCAAAAGCTAGAAATTTTCCGTTATTGATATTTTTCTAGTTATTGTCGGGAGTGACCTCCGCACATACAAACTCGTGTTATTAGCTAGATGCCGTGGAGAGCTTCTGAACATCAATTGGCAGCCGTGGTTGAGAAACCATCATTTCATGTGTTCGCTGTGCAATCTGGCGGCAAACGAGACAGTGGAACATTTTGTTGCCATTTTTTGTCCAATTCTTGGTTATGCGAGACTTGAATGCTTTGGACGCCCGTATTTTTCGAGACCAGAATTTATAGCGCAGCTGAACGGACCTGATTGGGCGCCACTATGCAAGGCGTTACATGGAGTTCCTGGCGGAATTTTCCTATGCCTGAGAATCAAAATGCAAGTGATGCCATCAAGTGCATAATGATGAAATAACTAATATAAACAAGACAATAATTCATTTGTACAAAGAAAATAATAATAATATTATCACCTCCGTAGCTTCATGTTCCTTCCGCATCTACTTGTTAAATGATTTGGTTAAATATTGTATCACTTTGCCCTAGTGATACCTACTTACGGAACCTCTGCCGACGGGCCTCGATGCCCCAACGCGTATCATGTTTTGGCTTCATGTAAGTTATTGGTAATCTATATGCATATGAATAAGATAAATATTTTTGTAAGTGTTGGATTTTGATAAATAAAGCATGTATTTCATTCATTCATTCACACATACAAATATACCTATATGTATAACATACTCCTGCTCAAAATTAGAGCACCACCACGTTATTTTTTCGTTTGTCCCCTTCTTTTTTCCCTTATCAAGTTTTTATCCATTTGCACACATTGTTTGCAAACACAGAAGGAAAAAGGTAACCAAAAAAGGCACAAATTCGAGAAAAAATATGATTTAAATAAATTAAAGAAAAATGTACTTCTTGTGGTAAAATTGTGAAAATTGAAAACGTAAAAAAAAAGGTTTGCATTATGCCAGTTTAGCTTTCCAATACTTGCTATTTCCTCCTCTAGTTCGGATGAGGGCTTGGAGCCTTCGACCGATGACTCTATTCAAGTTTTGGGGGATAATGTCTAACTCTGCTTTTGCTGCTGTTTCCAGCTGCTGAAGATTGTCTGATAGTGGATCTCTGGCTCGAATTCTTTTTTTCAGCATGTCCCAATCATGCTCTATCGGATTCATGTCTGGGCTCCCTGGGGTCCAGTCCAGTATACGAAATGTATGAAAGAAGAAGGAAATAGACAAACTAAAAAAGGATGGTGGCGCTCTAATTTTGAGCAGGAGTGTATTTATATACATATCATATTTAGAAGAACGTCAGGATTTGTTTTTGAATGTTCCAAAACGGAATTCAGTGAAAAAAAGAACGAAAAAATCAATAATGGCCGTGTTAAAAATTTTCATCCTTCTTATTAGCTTTATTTTTCTTGGAAATTCGCGATAACGCGATGTACCGGGGTTATACGATATTACGAGATAATAACTATGATTCAAGACTCAAACATGTCGAACGATGGAAAATATGCTCAGTGACGCCTAACAATATAATGTTTAAATGTTACTCTCTCGTAATTTATGGTCGGTTGCAGTAATAAAAATCGCCCCATTTTATTGACTTCTCGCAACCGCTCTGACAGGTGAAAAAAATGTCAGCTGCGCTCCTAAAACGTGTTTTTTTTCGAATTCTGGAGAAAGATTGATTTCGTCTACCTGCCAAGTGATAAGAACAGTATTTATCAAACTACTGCTGGAATAATCTCTTTGACCTTTGAGAGCGAAAAACAAAATATGTTTGCGTCAGAATCATAAATCACAGTTTTTACCGCCACGATTCACCGTCCTTTCTCCTATTTAAGACCTCAACTTGAACCAGAAAGTTGTAGTTCCAGCTCACCAGGGAAGGTAAGTACACCTTGGCAGCCAGATTACCTGCAACGCTCGAATCTTTCTCTGAATTTCTGTAGTATAAAAAGTGAACAGTCATACTCGGATTGAAACCACAACAATCTCGTTTGCATGCGTAAAACGGGAACAATTTAATGGATACAAAAATTGCTCATTTACAAAATAGCAAATTTTGAAAATTATCACAAATTTTTCTCACGCACCAGATCTTCTCAAAATGTTTTTGTTTGGCATCAGGGGGATGGAAAATTTAGCATTCTTTCGAACGGTGCCCTTATTTTTTACATTTACACGGTAAGTGAGGAAATTATAGTGATTTTTGAGATTTAAGGCCTAAAACATGAAAAAAAGATTGAAATAAAAAAAAAAACTTGGGAAATTATGGCGTTAAAAAATGATATTCAGACATTTTTTTATGAAAATTAGTATTCCATTGAATTTTTCTGACCCAAAACCCTTGTTATAAAGTGTTTTTGAGTGACACTCAACGTGTAAACCCGTATCTCTGCTTTCTAACGGTATACTCAAAAAAGATTGTGCAATCAAATTAAGGGTAGAAGTTTGTGTTTGAACAAATGAGTGAATTTTTTCACGCTCATTCCTTGAAAAAAAAAAAAAAAATGCATCCCGCATTCAAACCGTTGGAAAGCTGATTTTCTGAGGAAGTTTTTCCCGTAGTGAAAAAGTATTGTTCTAGGGGATCTAGAGAATCTGATTAATTAGTGAGAATAATTTAATCGTTGCTGTATTCTACCCCTAGCGAAATATACGTTTCGTTAGAATACCTATTCCTTGTTGGAGATCAACCTAGGACTAGGGATGATAAGTGAAAGATACAAGTTGAATTAGGAAAAATAAATAGATATATTATCCTATAATCAATGAGGCTTGTATCCATATATGAGGGGGGGGGGGGAGAAGTATCAAAAGAGAAAGCTTAGATCTTCGGATTTGAGTTTGAAGGGTAAGGGAAGTGTTCTTGTATGAAAGTAGGTACTTACAGATCGGTGTCTGGAATGAGACTGGGGAGCTATCCGTGAGTTGTGACTTGGGGGAACAAAGGAACTGTGCCATCAAATCACCAATCAGGTGTCAGAGCAGCTGTTTTATCTCAAGTTTGAGAGTGTCTCTTAAAAACACAATGTACTAAGGTTTCAAAAACGGTCAAAAAAAAAGTTCAGGAAATTACCGCAAATTTCACTTAGAACTCTTTTCTTATGCACCAGATTTACATTAATTATTTTGGTTTGGCATCAGGGGGATGGAAAATTAAATGCTCTTTCCTACTGTGCCCTTATTTTGTACATTCACTGATAGGTGTGATTTTCAATTCGTAAATCTTGATCGGAAAATCTTTACCAATTGCAGTTTTGAAATGCCTAATCATTTTGTCTGGTGAGCTATATCATGACAAGTTCTTTATCAAACTACAGGACAACCTCAACACACCGAAATGTACACCGTTTTGGTTTTCGCGAGTCTGATAGGCTGCTGCCTGGCGGCCTCCATTTCGCTATCGGAATGGGAAGCGTACAAGTCTTTGTACGGGAAGATCTACGAGGACCCCGAAGAAGATGCAATGAGGAAAATGACGTACGAAATGAATCTTGAGAAATTCGAAGCTCACAACGCCCGCCATCAGCAGGGGCTGGAGTCCTACACCCTGGGAGTGAACCATCTTTCAGACTGGGTACAGTAGAGTTCGATATTCTATTCGGTAATATTACTCCTAGTGCCTCAGAGCGACTGGCTGATAGACCAAATATATGTACATGGCCTTCCATCCACTCCTAACCATGATTGCTGGAATTATGCTCCAATCCACCGCGACAATCCTACATCGAAGTTGTGAAGAAGTACATGACGTGATCCAAATTTTGACTTGTAGAGTAACAAAAGAGCTTCAAATGAGTCGGATAGTTTCATCAAATCAGGCTTGGCTTGGCTGGTAGGAATTTCTAAAATTGGGCTCAAAAAACACTACTTTTGGATCACTCGTAAAAAACGCTGCAAATTATTACACAATGTTAATATTTTTTATTTTCCTATGTACATCACTCATCTACAAAGCCACCAACCATCCACAACATGAAGAAAAAAATCGATCGCATTTCGGTCAGCTAAAATTTGAACGAAGATTAGGCCCCTTTAGCGATTCACACTCGTGTTTCTGATTTATCGTCCAACCCTTAAATTCTCATAGGGAGCGAACGGTTTGACGTACAGAGCTCCGCTTGGTCTCAAAGAATTCTAAAAATTCTATAGAATCTCAAATTGAAGGAAAAACAATACCTTTATATCAAAATTTTTCGATTTAGGGAGTTTTCAAATTTCAAAATTCATTTTTTGACCCTTAGAAGTGACCTACATCAACCAAAATCTTCGGGGCAGAACTAGACCCCAAATGGAGCTTACATACCGAATTTTGGTCAATGCTAAGTGGGGAAAGTGCCGCGTACGGCTTACGGCGGACGGACGGCCAAATTTTTATTCGATTTTTGGATTCTACGTACCTTAAAACGTAAACCAACAAATTTTGAGCGGGTATTAAACATTTTTTTTCTTGGTCGATTCCAAAGGTTCATAATTGAAAACAATAAACCAAAACAAGTGGGTGTGGCACATAGCTTCCTCGTATTCATAACCCGATTGTATAGATGATCCAATGCATAGTAGTTAATCTCAAAACATCAATCTCTAAGTACCTTCCACTATCCTCATAGGGGACCATCTACACGCTAAGCTGAACAATCCTGAAAAATTTCGTCGAAATCGGATGGAATATATAGAAGTTACGGCTGTTACAAGGTATTCACGTTTGCGCATGCGCAGCAACTACTATTAGTCTGGGGGAGATGATTTTCTTAGGGGACCATCCCCACGCCAATCTGAACAATCCTAGAAAATATCATCAATTTCGATTGAAAAATGTAAGTGTTGTGGCTGTTAAAAGGATTTTACGTTTGCGCATGCGCAGAGGGTTACTGTCAATCCACATAATCCCTGAAAATTTCATCGAAATCGGATAGAAAATGTGGAAGTTATGGATGTTACACAAAATTCACGTTTGCTCATGCGCATTCCGGAGGTGATGATTTCATAGGGGACTGTCAACACACCAACCCGCAGAATCCCTGAAAATTTCTTCGAAATCGGACAATAACTTCGTATAGTTATGCCGGTTACAAGGATTTCATAACAGACACACAGACAGACAGACACGGAACCAAAGTTATTCAGAAAGGTGTGAAACGTAAAACGCGGAAATTTCAATTTTGGAGAACTTTTTTTTCAACCTTAAAAAGTGATAACAAAGTTTCCGCTACCTTGGTAGACTCGGAAGCAATATTTTTAAAACTCATATCAAAAAACTATCTGACTTATTTGAAGAACACGACCAGCAGTAGATGTCATAAACATTTGAACAGAAGATCAGGAACCTAGAAAAAGGGACATGGAAATCGAAAAATTGCCTATCCCGAATGGGGGTTACCCGGTGACCTCAAGAGTTGCTACAGAGGGATTGGACTGGGTTTCTTGAAAGTTGAATTTTCGAACTACCCCTGATCTAGTTGATGTATGAGGATTGAAGCATCGAAAAATTCAGATTGTGATAATATTGTTCCAATTCTGAACATTTCAGTCTAACAGTGAACTACAGTTACTAAACGGGTTCCGACATTCCGAAGAGCTCGAATGGGGTACCCAAATCCATCAGCCCTCTGGATTGAGTCTACCAGCATCCATCGACTGGCGGGAGAAAAATGTTGTTACCAGCGTCAAACAGCAAGGGCAATGTGGCAGCTGTTGGGCTTTTAGCGCGGTGAGAATCAGTTCCGTATGATATGATTGTGGTTCTAGCTGAGGCGGCTGAGTACTGGTGACTTATTTAATTGATTATTTCCTAGACTGGTGCTGTGGAATCTACATACGCCATAAAAACTGGAAAATTAGTAAATCTCAGCGAGCAGCAGTTGGTGGACTGTGATTTGTATGATCTCGGTTGCACTTCAGGAGACCCTCAATTGGCGTTGGCCTACCTATCTCAAAATGGCCAGGAGCCACTTTCCGACTACCCCTACGATGCAAAGGTAATCAGAATCACTTCCTAACAAGTGCCTCCACTAAAGAGAAGTTTGACTTAGCTAATCTGGCAATTATCCTATAATACATATTTACAAGCCATGGCACTCACAGCTGATGCTTTTGCAAGTAAGCTGCAGCAATTTTCCCTAGTCATCATTTTAAAATTACTATCACTAATTTGATAGCATTCTAAATCATAACCAGATCAGCGTTTTCAGGACTTCCCTCAGTAAGACTAGGGTAGGTTTTCACGTCGGTTATAATAATTATTATTGATATTTTGATGGTTGTGACAAGCTGTGAATGAATTAACCCATGCAACCAAGTTGTCCATGCAATATCCAGATCAATTAGGGATATGGATGATGAGGAAGTCATGTCCAGTCTGGACACGTTTCCACGATAACTGACTATTAAAGACACTATTGTTTTCTCTCATCACGTTTCCAGCAAGGTGTTTGTGAATTCAAACCAAGTGACGTTTCGGTGAAAATTTCGAGTTACACTCGCATTCCTAGAGGAGATGAAAAGGCACTGCAGGACGCCATAGCAACCGTAGGTCCAGTTTCCGTCGCCATGGATGCCCGTCTGTTGTCTGGTTACACCGGTGGTGAGCATTTCAATAATCTTTTTCTTTAGGTAAAAACGCTGCAAATTACACACGAACGTTTATTATTTTTCCGTATAGATCACTTGGCCGCAATGAACACAGCGTTCCCATTGTCAACCATTACCAACCATGGATACTAAATACCTACTGCCTACCTACTTCACTATCAAATTTATTTTGAAGAAATAAAAGCACGACACACTAAATTTGAAAAAATAAAGAGCGTGGGCGCCTCCATCAGGAAATTTGATAGCTGGTTGAGTGGTTGTTAAAGACGCAAAACTGAGTACAACTCGAAAAAACGAACAACAGTTGCATTTTGGTCAACTAAAAAAATTTGAAATAACTTGGACGGAGATTAGGCGTTCTTTGCAATTTACACTGATATATCGTAAGTCCAACCCTTAAGTCCTCATGGGAAGCGAACTGTTGGTTCTACAAAGCTCTGGGTGGTCTCATTTGATTCTGAAAATTCAATACTATTTTAAATTGATGAAAAAAACAATACCTTCATATTAAACATTTTTGAGTTAGGGCGTTTTCAAAAAATTAACTCTTATTTTTCAACCCTTAAGAAGTGACTGACATCAACCAAAAGCTTCGGAGCACAACTAGACCCCAAATGGAACCCATATACCGCATTTCTCACTCGTGTTTCTGATTTATCGTAAGTCTTTACTTTAGGTTCGTAGTATTTATTAAGTTCTCCTAGGGAGCGAACGGCTTGACCAACACTCCACGTGTTCCCTAAAAATTGTAAAAATTCAATACTATCTTTAATTGATGGAAAAACAATACATTTTTTGAGTTAGGGTGTTTTCAAAATTTGGTGAAAATTTCGAGTTACACTAACATTCCTAGAGGAGATGAAAACGCACTGCAGGACGCCATAGCAACCGTAGGTCCAATTTCCGTCGCCATTGTTGCCAGTCTATTGTCTGGTTACTCCGGTGGTGAGCATTTCAATAATCTTTTTCTTTAGGAAATAACAAAAAAATGGACCGACCTAAAAAATGATGTCTGTGAACACCAAAAAGGGAAAAATAATAATCTCAGCGAATACATACTTGATGTAGTAGGTTGTTGGACATAGATATCTAGTCAACAGATGGTATGTTGGAATACCAACAATTAATTGTAGTGTGATTCACACTCATATCCTCCATCATACGATAGTAGTGACATACCTACTACCCAATAGTTTTGGAACACTTATATCTACTCGTGTTCATGTTTTGTTTTGCACGATCGACGCATGTTGTAATACTCTCCAGATCATGTGAGTAGTACCTACTTAAAAACCACAGCGTATCCAGATAGGTAGGTAGGTTTATCGTAAGTCTTTACTTTAGGTTCGTAGTATTTATTAAGTTCTCCTAGGGAGCGAACGGTTTGACCAACACTCCACGTGGTCCCTAAAAATTCAATACTATCTTTAATTGATGGAAAAACAATACATTTTTTGAGTAAGGGTGTTTTCAAAATTTCAACTCTTAGAAGTGACCTACATCATGTCAACCAAAAGCTTCGGGGCACAACTAGACCCCAAATGGAGCCTACATACCAAATTTCATCAATATCGGTCCTTGGGAACTGAGGAAAGTCCCGCGTGTGGGATGGCAACATTTTTATTCGATTTTCGGATTCTACGTTAACAAATTTTAAGGGGGGTTAAACAATTTTTTTCTTAGTCGATTTCAAGGGTTCATTCTTCTTCTTCTGTGGGTACCGTAGACGTGTCCATCCGTTGGCGACCAATCCTTCTTCTACACAGCATGCAGCGTCCTCTCAATAGCCCCAGCCTTGAGAGTGGCGAAGTCGTGGATTCCCGTCCACCTCCTGATGTCCCGAAGCCACGAGAGTTGTTTGCGGCCGATCCCACGTCTCCCCTCTATTTTTCCTTCCAAAACCAGCCGCTGGAAGGCATAGCGATCTCCTCTGAAGACGTGACCGAGGTACCCTATCTTGCGCCTTTTCACGTCCTTGAAGAGCTGGCGATCTTCAAGGCCCGCTCGGCGCAAAACCTCAGTGTTCCGCACTCTCTGGACCCATGAGATCCTGAACATCCTGCGAAGGCACCACATCTCGAATGCCTCCAGACGATTTACCGAGGCAATCTTTATTGTCCACGTCTCAACGCCGTAGAGCAGAACTGACCAAACGTAACACCGAAGCGTGCGGTAGCGAATGCCAAAGCTAAGGTGCTTGTCACAGAAGAAAGACTTCATCCGGACAAACGCCGCTCTAGCCTGCTCTATCCTGGCCCGAATTTCGACCTCGGGATCCCATCTCTCGTTCACAATAACTCCAAGATACTTGAAGTTCTGGACCCTTTCTAGTGAGACGTCCCCAACTCTGATCTGCCCGGTGTAGAACTCGTCGCCACGCACAACCACCATCCATTTCGTCTTCGAAATGTTGACCCTCAGGCCAATTGACAGGCTCTCCTTGGCCACTATGTCGACAAGCTGCTGTAAGCTGTTCTGAGAGTCAGCTATAAGGACGGTGTCATCCGCATACCGGATATTGTTGACATAAACACCATTGACCTTGATGCCAAGCTCCACATCAGGAAGTGAGGCAAACGCTTGCTCCATGTAAATATTGTACAGCAATGGAGACAGAATGCAGCCTTGTCGGACCCCTCGCTGAATGTCGAATTCATCCGTCATTGAACCATCCGGGAGCTTCACAGCAGCCCTCTGGTTCCAGTACAAGGCCTCGATGATTCGGATGTCCTTCCCGTCCACACCAATCTGCTTGAGAGACTCGATCATTCTTCCATGCTGGACACTGTCAAAGGCCTTTTCATAGTCGAGGAAACATAGCCACACATCCTTACGGTAGTCCAGACAGTTTTGCGTCAGGACCTGAAGACTAAACACAGCCTCACGTGTACCAAAACAAGATCGGAAACCGAATTGGGTCTCTCCGCAGTGGCCTTCACACCTCCGGTATAGACGACAGTGCAGTATACGAAGGAATATCTTCAGCAAGTGGCTCATCAACGAAATTGGTCTGTGCTCTCTGCACATAGCAGCGTTTGGCTTCTTGGGAAGCATAACAAAGGTAGACAAGAGCCAAGCCGACGGGATCTTTCCAGTATTATATATATCGTTAAACAGACGAGTGAGCAGTCTTACACCAACATCGCCCAGGCATTTGAGGGACTCAGAATGGATATCATCAGGTCCTGGAGCCTTGTTATTCTTCGAACATCTGATCGCATGAACCACTTCACTCTCCAGAATGCTGGGTCCAGCCAAGTCACCATCCCACTCACTTTCAGGCGGCCTCGTGTCACTAAAGAAACTCGAGGTATACTGCAGCCATTCATCATGGATGTCAGCCAGCAATAGAACTGGTTCTCCGTTGCTATTAAGCAGCTTGACTTTGTTGGTCTTCCGCAGCATACCCGTCATTTTCTTCACTTCCTTGTGCAGGTTGAAAAGATCGCCACAGCGATCAAGGGCCTCAACATTCTCACACTGAGCGACAAGCCACCTTTCCTTTGCCTCTACAATCATCCGCCTGATCTGTGCCTGCAGTCGAATATAACCCAGTCGATCACTTCCAACCTTTTTGAGCCGCCGCTCCTCCATAAGGGTCAGTATCTCTGAGGTCATCCAAGGCTTACTACCATCCTCTTGCCCCTGTGTCAGCAGATCCCGGTCAACAGTACAAATAGCTTGCGATATCTCCCCAGCCAACTCATCAACATCCATTATACTGTCTGGCACAGCTTGAAGTTTCTGGGTGACCTTCAGCTGATAACTATCGCGTGTGTCCCCATCTTGGAGCAAACGCAAATCCTTTTTTGGACGGGTGAGCTTTTTCTTTGCTTTTGCCAAACGCACATGTACTTAGGCAACCACTGGGTTGTGATCAGAATTGATATCAGCTCCCGGAAAAGCGTGGGAATCCCTCACTGCACATCGGAAACGCTGATTGATCAAAATGAAGTCTATCTGGTTACGAACAACGCTGTCACCGCTATCCCGCGGGGATTTCCAGGTATATCTACGACGCAGGGGGTGCTCAAACCACGTGTTAGTTATCACCAAGTTCCTACTCTGGCAGAATTCCACTAGGCGGTCTCCCCTCTCATTACGAACACCGAGGCCAAAAGACCCTACAGTGGAGCCCACACGCCCATAACCAACCTTGGCATTGAAATCCCCCATAACCAAATTGACCTCACAACTCTTTGTCATGCGCATGGCTAACTCCAAATCCTTGTAAAAGTTCTCGATCTCGCAGTCTGGCTTCTCTGCTGTGGGTGCATAGACCTGGATGACGTTAATGTTGAATGGCTTAGCTGCAATCTGCACCACCATTACCCTGTCAGATATAGGTTGAAAGTTCTTCACCGACCTAGCAACTTCACTGCTCACGACAACTGCAACTCCATTCCTATGTTGCGTATCGTCCGTCTCACTACAGGAGTAGTAGACACAGGCATCACTCCTGTTCAGCACATTGGACCCTCTCCAGCGCATCTCACTGATGCCTAGGATAGATATATTCATGCGCTTCATTTCCTGGATTGCATTATCCAATTTTCCAGCCTGAAAAAGGCTCTTCACATTCCACGTAGCTACTCTGTGGATCTTAGTACACACTTCTGGCTGGGAGATTCTTAGCACCCTGTGGCTTGACGCCTGCCCAGGACTCAGGGCCGATTCGTTTTGGTTTTCCTCCATGTGTATAAGAAGTACAGGATTGGCTTCCCGGGGAACAATAATGTGGTGGTATCCCATTGCCTTCCACATCCTATGCCGTTGACCGATTCATCAGTTCATCCGCCTTCAGAGAGGATTTCTCCTCTCAGGGGCAAGAGGGTGCCCTGACTCTCTGACCACTCTTCCGCCCTCCCAAAGGAGGCCGTTGGTATGAAAGAGAGGATTTCCTTATCCCGGGAATCGCTCGGACGCCAGAGCCTCGTTCGTTAAAGCAGGGGGCACCACGTGCAGGTGAGGTTGACAGTTGAGTAGGAGAGGCTCCATTTTCGCATCACTACCCCCAATACCCCCCAAGGGTTCATTATTGAAATTAATAAACCAAAACACGTAAGCAGTGTAGGAATTCGGTTTTACACGCCCTGTTAGAAGTATGGAACGTTGTTTTGAACGAAAATCCTGCTGATGTTATCTCCCTTAAAATTGTACAACTGCTCCTCGAGAAGTGCGTACAAAACTGAAATTTTGTTCCTAGGTCAAAAATAAACTTTATCTGACATACAAGCAGTCACTTCCAATGGTCCCTGAGAATCCAAAACTGCGGGTTATCATGACCCTTCTCAAATTTTGAGGTTTTCTTGTTGATGATCTTTCTGTGATAGAAAATCCTCGTCGGGGACCCATCTTCTTACCCCATCGACCGTTTTGAGGGGCCACTTTCACACCATACTGGACTTCACCGCACCGGCCCTGTTTTCAAGAGCAACTAAATACATTCATGCAGCTCGAGTTAATGAGCGAATTTTCACAGAAATGCCCAAAGCTACGGTTAGAAAAAATCGAATATTAGTTGTATGAATGAGTAGTCAGCCTGGAGGGTTCGGCACATACCACAAATCGTTAAAATTGTACGATTTCGATTTTGGTTTATTATTTTCAATAATAAACCTTTGGAATCGACCAAGCAAAAAAATTTCAACCTCCCCTCAAAATTAGTTGGTTTACGTTTCAAGGTTCGTACAATCCGAAAATCGAATAAAAACTTGGCCGTCCGTTCGCCGTACGTTGCACTTCCCCCACTTAGCATTGACCGATTTTGATGAAATTTGGTATGTAGGCTCCATTTGGGGTCGAGTTGTGCCCCGAAGCTTTTGGTTGATTAGGTCACTTCTAAGGGTTGCAATTTTGAAAACGCCCCAACTCAAAAAATTTGATATATATTGTTTTTCCATCAATGGGTTATTTCGGTGGGTCTTTCAGCACCATTGAAAACCTCTATACTCCAACTTATTGCCCATTGGTACTATAACATGTGGTAGAAAAATTAAATAAAGAGATCACACGTTTGAAAAGAAGGCAAGCCTCTATGAACGCACACAAACTACGCCGCGGGCGTGTGTGCGTAGTATTTCGTAGTATCCAAGGCCACGTGGCGTTCGAGACCGCACCGGATTAGTGGAATGTCTCGATCCAAGGTCAGCAAGTTAATACGTCACAATAAGTTACTACGTCACATCATTCAAATCTTCAACTTTCATTATCTTCCCTAATATCTCCTAAACATTTTCTCGACCAATAGACTCTTTTGAAAAAAAAAAAAATTGTCTGAAATACCCCATTAAAGATAGTTTTGAATTTTTAGATACCACTGTAGGTCAGAACGTTCGCTTCCTAGGAGCACTTAATGGGTGGACTTACGATAAATCGGAAACACGAGTGTGAATCGCAAAAGAGGCCGAATCTCCGTTCAAATTGTAGCTGACCGAAATGCGATCGATGTTTTTCTTCATGTTGGTTGGTGGTAACAATGGCAAAGCCGTGTTCTTTGCAAACGAGTGATCGATATAGAAAAATAATAAACCTTTGCGTAATAATGTGCAGCGTTTTTAATATACCATACCAACGTACTACATACAGTTATGTTGGTATGATATACTAAACATCGAAAAAATACGTGTTGGTACTCGATGAGTATCATTAGGCAAATACACAGGTGTGTTTTGAAGATGTTAGGAGTCCATATTCATGTTCTAGTCGTCCTCACGAACTCATAGAGTACATTTCCATTTTTTGGACATACTTTAGGGATCGTTATCGAATGTTCCAAAACGGATTTCAGTGAAATTTTCGAAACATTTTACAAATTTTGAGGCCATTATAAATAGCTTGATTTTCTTTAAAAATGCGCTAAAAATTCCATTTGTGCAGCATGAGATAATTAGCAAAATTTCAAGAAAATCGAAATACTAAAAGAAATAATTTTTAGCCTTATGTGTGCACGAATCTTTAAAATTTATTGACCGAAAAAAGCGGAGCTAAGCGATCAAAATTAGTAAGAACACAGAAATTTGAATTATGAGAAGATTGAAGTAAAAAGACAAAAGTTTTTCTTGAAGTGCGATCCATTGCTGATCTCTTCAGATGTGACTGTATTTGATGTTTTTTTTTCCCACCAGAAAATTCCTTGTAGTTATCTGTCCGTTCACTTCTACGTTGTCGTGAGGCTCGAGGTTCGTCGTACTTATAATTATACTATTCTATTTGCAGGTATTTTCGATCCTCCCATTTGCCTTCAAGACAGTCTTGACCACGCTGTTCTGGTTGTCGGATACGGCACAACTGAATCGGGCGAGGATTACTACATGATGAAGAACTCCTGGGGACCCAATTGGGGAGACCATGGATACTTCAAGATGAGGAGAAACGCCAACAACTTATGCGGAATAGCCAATCACGCATACTACCCTGTTATGTAAAAACTTGTCACTTCGTTGACGTCCACACGAGTGGAACCAAGCAATAAATCGCTTGATGCTGAGTAATATCGTGATCTCCTTTCCATCAATGATGCTTCCTGAGTAATTTTATCGAGGTGGAGTATTAAAATCCCTAGAATGAAAATTACAACTACCCATAGTTTCCTAGTATCCATAACCCGATTGTATAGATGATCCGATGCATAGTTGTTTTTCTCAAAACATCAATCTCTAAATAATGCATAGTTGTTTTTCTCAAAACATCAATCTCTAAATAAGTTGCACTACCGTCATAGGGTACTCTACACGCCAACAAGCACAATCTCTGAATATTGTTGGAAAATGTGGAAGTTATGGCCGTAACAAGGAAATATACATTTGCACATGTGCAGTGGCTACTATCAGTCCGGGGGTGATGATTTTCATTGGAGACCATCTACAACCTAATCCTAATAATCCCTGAAAATTTCATCGAAATCGGACGAGAATTGTAGAAGTTATTGCTGTGGCAAGGATTTCACGTTCGCGCGTGCGCAGCGGCTACTATCAGACTGGGGTTAATGATTTTCATAAGGAACCATCTACACGCCCTGAAAATTTCATCGAAATTGGAGGAGAATTGTAAAAGTTAGGAAGAAAACAAAGCTTCCGCTACCTTGGTAGACTCGGAAACAAAAATTTTTAACCCTCCCTCAAAATATGTTGGTTTACGTTTCGAATAAAAATTTGGCCGTCCGTCCGCCGTACGCGACACTTTTCACAGTTAGCATCGACTGATTTTCATGAAATTAGGTATGTAGGCTCCATTTGGGGTCTAGTTGTGTCCCGAAGATTTCGGTTGTGTAGGTCACTTCTAAGGGTTGAAAAATAAAGTTTGAAATTTTGAAAACGCCCTAACTCAAAAAATTTTGATATAAAGGATTTGATATAAATATTGTTTTCCCATCAATTTAGGATAGCATTGAGTTTTTAGAATTTTTTGAGACCACACGGAGCCCTGTAGGACGAACCGTTCGCTCCCTACGAGAACTTAAGGGTTGAGCTCACGATAAATCAGAAACACGAGTGTGAATCGCAATGGAGGCCTAATCTCCGTTCAAATGTTTTGAAAAAAATGCGATCGATGTTTTTCTTCATGTCGGTTGGTGGTAACAACGGCAAAGCTTTTTTCTTTGTAGACGAGTGATTTATATAGAAAAAATAATAAACCATTGTGTAATAATTTGCAGCGTTTCCCTGGATGTATGTGTGGGTCATTTCAAAATTTGGGGTTATTTTGTCTTCGAACTTTTCCATAAATTATTGTTGAAGTTTTTGTGTTTTTTCTACCGTAAACGTCCTTTGTTTTGACCACTGAGGCAGATCCTGAAGTGGGCGCACACTTTATCAAGTAGTTTCAAATTTATAGAATTTTGAATTTTTTTCCATAATTTCGACTTTGTAGGGAGAGATAAAACATTTTAGGGAGAGAGAAAACCAAGTGTGAGTGGAACTCATGAAACCTTTTTATTCCTTCAAAATACGAGAATCTTAGTTTAGGAGAGTCTATTTTATTTATCGCAATCACAGTCCGAAGCTATAATCTAGGTACATCAGAATTATCAGATTCTTCAAGTCTTTCAATCAGTCTAATCTTTCGTAAAATGTGGGTTAAGGAAAAGTCAGAATTAAATGACCCAGCGGTGTAAATAGTTCAGGTAACTATTAAAAATGTAAACGGCTTTGAAAAAACTTTTGAGAACCCATAGTTTATTGAGTTTCTTAATAGTACATAGGTAACTCATTTTCTTAATAATGTATAGGTAACTCACTTTCTTAGTAATACATAGGTAACTCAGTTTCTAAGTAATACATAGGTAACTCGGTTTCTTGATAATACTTAGGAAACTCAGTTTCTTAATAATGAAATTCTTAAAAAAACGCTCGATTCCAAAGGTTCATTATTGAAAATAATAAACCAATAGTGTCCAACATTCGGGAATCAGAGCCTAACTAAAATAAAATGAGGTAAGGATCAAAAATGTCAAACTAATGGGAACTGCACTAATGGGAACTGGGAATCTGAACAAAATCTCCTGTATTTACGACTCGAATATCATTGTCATTAACCTCAAACTGTGCATGGATAAAATAAGAATATAGAGTTCTCCAAAAATTTTCGAAGTTCCCAACCTACCCTTTGTGACAGGTGTAGGAAGAGAGAATTGGGATCATTAATGATTTTTAATTATCTGAGTTAATTGATTAGTGAAATTCATTCTATGTGATCTTTGTAGACACCAACCTGCTGTATCTCCCTGAAAAAATTCTGAATTTCCAAGACAAATAGAGTGTTCACAAAAGCTGCGTGACAAGAAATAACCCCAAATTTTGAAATGACCCATGTATCACTTCCAGTTGTTCTCACTGAATAATGTTAGCTGATGGTCCAAGAATTATCGAAAATTTCTTATCTTAAGGCATTTATAGATTCAATTCAACCTTTTATAAATGGAATCTAATCTTTTACAAATCCAATTCAACATTTTGTAGATTTAACTCATCCCAACCCTTCTTCCGAGGAAAAATATCTTTTCTATTACCCTTCTGGTCGGAAGGAAAGTGAAAACAGCACTTTTAGCTCAGCTGATGTAACGGAAGCTCAGGCTATGTAACGGACATGCTCCTCGTTGTACTGAAAAACCTCGTTTTACGGAAATGCTGCAACGGTTCAGAATCCTCTAAGCATTTTACAGAAAACCATACTTGAAATTATGGAGATTTCCCGCTGTTGATTTGTTTAATCATGTTCGAGTATTCTCAGTTTACCAGCTGTACATTAAGTCATCACTCGCTTTCTTTCACGAGCATCCCGAACTTTTTGATTCTTCAAAGACTACACCACCTTAAAGACACTTCGCAAGCTATGGTTCCAGCGCCGAAATCGCGACTCCGGAGTACCTCCAAACATATTTTTTTCAGTCTGCCATTCCTGATCCGCCACTTACCAGAACAATTGAGGGCTCCCTCAAACTTTACCCGATCAGATTACAAAAAGAAGATCTTCTCGTGGTTAATCTCATGAGGCATAGAGAACTGTCAAACCTTACTAGCATGTAGGTGTGCTAAGATCACTTCAATTTAATTTGAAGTCCGATGCAAACCACATTATCTTATAATTTATAACGTAGAATAGCTTTGTTGTGTTACCGTAACAATTAGCTGATGCGTCAGGTTATAGCCAGAATCTTTCGTTCTTACCTATAATATCTGTACATCAAGGATTTTCTGGTCTCGACACAAGAATAACCTTGTTCTCTTGAGCTCGACTAACTCCCCCTTACCTCACAGGGCCACTCCTATGGTGAGGGGTACATTCTACTACCTTCATTATGTGCGATGCAGATTTTTTCTTCTTGCGCTTCTTTATTGATGCAAATTAAAACAAGTGGGTGTGGCACATAGCTTCCTCGTATCCATAACCCGATTGTATAGATGATCCGATGCATAGTAGATAATCTCAAATCATCAAAACAAGTTAATCTGTAACATCCCTGAAAATTTCATTGACTTCGGATGGAAAATGTAGAAGTTATGGCGGTTACAAGGAATTGACGTTTGCCCATGCGCAGCGGCTACTATTAGTCCGAAGGTGGTGATCTTCATTGGGGACCATCTACAACCTAATCCGCATAATCCCTTAAAACTTCATCGAAATCGGGTAGAAAAAGTAGAAGTTATGGCCGTTACAAGGAAATTCACGTTTGCGCATGCGCAGTCGCTTCTATCAGTCCGGGGATGATGATTCTAATAGGGGACCGTCTACACACCAACCCGCACAATCCCTGAAAATTTCATTGAAATCGGACAATAACTTCGTATAGTTATGCGCGTTACAAGGAATTCATGACAGACAGACAGACACACAGACACACAGAAACTGAACCAAAATTGTTCAGAAAGGTCTAAAACGCAAAACGCGAGTGAAAATTTTGAATTTGGAGAACTTTTTTTGTCGTCCTTGAAAAGTGAAAACAAAGCTTCCGCTACCTTGGTAGACTCGGAAGCAAAATGGCTTTTGAGACCACGCGGAGCTCTGTGGGATAAACCGTACGCTCCCTACGAGAATTTAAGGGTTGGACGTTCAATAAATCAGAAACATGAGTGTGAATCGCAAAAGAGGCCTAATCTCCGTTCAAATTTTAGCTGACTGAAATGCGATCGGTTTTTTTTCGTGTTGGATGGTTTGTGGCTTTGCAGACGAGTGATCAATATAGAAAAATAATAAACCATTGTGTAATAATTTGCAACGTTTTTTCTTCTTGCGCTTCTTTATTAATGCAAATTAAAAACGTCTGCCAACTGGGTTTGGCACATAGCTTCCTCGTATCCATAACCCGATTGTATAGATGATCCGATGCATAGTAGTTAATCTCAAAACATCAAAACAAGTTAATCTGATGGAAAATGTAGAAGTTATGGCCGTTAAAAGGAATTCACATGTGCGCATGCGCAGTGGCTACCATCAGTCCGAAGGTGGTGATTTTCATAGGGGACCATCTAAATACTAATCTGTAACATCCCTGAAAATATCATTGAAATCGGATAGAAAATGTAGAAATTATGGACGTTACAAGGAATTTCACGTTTGCGCATGGGCAGTCGCTTCTATCAATCCGGGGATGATGATTTTCATGGGGGACCGTCTACACACCAACCTGCACAATCCCTGAAAATTTCATTGAAATCGGACAATAGCTTCGTATACTTATGCGCGTTACAAGGAATTCATGACAGACAGACACACAGAAACTGAACCAAAATTGTTCAGAAAGGTCTAAAAGGCAAAACGCGAGTGAACATTTTGAATTTGGAGAACTTTTTTTTCCGTCCTTGAAAAGTGAAAACAAAGCTTCCGCTACCTTGGTAGACTCGGAAGCAAAAATGGCTATTGCAAGCGTATTCCAGCAATTTTCATAAAATTAAAAAAACTTCGAAGGTCGTGGCGGGTTGCTGATTTGAGGGCTTCGGGTAGATCGAGGATTTCTTGTATTACGTTGAAGGATCGGCGTTCTTCGGCATATATAGGACAGTTGAATATCTCGTGCTACATGTATTCTGTTTCGTCTTCACAATAATCGGAAGTTGAGGAGTCAGCCAAGTTAGTGAGGCAACGGCTCCGATTTATGTGGCCTTGCCCGGTACGCAGTCGTATCAGCTGTACAACATCTTTCCTAGGAAATCGAAGTTGGAGAACGTACGGCCTCTCTTTAATTTGTTCCATAATTTGGAAATGGTACATCCCTTCGAGGGTTGATTGGTGGTTGTACCAGTCCTGCTATTCCTTCATCATTATATTTTGGGTGATTATTAGTGCAGCTGAAAGCGGGTTGAATGGTATGGTAGGCAATTGATTACACCTACGTGCTCCGATCTTAGCGGTTTGATCGGCCTTTTCATTCCCCAGTACGTCGATGTGAGCAGGAATCCATTGGATTGTTGTTGAGTAGTGAGTTGGTGCTGGAGTTAATAATAAGCTCACTAATTCATAAACAATATAATTGTTTATGAGGCCTCTGTGAATATCGGTTAACATCATACACGCTGTTTTAGAGTCTGTGAGGATAACAGTATCCTTGTCTGTCCTGCAGCTGGTTAGTACAATTTTAATGTCTAACAATTCAGCACTGTTGATTTGGAAAGATGAAGGAGTCGCATAAGATAGAGAATGCTTTGACGAAGCGTCATGGATCCCAACTCCTGACTCTGTTTTTGAGCCTTCTGTGTAGATTTGGTGATGGTTAGTAAATTTTTAGTGTATGAGTTGGTATCTGGCGTTTTTCTTCAACTATCCCAGGTACCTACTGCTGTGGTGATATGGAGTAGGTATAAAAGGGGGATTCTAGCACAGCTAGATGTGGTTGGATTAAAAAGTTTCTCGCCGAGGGAGATTCGAACCTGGGACTTCTGGATGGAAGTTGAGCGCTTTACCAATGAGCCACGGAGGTGTGTTGGGGGAGCGGGATAGTTGATGGTTCTTGCATCCCATATGCGAGGTTGTTGCTCTCCACAGAAAGGGTCACTCGCTTCTCTGCGTATGACCAGTTGAATGAGGTTATTAAACTCCATCAAGTCCTTGCACTATAAATTTCCTTTTACATTCGAAGTAAAATCTCTTGTCATGCTTATTAAACTCCATCAAGTCCTTGCACCTTGAGTAGGGGTATATAAGAAAGCTGTGCGTTCAATATATTTTTAGTATGTCTAATAAGAAAGAACGTGTAGGTCATTCTCTGGTGAACAAAATAATTGACAAGTTACCTGTCGAATTACATTTACCATCTTCACTTTCATCAACAAATTCCAAATATCAGTACTGTGGTCCAGGAACAAGATTTGAGGAAAGAAAGGCTCTTGGCCAGAGGGGAATTAACTCACTGGATTCACTCTGCTACCAACACGATCAGGTTTATCATTCGACACAGAACAATCAGAAGAGGTACGAAGCAGACAAACAGCTTGAGTGGAACGCTTGGAGTCTAGCAAAAAACAGCAGAGTACCATTAAGGGAACGTTTAGCAGCTTGGCTGGTAGTCAATGCCATGAAGATGAAAACGTATAGCAAAGGAGCAGGACTACACCGAGTGTTGAAACGAACAGGTACGGGGAAAGCAAAAACTATAAAAAGGAATAAAAGAAGTGGAAGACGTCAGAGAAAAACACTGTCACAGTCTACAAGACATCATATTAGGAAGCCCATTAGTGGAGGATTTTTACCATTATTGCTTGGAGCAATGCCTTTTTTTACAGCGATCGGGAGTCTGTTGGCAGGAGGTGCAAGTGTGGCAAAAAGCATAACAGAAGCCAAGCGTTCAAAGGAAGAGTTGGATGAAATTCGAAGACACAACAAATCAATGGAGGAAGCTCGAACTTCTTCAAATGGAGCTCAAGGGAAAGGTCTCTTTATCCATCCATATAAGGGAAAAGGATATGCACAATCAACTAAAGGCAAGGGACTTTACATTCGTCCTTACAGGGGAAAAGCCCTAACAAAATCCGCTAAAGGTGAGGGACTTTACATAAAACCATACAGGGGAAAAAGAGGAGAAGGAGTGTCCGTAAGAATCCATCCAAAAAACTAGAGTTGTTCCTTCCAAAAAGAGCTCTAACCAACATAGATTTGGAAGGATTATGTAAACTAGCTCAAATTACAGGTTTCATCGGGGTAAAGATGAGGGATGAAATCCCATCTATTCCTCCTAAAGAAATTGAATCGGCAATTCTAAACTTGGACTCTGTTGATGGAGAGGGTGGTACTCACTGGACAGCCTATTGGTTAGATAAGACTAATGTTTTTTATTTTGATAGCTATGGGAACTTAGAACCACCATTGGAATGGATGAATTATTTTGGACCATACAGAAAAGTTTATTACAATACTGATAATTTGCAAACATACAACAGCTTTATCTGCGGTCATTTAAGTTTCTTATTCCTATGGATAATTTCGGAACACTATAAGAGTAAAGACGAGGACTGCACACAGCGTCAGTAAGAGTTAACATGTCTTCCTTTACACTTACACTCACAGGACGAAGTAGTGAGTTAAATTCTTCATTCTTTCCCCCCATCGCACTGGAGGGAGGGGAGTGGGAGGCTGGATTAACCTCTTTTGACTCATACTTCTCAATACCCAATATTGTGGAGGGGGAAAACTCATCTTTATACCTGCTTGATGAAAATGGTTATAATATCCTCGACAAGAAAGGGCGTTTCGTGGACAGCAAAGACATTCAAGCATTATTAAATGCATCAATCAAGGGTGTGACTTTTTCAGTTGTTGAAAATCGAGCAACTATTCTTACAGAGAGAACTATATTCAACTCTGAAGATGATTCTATATTAATACCATTGGGATTCAACAAGGGGCGAGTGCTAAAGGGGTCTTCAACTACAGTGTATACTGCAGACCGTGAAATGAAGCTCTCATGGTCATCTGCTCTGACAAAATATGTTACAGGAGTAGAACTACCAGCTGGGAGGCAGCATGTTTTGTACACCGGACTTGTGTACAATGTACCAACTGGAACATATGAGATGGATGATTTGAGTCAATTGATTACAGACGATCTGAAGAAACTGGGGGTTGATTTTGAGTTGAAAGTCAATTTAAATACGCTTAAATGCGGAATAAAGTGTTCCAAGCGAATTGATTTCAACAGACCGGATTCCTTTGCGGAACTCATGGGTTTCAAACCTGATGCTAAAATGTCCAGTGAAGAGTGGAACTGGTCAACCGATATCATCCATGTCTTCAAAGTCATCAACCTAGCTGTATCTGTTTCAATATGTGCAGGCGATTTTCGAAATGGACAACCATCACACGTGGTATATCAATTTACTCCCAACGTCGCCCCTGGCTATCGACTGACAGAAACACCAACAACTGTAACATATCATCCAGTGAATGTTGAAAAAGTAAATGAAATTTCCGTTCAAGTTCTTGATCAAGATGGATGCTTGGTGAATTTCCGAAATGAAGTTATTTCTATCCGACTTCATTTTAGAAAGGTGATATAAGAGACAGTAGTATCATCTACTCGCTATTCTCATTCAAAATGTTGGTGTTCAAACATATCCCTCATTACCAGGGATTTGGATATAAAAGGAACTTGCTCACTTCAAACAAATTTAGTAGAGCAAGTGGCTCAACACATAAAGGAGATCGTCTGACCAAGAAAAAACTTTCAACACTAAATCGCCGATTCCTTCAGAGTTTGGGATACAGAGTGAACCCTCATTATGTTGGAGATAAATGAAAAAAACGCCGAATTTGATGACAAAATCTGGAAAATTGAGTATCATGGTCACGAACCATACGCTTCAGCCAGGTACAATAATTCGGATGAAATTAGGTTCCCATTTTCTCAGCCTGGAGAGTATGTGCTTGTTTCAAAGAGTTACTTGTATGTAGAAGGAACTTTGTCCAAGTTTGATAGATATACTTTATCTCCAAATGCAATGGCCATGGCATTTGACGAGGTGAAACTTATGTTGAATGGAGAAATCGTGGACCGTACTAATTATCCTGGGATAGCATCAACAATGAAAACTTATGCTAGCTATGGCAAATCAACTATTAATGGATTACAACAGGCTGGTTGGATGATTCCATCAAGTACAGAAGCATTGAACCCCTGTGTAGATGGTGATAGCGGCCATTTTTCAGCCTGTGTCCCATTGAACACTTTATTGGGCTTTGCTGAAGATTATCGTCAGGTTCTGGTAAATGTTCGCATGGAACTTGTGTTGAATAGGTCGGCAGGAAATAAAAACATGATTATACCACGTAACCCAGTGGCTGCTGGAACTCTATCAACAGGGGATCCAGAAGTGACTATAAGCAAAATGGTTTGGTATCTTCCATATGTCACACCTTCTGACAGGGAGAAAGTAAATTTGCTCTCTGTACTTGGACAGGATGTGCCTATAACTATGGGTTTCAGGAGTTGGAACCTCGCTGTTTTTCCCTCACTACCTTCAAACAAGGAGTTTTCATGGACAGTTAAAAATAGCACTGAATTAGAAAGACCCCGCTACATTTTATTTGTCTTACAAACTAATCGTCAGAAGGATGTAGAAAAACATGCTGCCGAGTTCGACCACTGCAAACTAACAAACATTCGCGTTCATATTGGATCACAAGTATTTCCCTATAGCAGAATGAATCTCGATTTTGACAACAAACGTGTTTCACTTTTATACCAAATGTATGCAGAATTTCAACAATCATACTACTCCAAAGAATGGAGAGAACCTATGCTGACACTGGATGAGTTCATTTCTAAAGCTCCAATCGCAATTATAGACTGCAGCCATCAGATCGAGTCCAGTACAGGAAACAATGTTGTGGATGTTAGGTTGGACTTCGAGACGAAAGATAAAGTTCCAGCCAATACTTCAGCATATTGTCTTATGTTGCAGGATAGCATTGTTTCATACTCACCACTTTCTGGAATCGTAAAGCGTGGAATTTAATTTGTTTTACTCGAAATAAAGCTATTTTTTTATTTGTCAGCTTAATTTTGGTTTACTCTTATAACCCTTCTGAAATGTGGAAATGTGATTAGTTCTAAATATGCGCTTCATAAAGCAAGATGTTCAGTTACAGGTAAAAGATGATGTAGAAGAGGAACGAAAGGAGACTGCTGGTAGTTTTAACAACAAGTCATATCTTCCTCATGGACCATTGTTTGGTAAAAATCATATAAGGGGGCTAATATGCGGCCCATCTGGTTCAGGCAAAACATGTAGCATTCTTTCACTTCTACTACATCCAAATGGTGTGAGATTCAAGAATGTTTATTTATTTAGTAGAACTCTGAACCAGGAGAAATATGAGTTTTTAAAAAGGGTATTAGAACCCCTGAGCCCTGATATTGGTTACTACCCATTTGGTCCATCCCCTAGTGATGGTCAGGTTGTTTTATTGAGGCCGGAAGAAATAAAGCCTCACTCGGTAGTTGTGTTTGATGATATAATCACGCAAGACTACAAACTTCTGAGAGAGTATTTCGCTATGTCCAGACACTTTGCTCTTGACATATTTTTTTGTACTCACAGTTATGTTTTGGTACCGAAAAATTTAATACGAATTAATTTGACGATGATAGCGCTTTTCAAAATGGATGTGTTGAACCTTCGTCACATTTTTGATGACCATGTTCAAGGTGACATGGATTTTACCTCTTTCAAAGATATTTGCAACAAATGTTGGTCTCAAAACTCGTTTTTAGTAGTGGATAAAGAAAGCAATTTGCACAATGGTCGATATAGAATGGGATTTGATGTATATATAGTGCCTGAAAAGTAGTTTTTCAGAACAGTCACAATGCAATATCAGAAGGAGAAGCGTATTACTTCAAGGCTTGTTAAAGCCCAAAATGCAGTCAAGGAAAAATACAGATTGCTCAAAACTGATCAATTTCAGATCAAACACGATACGAGACAGTTTTTAGAACCTCTAAAAGATCTTTTTCATTCGGGAACAGCAATTACCCGCCAACAACAACAACAACAAACAGCAAAAACACGTCGTCCTCCTCGTATACTCCACAATTTCAAAAGAAGACGAATTTCCCGGAAGCCAAAACCCATGCCACATGAGGACTTAGGGGGTATTAAGGAGGAAAGGGTGGAGGAGGAGGAAGAAAATCAAGATGACCCATATCTTGGTCAAGAAGGTGATTATGTTAAGACAGAAAATGATGGTTCTCAAATATTTGTTTCCAACCCTATTGCAACACCCTTCCCAACAGGAAAAGTTCAGACAAGCACCCCAAAACGTAGTGATATGAGTGCTGATCGATTAAAAGAGGCAAGTAGCACCCCTGAAGGGGAAAAAGAACTCGAAAAGCATTTGCGCAACTTTAATATATTTGCAAGACCCTTTATACGCACTTTACTAACTGGTGAGGTGAACACAGCAATGGACAAGACGTATGGTCCAAAAGTTGGTGCATCTGGTAAACTTACACTGGGTTCTGAAAACATGAGGATGGATCGTGATTACATATATCTTGGTAATAAATTACAATTTCCTGCCACCGAAGGTTTGCTAAATTTATTGTTTCTTAGAGAACCCGACTCAAAAACATATACTGCAGAAGACCGAGCAAATTATAGGGATTTAGTTTTGCGCAGCTATGTAGCTCACTTGGGTTACTCACCTTTAAGAGGGTTAAATACAAGTGGGCTCAAGTACAGATTTCTATTGAAAGAGTTAATTGGACAGAAAGGAAGAGGTTTTGTACAGGTGACAAGAGCTAAACCAAGATATGTGTACTATGACGATCCTAATGAAATAGTAGATCGTTTACGTCTACTTTTTGCCTCAAAAAATGCTGGACATACTGCTCATGATCCTGAAATATATTCAATACTAGAAGAGTTAAAAGAGTTGAATATTATCTCATGATGTGTCAGTACTATGTTTGCTATCAGCAGGTTTGGGTCTCAGGGTGTAGGTGCTTCCCCTCGCTCTGTTGGTACAAATCAAGATGAGGTAAATACTCATATTTCCTCTATAGTGAAGGATTTAGTTGACAAAGAAATGAGATTATTTAAAACAAATATTGAGAATTATGTGATCTCTCAAGTTTCTACATCAGTGAAAGGGGTAGTTGAAAAAGAACTCGCTGTATTAGATGATAAAATCAGCGAAGGTTTTAAAAAGTTGAATCTTCCAATTTCAAAACTAAATGTTGTTGACGTAGGTAGTAGACGTATTATCAACCTAAAGGCTCCGGTTAATGGCTCAGATGCTGTAACTCTTGATACATTGCCATATATAAACAATGCAAAATCTAAATATTTGCAGTTTGGCTCCTATCGCCTACTTAGCAAAGCAACACCCAAATCTCCAGAGGATTTTGTAACACTGGCCTACCTTCAAGATAACTATGAGCCTAAAAAGAAGACTGGCGGAAGAGGTTCATAGGCCCAAGAGAAGACACTTTAAGACTGCTAGAGTGATGATAAAGGGTGTTTTTGATGATCTGTGGCAGGGGGATCTTGTTGATTTAAGTATGTATCCAGACAAGGGCTTCAAATTTTTGCTTACAGTTATTGATACAGGATCTAAACGGGCTTGGGCAGAACCACTGCGCAACAAAACTGGTTTGGAAGTTGCAAATGCTCTTAGACGTATTTTTGATTCAACCGGTTTTACCCCCAAATATTTTCAAACGGACAAAGGAACGGAATTTTATAATTCAAATGTAAAAAATTTATTTCATCAGCTTAATATACAACTATATTCAACATATGGAGATGCTCATGCTTCTATAGTTGAACGCTTTAACCGCTCATTCAAAGAACTCATGTTTTTAGAATTTAGCGTTCAAGGTAACACGAGTTGGGTAGCCCTGATACCTGCTCTTTTGAATCGGTACAATAATCGAGTCCATCGTAGTATAGGTATGAAACCTTCTGAGGTAACAAAGAATGATGAAAAAACAATTATTCAGAGGTTGTTCCCACCTATAGTTAAAGTTCGTAAACCTCGTTTCGTAGTTGGAGACAGAGTTCGCATCTCTAAGTTGAAACATGTTTTTGCAAAATCTTACCTCCCTAATTGGACGAATGAACAGTTTATAATAACAGGAGTGCGTGGTGGGGCGATTCCTACCTACTATTTAAAGGATGTATACAACAAACCTGTTTTGGGTAGATTTTATGAAGAAGAATTGAGAACCACTGCTTTACCCGACCAGTATTTAGTGGAAAAAATAATCAAAAAGAGAAAGGGTAAGGTATTGGTTCGCTGGCTCGGGTTCGGACCTGAGCATGATACTTGGGAGGATCAACGCAATATAGAGAGGGGGAAAAACTAGTATAAATAAGTGAAAATGGTTCTAGAAATCAGTTGCCATGGAGTCTTTAATGCTTACGAGTACCTTTGTTATTGACAAAGTCAACAATTTACAACTTGTGGTTGGACTGTCTGACTTGACTACTCCTTTGATCGTGATTCGCCCGCAACGGTCTCCACCCTTTTACATTTGCATAGCAGATTGGGAATTGTTGAGCCGACAACTTCCCCAAATAGAACGTAAGGCCGACAACACATTTCTACATGGTAGTTACATGAGCGCCACAACAACTCCTCAACAACATCTGATTCTTGCCTATCACCCGAATTGGTTGGATCGTCTTCTCCACACCGAGCCACACAGCATTACGTTAAATGCTAAGCCTACTTCAAATCTGGTGAGCTTGATTTCTACTATAGACGCTGTTCTGGAAAAGATGAAAGATTTAACATCCGGTGGAGGAGGGGGCACATTACCCTACTACCAGGAGAGGAGCTCAACAACACCAATCATTGATCTTGGCTTTTATGAAGAGACACCGAGTGTGTGAATCTCAGTTGCTCATGGACTGTGGAGAGCACTGTGTAGAACATCTTGTGGAGGGGTTCAATCAACTCAAGACCGGATTACCATTAGACGTTAATGAGCGCTTGGGTAAGCTTTGTAAAATTTGGATTCAATCAAATCTAACTACAAGCAAAGCTCAAAACATCACCAATTTCATCACAGTTATTACACTTGATCTGGAAAAAACATTTTTCCTATACCCCTTTCTTACACTTTTCCTGCTACTATTCCTGCTACAGCTCATACACATCAGTTGGAGCTATGGAAAGTGTACCTACAAAAGACGAATCGGAAAAGGAACACCCTCAGAAAGGAAGCCAAGAGAATATGAGATCACTGATTCCAGCATTACCATCGAGTGAAACTAGTGGACTCCTACAACTCATCTCTCTACCAGCATACCATACATTCCTGAGGTACACACCATACATGAACTTTTGTAGGACTATGGTGGAGTTGGACAGCTTGTTGTCAAAAATTCATGAGCTGGAGAAGCGGCGTCTAGGAAGTTACTTCGTTGACACCTCCACTGGACGTCATTTTAATACTTGTTGCTACACATACGATGATGGTGGAGACAGTGGTCATGATGTAGTAGATACTTGTGATTGTACTTTGTTAACTTACTATACATGGTTATTTGTCAAACGATTGGATGCTCTTGATTTTAATAAAGTTAATTAATTACATTGTATCAACTTTTTTCATTTTTCTCATCTCACCTTAGCCCCCCAGATGGTCAAGCCCCATATTTAAGACGTTGTACTACAGTTCTATATTCATTTCTCTCTTGACTTTTCAATTGCAAGGATGCAAGATTTTTTCAGAGAATCTGTCAGGTTAGCGTCGTTTGCAGGGTGGCCCCTGAGCCTTCCATCAGCAAAAGATATGGCTCAGGCAGGCTTTTATTATACGGGTCAAAATGATAAAGCCAAATGCCCCTTTTGCAGTGTTATTATTGGGGATTGGTTAATTACTGATATACCAAGCAATATTCATCGTCGCTGGAGTCCAAATTGTCAATTTATGAAGTCCCTAGAATCTACAGCTAACATCACAATTGTAAGTGAGGAACGTGAGAAGAATGAAACTATGGACAGTGGGGCTTCACCAGTTTCTCTCCCTCATCACGAAACTTATGATGAAAGGTTGGCTTCATTCGATGTGTGGCCAAAAGTACTACAACATCTTGTTCCAGAACTTTGCAGTGCAGGATTATACTACAAGGACAAGATGGGGGATATGGTTTCCTGTTACAGCTGTAATGGTTCTCTCTCTGAATGGAATATATACGATGACCCTTGGAGTGAACACGCACGATTTTTTCCAAGATGTTCTCACATTCTTAATGTTAAAGGGAGCGAATTCATCAATAATTTAAAAAAATCAGATGATTGTGATTGGGACTGATGACAACTTTTCTAATACTTTGTGATTAAAAAACAAAAATTAAAAAGAAATTTCATTTCTAACTAGCTTGTCTTTATTGTCTTTATTCCTACTTCAATAAGATCAGAGTAGTTACTTAGCTGATGATATCTGGAATGGATTCCTATGTTGTGAGCTTGACCCACAATTTTGAAAGAGAGTGTAAAAGTGAAAGAGGACAGAAAAAAAAAAATTCATTTCATATCATTATATATATTTACAATGTCATTGAATAAAATGTGTGATATTAGAGTGTTTCATTTGACTCTATTATCACATGTTACAATACATGTAATTATTATCACATTAGATATTGCAGTTTTCACTTTATAAAGCATTTCATACATACACAGAATTATTGTAAATTGTTGTGTGTGAGGGGCCCCATCATACAATTTTTTGTCAATAATTGTGTTAAACACTAGAAAAATAGGGTTTGGTATGAATACCATCATCTAAAATTTCCCTTTTATCATAATAAAAACTAAGGGATTTTTTGCTTACATCTACAGTAAATACATTGTGCAATTTAGACTCTATCTTCCTAAAACTAGTGAATACATCATTTTTAGTAGATAGACAATGTAAATAATCATTAAATGTTAAATTCTCAACAGCAGTTTTGCCAACTCCCTTAGCTTTCTTTTTCACATTAACACCGAATTTAAAAGTGTACAACTTTGGTCTCAAACCTACAAATTCCTGTATGGGAATGGAATGAGTTTCATCCTTGAGCTTACCCAATACTTTTTTGTTTTCTGTAGAATATAGGAGATGTGATACAGGGTAGTCACTAAAATCGAACATATGAGATAATGATTCCAAATCATTGTACAGATTATTTGATCTTACCTCCCATATGAAACTATCTGTGTCTTGGTAGCATATCTTGATGTTTTCTCCAAATTTCGTTTGCATTTGGTTGTAATGAATATCATATAGAATGGTTTTTGACAATTCTAAAATAACAAATCCAACATAAACTGGTTTGTTAAACACTATTTTTTCCTGATTTAATCGCACACCTATAAGATTTTCCTCATAAATTGTTCGATCAAGAAAATTTGTTTTTTTACCAATGAACAGAGACTTTTTTCTGAAAATACCAACTTCAAATTTATCCTATTTTGAACTGATTCCATCGTTTTTCCAAACACCGCATTGTTCAGCAACTTGAAAAAATCCTTTTCAAAATCGGTTTTGGCTTTTTTCCGCAACTCTGTGTTCATATTAATATAAGTAGATAACCATTTACTCTGACTAAATCGTAAAATTCGGTTGATTTTTAATAATACAAGACCTGCTCTAATAGCCTGCTGCAACACTGTAATATGAACAACATAATTTTGCTTGTCCTCAAAATCCAACATCAATTTTTCAACTTTTGAACCAGGAGGTTTTTTCCGCTCTGGTAGAAAAGGAAAATCTGAATGTTTCAAATGTAAGGTGGGAGGGTAATGAATATTACAATCAAATATGTAACCGAATTCACCATTTGGGTCAGTCCCCATTACATCAAAGTTTTCACAAGTGTTGAGCCATACAAAATTCCCATATGGCAAGCTCTGACTCATGGCCCATCCATAAAGATTATTAACATCACCATAAAAAATGTATTTGCTTTCTTTATGGGGGTCATATGTTTCAGGGATGTGGATATTGTTTGCAATTGCATGGCGCTTAACACATTGCGTTATTCCACCACGAATCCCTGATTCAATGAACTGTAACATTTCAACATCTGTGAGAATTTGAAGTCGAATTTTAGATACTTTTAAAGCTGCCTTGAAGCTGAAACCAGGTAGAGTGAAAAACCAAGCACTATCTAATTGGAATCGCTTATAACACAGCTGTCTGAATTGTTCAAAAACCTCTGCAAGCAAAATTATGTCTGTTTTTAAGTATAAAAGTGTGTAATCCAATAAAGTTCTAGAGTTAGATGCATTCCAAACCTTTAGAGCATGCTCATAGTCATTATCTGATACATGGGAATTAGTCAACTTATTAAAAAACTGTTCCTTGGGTGGTAATTGTGTTTCCTGCAAGACCGAGTGATTTGTCATGTACTGGTAACAGTACACACCTTTTCTCAATAAGAGTTTCCTTAAAATTGGATCTTTGAAATTCTTCTCCATTTCAGGGAACTCCTTACAGATTCCAACCAACTTCTCCAGAGAGGTGGGCAAAAATCTGAATGAATCTAGAAATTGACACCACATTTTACACCCAGCAAATCGAATGGAAAAGCTAATGTATTTTTCCTCTGTTTGAGGAATAACCTCAACTTGTAAATCAAATAAATTAATTTTTTTATGAGAAAATTATTATCATAATTACTCCCGCCATGAAAAATTATGGGCACGAAATCTGGCTTTTTCAACTTATTTAAGTTACAATAGCTACAGCAAGTGAAGCGATAGGCACCACTTGCATGGTCATGGTCCGCAATTTTTATATTTTTATCATCAAACTCTTTACCACACAACTCACATTGTGTTGTTTTTTCATGCTTTTGTTTTTGTGCATCAGTCATGTAGAGGGGAATATTAATGTTATAGCATTTTTCAATCTTGAATACTAATTCTCTAATTTTAGCTAAAAAATCGTGAATGCAATTATCATTGGAAAATATTGCTGTTTCATCTTCTATTAATTCGGGATAATATGATTTTAGATACAAACCAGCACACATTGGTTCATGCTGCTCTTTAGGTACAGTACTTGAGATGTTTTTTTCAGAAGTTTCATCATTATTAACCACCTTATCTGTTCCGTATGATTTGGAATGTTGTGGTTTTAATAAACACTCTAAGTCCCCATATATAACAAACCCCACTTTAGTCATAAATTTATACTCATCAAATTCAAGAAAAGATTTTTTGGGGAATTCATACCTACAAGGCTTAAATTTGTTGCAAAATAGCTCATGATCTTTAAGGCGTTCTTCAGCACTTTTTTCTGTTAAATAAACTCTGGATGAGCGGTAGGCTTTAAAACATCTTCTGCACATAATGATGGAGTTGCGTGGTGTTCTATACATTTGAGGATTAACGAGGGATGGGAGGTTTGAAATGTAACAGTAATGTGAGTTTAAAGTATTTTCTAAATAAAGCAAATCTATAATTGAAAACCCTAAATTGACTCTACTGGAAATTTTGAGGGGGTATATTTTTTCATCCTCATCCATCGCATAAATATTTATGCATACAGAATTATGTTTTTCAAACCATGCTACATCCTTGAAAGTTGCTGGAAAATGAACTCCTTTAAAATCAAATGGGTGAGCGAAAGTAGTATATTTAGACACGCGTTGTAAATTTCTTTGAGGAAAATTATTATTTTGATTGGTTTTTAAGTACCAGCTCAAAATTGCGTATTTGAAACAGAGATTGTCTTTATTTTGCACATTGATTATAGATTTGGATTTTCTTAGGCGAGCATTTAGTGGGTAAAAACATTTTCCTGAGAGAGGAGTATATTTTGTGATTTTAATCAAAATACCATCAACAGATTTTAACATCCAACCAGATCCTTTGAGTTCAAAGTTGTCCATTTCCTTTATAATTTGCTCAAAACTCTCCAATAAAAATTTTTCCAAGTCAGTTGTTAATGATAATTCCTCATTTTTGGTTTTGAAATTTGCATCAGTCATTTCTTCACCAACTACTTGATTTGCACTATCTTTTATCCTAATTTTATAAAAAGTACATTCTAAAAGTAAATTTACCTTAACATTTTTCCACTCTGTCAAGTACTCATTTAATATAGACTTTAGTTTATCACGAGAGTTGAGAAGAAAACTTTCTGGAAGATTCAAGCGGTTCAAGTTCTTGAAATATATATCAATTGCAGTGTTGGCTACTTTTCCCACAACTCTCCCATCATGTTGTGGGATGGCATACAATCTTTGTAATTTTTGGGGACGATGAGCATGCTCGGTTTGGGTATCCTCATTTGTCCTTTTTCCTGAAGACATTGAACTACTTGGGCTGGGAGTTGATATCGTACTAAAAATTGATTCTAAACACCCATGGTTTAAATAATTAAGTTTATCAGTAAATAACTCCTTGCACAAAGTGCAACTTAGTTTTTTTTAATTTTTTTAGAGTTAACAAGTTTAGTAGTTTTTTGTTTGACCTTTGAAGAAGTGGTCGCAGAAGTAGTAGGATTGAATTCTTGTTCCTCTTCTGAGTCAGTATTATTTCCATCACCTTCAATTATCAGCCTCGTTGTAATCCTCTGGTGTCATTTCAAATGTCAACCGGAATGCGTTGCTACTGTTTTCTATGCCATGGTACATCATGCTCAGTGAATTAACTGTTGGAACAACAAAGAAATATTAAATATTAATATATAATTTAATAACATGGATTCTATAGTAAAGTTTATGTAGAAGGGTTTTGCTAAAGTAAAGTATTTATGACACATCAAACTCTCCTAGTCACTAGGAGGTGCACCATCTTGCGGTATTAGCTCACTTATGTATTTCTTATTCTTCAACTTTTTCTATTTTATTTTTGCTACACTTTACCTTTGTATTTCTCCTTTGACTTGATAAAAGTCTCCCCATAGCGTCTCGGGAGCCATACATCCTCACATCTACCAGTTACTCTGCTTTTAAGTCGAGCAACCACAGTCTGCCCAAATCGTGTAGACACTTTTCTGATGTCCTGGATCATGAAAGGCTCCTCTAAAGGGAGTTCTTTTACTGATATCGTCCTTACATTGGACTCCACCTCATTGTCAATTGCTTGCAATTGGTTTAAAAGATCCATTTTTTTCCTATAAAGTAAATAACAACAAAATTAGTTTAATGGTGTTAATTTTTATTACAAAAACTGCATGTTTGGAACTCGGCTCCAATATTTTTTCTTATGTGAGCAAATTTGTTTAAAATGAAATGAAGCCTCTTGATTATCTTCCCACTCTTCAAAAAATAATTGTATTAAATATAGTATCCTCAAAAAATGGGGAATAAACTCATCTGAGTTGATTCCTTCATCAGTAATATGTTGCATGAATCACAACTTGAAATTAATTGAACTGCATACAGAACTTCATTACACTCAAAAAACATGATTTTTCAATGAGTAACCCAACAATATTGAACTTGTAGGGAGTAACATAATAGATACAATTAAATTTTCCAAGACACTCATTGAAGCTAAATTTAAAATATCTACATAAATGAGTACCTATGAGAGATTGAAGAAGCTAAACCATAATTTTTACTAAAAATTCAAGCTCTCTTTCATCATTTAAAGGATGTTTGTGCCATAAGTCCTCATCCACCTCAATTGTTATGAGTTCCTTGCTGCCTCATTTGATTCCTTCATCAGTGAGGTGTTGCAAGAATCACACCGTGAAATGAATTGAGGTGTGTACAAAACTTCATGACATTCAAAAACATGTATCATTTAATGAGTAACCCTACTCTACTGAACTTCTAGGTAGAAACATATGCTTAAAATGATATTTTTCCTAGACGTTCAATGAAGCTGAATTTCACCTCACTACTATGTTGCATGAATCACAACTTGGAATTAATTGAGCTACATACAGAATTTCATTACACTCAAAAAACACGAATTTTCAATGAGTAACCCAACAATATTGAACTTGTAGGGATTAAAAATAATAGATACAATCAAATTTTCCAAGACACTCATTGAAGCTAAATTTAAAATATCTACATAAATTAGTACCTATGAGAGATTGAAGAATCTAAACCATAATTTTTACTACAATTCAAGCTCTCTTTCATCATTTAAAGGATGTTTGCGCCATAAGTCTTCATCCACTTCAATTGTGTATGAGTTCCTTGCCGTCTCATTTGATTCCTTTATCAGTGTGGTGTTGCAAGAATCACACCGTGAAATGAATTGAGGTGTGTACAAAACTTCATGACATTCAAAACATGTATCATTTAATGAGTAACCCAACTCTACTGAACTTCTAGGTAGAAACATATGCTTAAAATGATATTTTCCTAAACGTTCATTGAAGCTGAATTTCTCCTCACTACATAAATGACAGTAAGAAGCCCCATTAATTTTCAAAAAGTTGGACTTGATGCAAACATAGAGGTTATCAAAGTTCACCAATCGGTTCATACTTACCTTAAGTTGGTGATGGCAGAAAAAGCTCTGGCAGTAGAAGTGAGTGGCGTGGTAGTATTCACAAGAAGTGATGTAGGAAAATCGCGGACACTGTCTTTTATAAGCCTGACTGGGGGTAAAAGAAATTGTTAGTTCAACGACCCATTGAGTTCAACAACCACCGTTGGGTAGAAGCATCTGTTGCCTCATTCCTCTTTCCCTTGTAATTGACGTTGACTAATTTATTTTACGATTTATCCCGCTCATACACATCATTATCCTTGCAAGGATCTAGGAAAATAAATCATTAAACTGGACTCACAATTTTTTAAGTGCACTTGCAAGCTGAGCATGTAAAAGGAAAATTATAGTGCAAGGACTTGATAGAGTTGAATAACCTCCTTCAACTGGTCGTAGTACGCATAAATTTCACCGACAATTTCGTGGGAAAAAGTTTTTTCTAAATGAAGAAGCAGAAAAGCCGGTGACCCTGTCTGTGGAGAGCAACAACCTCGCATATGGGATGCAAGAACCATCAACTATCCCGCTCCCCCAACACACCTCCGTGGCTCATTGGTAAAGCGCTCAACTTCCAACCAGAAGTCCCAGGTTCGAATCTCCCTCGACGAGAAAATTTTTAATCCAACCACATCTAGCTGTGCTAGAATCCCCCTTTTATACCTACTATATGGAGATTTACCATGGAGACAGGAACACTCAAAGAGTATCTCAATGCATGTTTTGTGATGTTGAGGTCTCCTTCTGGGATATGGTTGACTGCCATTGATGGGGTCGTTATTCTTGAGACTATATAAGCTAATGAATGGTTTTCGTCATCATGGTGCAGAGGATGAGATGCATCGGACGTCGATTTCAACTCACGCCTGGCCAGCATAGCACATCGCACACTTACCGGTGGTTCTCCAGCCTCTACAGGCAGTAATGGGAGTTGAGCAATATGCCCCCATGGATAACTCGTAAATATATGGATAAACTCGTATTGCAGCGTTGAGTTGGACCTCGTATTTCGATAACGTTAAGTGCGATGTAGATGATTCCTCTCAGAATACAGCTATTATTCATTCATTCACCTGCTGCAGCTACAAGGCAACTGTTAGCTAAGCTAAAAGTGTTGATCTTACTTTTCATACCACCCGAAAAGGGTCATAGGAAAAATGTTGTTTTTTCCCCCAAATGAAGGGGTGGGATGAGTTAGATTTGAAAAATGTTGAATTGAGTTTGAAAAGGTTGAATCAAATCTATAAAATAATGCTACATAACTGTCTCATGACCCACATCCAAATTTCACAATAACCCAACTCCGCGTAGGAGTTAAACGTTAGGAATCCATCTATGCAACAACCATCCTGAATGGTAGTTTTCTCCGACTTGTGAGTTTTGCTAGAAGCGTCTAAGTCGTAATACGTGTCTGTTTCGTTGTTTGACACCTATAGTAAAATGCTGTAAATTATTACACAATTATGGTTCATCGTTCAGAGCTTTCGACTTTTCTATTCGTTTCTAAAACTTACTTTCCGAAATAAATTTAGAAAGTCAGTGATAACCTATTTATTCACTAATTAAATAATTAATGATCCTCATAGGAAGCGAACCGTTGTTCCCTCAGAGCTTTGGGTAGTCTCAAAAAATTCTTTAATAGCGTTGCTTTTTTAAATTAATAAAAACAATGGTTTATTATTTTTCTATATAGATCTCTCGTCTGCAAAGCCACAAACCATCCAACACGAAGAAAAACATCGATCACATTTCGGTCAGCTAACCGTCTATACACCAACCCAAACAATCCCTGAAAATTTCATAGAAATCGGACAATAACTTTGTATAGTTATACGAGTTACAAGGAATTCATGACAGACAGACAGACAGACACACAGAAACTGAACCAAAATTGTTCAGAAAGGTCTAAAACGCAAAACGCGAGTGGAAATTTTGATTTTGGAGAACTTTTGTTTTCGTCCTTGAAAAGTGAAAACAAATCTACCGCTACCTTGGTAGACTCGGAAGCAAAAGTAGAATGTAAAAAAAGGTTTGAATTATGCCAGTTTAGCTTTTCAATACTTGCTATTCCCTCCTCTAGCTCGGATGAGGGCTTGGAGCCTTCGACCGGATGACTCTATTCAAGTTTTGGGGGATATTTTCCAACTCTGCTTTTGCTGCTGTTTCCAGCTGCTGAAGATTGTCTGATTGTGGATCTCCGGCTCGAATTCTTTTTTTCAGCATGTCCCGAACATGCTCTATCGGATTCATGTCTGGGCTCCCTTGCGTTCAGTCCAGTATACGAAATGTATGAAAGAAGAAGGAAATAGACAAACTAAAAAAGGATGTTGGTGCTCTAATTTTGAGCAGGAGTGTATTTATATCCATGTAATTTTTGGAAAAACGTCAGGATTTGTTTTTGAATGTTCCGAAACGGAATTCAGTGAAAAAAAAGAACAAAAAAATCAATAAAGTCCGTGTTAACAATTTTCATTCATTTGTCCTTCTTATTAACTTTATTTTCCTTGGAAATTCGCGAAAACGCGATGTACCGGGATTATACGATATTACGAGATAATAACTATGCTTCAAGACTCGAACTTTTCGAACGATGGAAAGCATGCTTAGTGACGCCTAACAATATAATGTTTAAATGTTACTCTCTCGTAATTTATGGTCGGTTGCAGTACTAAAAATCGCCCCAAAAACCTCCTAACAACCCAACAAGCTACCGCCCTATAAGTCTGCTTTCTCTATTCTCAAAAATATTTGAGAGACTAATGCTACCGAAACCTACCACATCTCACTCCAGCCATACCAGACTTTCAATTCGGATTCCGTCCCCTCCACTCTTGTCAGCAACAACTCCACAGGGTCGTGGAAGAGATACTAGAGGCTTTCGAAAACCAAGAAGTTTGTCAAGGCGTATGCCTGGACACAGAGAAGGCTTTCGACAGGGTCAGGCATCCGGGTCTTTTGTATAAGGTGAAACCATTACTACCTGACACTTATTACAGACTAGTACAGTCGTTTGTTACGAATCGCAATTTCCATGTAAAATGCGAAACAGCACGATCACCGAGCATGGGTATGAACGCGTCGGTGCCACAAGGAAGTGTGTGGGGCCCAATCATGTACTTAACCCATACGTGAGCGACATTCCAGTCTCGCACAATACCACCTCTGCCATGTTTGCCGATGATCACGCTATCCATTCCCGCGACCAGTCCGGCATTGTGGCATCAAATAACGTTCAACTTCATCTCAACGAAATCCAAAAATGGACAAAGAAATGGCGAATATCAATAAATGAAACCAAATCAACCGCCACCATATTTACCCTCAAAACCGACTTTCATACCAACCCACTGATGCTTAATAATACCGGAATTCCTAAAGTAGATACAGTTCGATACCTGGGCATCTACCTACAAAAACGGCTCATGCACGACCGTCATACAGGAGAGCTGGTCAAAAGACTCCGTTCAAGACTGAACCTTCTCAAACCCCTGCTCGGTCGCGACTCACCTCTCGATACAAAACGGCTATTATACCTTATTCTGGTGCGCCCTATTTGGCAGTATGGCTGTTCTGTCTGGGGCTTAGCCAGTAGATCCCAAACAAAGAAGATCCAGACCCAACAGAATAGAGCTCTTCGCCTCATTACAGATGCGCCCTGGTATGTAAAAAACGCTGCAAATTATTACACAATGGTATATTATTTTTCTATATAGATCACTCGTCTACAAAATCACCAACCATCCAATATGAAGAGAAGAAAAAAAAAATCAAAAAAAAAAAAAAATCAAAAAAATCAAAACAAAAATCAAAATTACCAACCATTGATCGCATTTCGGTCAGCTCTAATTTGAACGGAGATTAGGCCTCTTTTGCGATTCACACTCGTGTTTTGATGTATATATATATATATATATATATTTCAATATAAATCCTTAAATTTTCGTAGGGAGCGAACGGTTAGTCCTACAGAGCTCCGCGTGGTCTCAAAAATTTTTAAAAATACTATAGAATCTTAAATTGAAGGAAAAACAATACCTTCATATCAAACTTTTTTGAGTTAGGGCGTTTTCAAAATTTCAAAATTGATTTTGGAACCCTTAGAAGTGACCTACATCAACCAAAAGCTTCGGGGCACAACTAGACCCCAAATGGAGCCTACACACCAAATTTCATCAAAATCGGTCAATGCTAAGTGGCAAAAGTGCCGCGTACGGCGTACGGCGGACGGACGGCCAAATTTTTATTCGATTTTTGGATTCTACGTACCTTGAAACGTAAACCATCAAATTTTGAGGGGGTGTTAAAATTTTTTTTTTCTTGGTCGATTCCAAAGGTTCATTATTGAAAATAATAAACCAAAACAGCGTCCTTCACAAAGACCTCGATATAACTGAAGTTGAAGATGTGATTAGAACTACCATCAGCCGCCTCCATGCCTCAATTTCTAACCATCCGACTCCTATAGTGGAACATTTATTGTCAGCATGGAATGCACATCAACCAAGAAGACTAAAAAGAAAAAGAGCACTTGACCTATTGAATTGAAATTGAAGTGCAATTACGAGACCTTGTGACATATTTGCTATAATAATCAGTTTTATTCAACACCTACCTAATTTATTGAACATTTATATCTATTTATTCTGATTTAATACTAATTTAATAACAAATTAAGTGGGACTGTCGCTGGACAGAAACCCCTACACATGTGCCATAGTACGATCTGTACAGGATTTATTATTTATAAGCACAACATATAGTATATGATACTGAAAGTTTAATAAAATTTAAAAAAAATCGCCCCATTTTGTTGTTTTCTCGCAACCGCTCTGACAGGTGAAAAAATGTCAGCTGCGCTCCTAAAACGTGTTTTTTTTTCCGAATTCTGGAGAAAGATTGATTTCGTCTACTTGCCAAGTGATAAGAACAGTATTTGTCAAACTACTGCTGGAATAATCTCTTTGACCTTTGAGAGCGAAAAACAAAATATGTTTGCGTCAGAATCATCAATCACAGTTTTTACCGCCACGATTCATCGTCCTTTCTCCTATTTAAGACCTCAACTTGAACCAGAAAGTTGTAGTTCCAGCTCACCAGGGAAGGTAAGTACACCTTGGCAGCCAGGTTACCTGCAACTCTCGCTGAATCTTTCTCTGAATTTCTGTAGCATATAAAGTGAACAGTCATACTCGGATTGAAACCACAACAATCTCGTTTGCATGCGCAAAACGGGAACAATTTAATGGATACAAAAATTGCTCATTTACGAAAAAAGCAAATTTTGAAAAACTATCACAAATTTTTTTCACGCACCAGATCTTCTCAAAATGTTTTTGTTTGGCATCGGGGGGATGGAAAACTTAGCATTCTTTCGAACGGTGTCCTTATTTTTTACATTTACACGTTAAGATAGGAAATTATAGTGATTTTTGAGATTTAAGGCCTACAACACGAAAAAAAATTAAAATTATAAAGTGACAAAAGTAAAGTTTTTGAGTGACACTCAGCGTGTAAACCCATATCTCTGCTTTCTAACGGTATACTCAAAAAAGATTGTGCAATCGAATTAAGGGTAGAAGTTTGTGTTTGAACAAATGAGTAAATTTTTTCACGCTCATTCCTTGAAAAAAAAAAAAAAAAAATGCATCCCCCATTCAAACACAAATTTCAACCCTGAATACCATTGTTGACAATTTTGGTGTATTATTTTCAATAATGAACCTTTGGAATCGACCAAGAAAAAAAAATTTTTAACACCCCCTCAAAATTTGATGGTTTACGTTTCAAGGTACGTAGAATCCAAAAATCGAATAAAAATTTGGCCGTCCGTCCGCCGTACGCCGTCCGCCGTCCGCGGCACTTTTGCCACTTAGCATTGACCGATTTTGATGAAATTTGGTATGTAGGCTCCATTTGGGGTCTAGTTGTGCCCCGAAGCTTTTGGTTGATGTAGGTCACTTCTAAGGGTTCCAAAATCAATTTTGAAATTTTGAAAACGCCCTAACTCAAAAAATGTCGTTGTAAAGGTATTGTTTTTCCTTCAATTTAAGATTCTATAGAATTTTTAGAATTTTTTGAGACCACGCGGAGCTCTGTAGGACAAACCGTTCGCTCCCTACGAATATTTAAGGGTTTATATTGAAATATATATATATAAATAAATCAAAACACGAGTGTGAATCGCAAAAGAGGCCTAATCTCCGTTCAAATTAGAGCTGACCAAAATGCGATCAATGGTTGGTGATTTTGATTTTTTTTTAAATTTATTTATTTATTTTTTTAAAATTTTTTCTTCATATTGGATGGTTGGTGATTTTGTAGACGAGTGATCTATATAGAAAAATAATAAACCATTGTGTAATAATTTGCAGCGTTTTGTTTACACCGTTGGAAAGCTGATTTTCTGAGGAAATTTTTCCCGTAGTGAAACAGTATTATTCTAGGGGATCTAGAGAGTCTGATTAATTAATGAGAAAAATTTAATCGTTGCTGTATTCTACCCCTAGCGAACTATGTGACGGAAAGGGCGTATTCACTAATCATAACTCAACATTATCACACCACTTGCATTGATCTACAATAGCATTTCGATTGAATTCAACTCATCAAACATTACTAGTCCGACATCCCTTCGCGGGGTTCTCCCGAACTGCCTGTCCCCCTCTCGATACATCGATACACCCACCAGTATCGATAGCTGATTATATTTCGGTAGCGCCTAATTTGAATACTGGCGATGCCGCCGACATATACGTTTCGTTAGAATACTAATTCCTTGATGGAGATCGACCTAGGACTAGGGATGATAAGTGAAAGATACAGTTGAATTAGGAAAAATAAATAGATACATTATCCAATAATCAATGAGGCTTGTATCCATATATGAGGGGGGGGAGAGAGAAGCATCAAAAGAGTTTACCTATTAGATCTTCGGATTTGTGCTTGAAGGGTAAGGGAAGTGTTCTTGTATGAAAGTAGGTACTTACAGATCGGTGTCTGGAATGAGACTGGGGAGCTATCCGTGAGTTGTGATTTGGGGGAACAAAGGAACTGTGCCATCAAATCACCAATCAGGTGACAAAGTAGCTGTTTTGTCTCAAGTTTGAGAGTGTCTCTTAAAAACAAAATGTAATAAGGTTTTAAAAACCGTCAAAAAAAAGTTCAGGAAATTACCACAAATTTTACTTAGAACTCTTTTTTTATGCACCAGACTTACTTTAATTATTTTGGTTTGGCAACAGGGGGATTGAAAATAAAACGCTCTTCCCTACTGTGCCCTTATTTTGTACATTCACTGATACACTAACTTAATAGAAAAGGCCCTCGAAGGTAAGAAAAGATGTGCTAGTTTCTTCTTGGATGTGGCACAGGCCTAGACAAGGTTTGGCACGAGGGATTGGAGTACAAACTGCACAGAGTTTTTCTCCCAAAACAATGCTACATACTGCTAAAATCCTACCTTGAAAACAGACATTTCAGGGTGAAGCTACTGTACACACGGGACTCACCCCAACGAGAAGGTACAACTGTTGCCCCCTTTGTAGATGATACGGCGATCCTCTCCGTCGATGATGATATCGAAGCTGCAACCAGTAATCTACAGAAGTCAATCACTGAGGTTAAGTGGACCAAGATGAGGAGAATAAAGTTGAACGAATCAAAATCAGATCACATCAACTTTACTAACCGAAAAATTCCAGTCATAGATGTTGAGATCAATTCAAATAAAATACCCCATACCGATGCAGTTAAATATTTGGGTATGACCCTCGATTCCAAATTAAACTGGAAAAAACATGTAGAAAAGAAAAATGCTACAAATTATTACACAATGGTTTATTAGTTTTGATTTTTCTATATAGATCATTCGTTTGTAAAGCCACCAACCATCCAACATGAAGAAAAACATCGATCGCATTTCGGTCAGCTTTAATTTGAACGGAGATTAGGCCTCTTTTGCGATTCACACGTGTTTCTGATTTATCGTACGTCCAAACTTTGAATTCTCGTAGTGAGCGAACGGTTTGTCCTACAGAGCTCCGGGAGGTCTCAAAAAATTCTAAAAATTCTATAGAATCTTAAATTGAAGGAAAAACAATACCTTTACATCAAAATTTTTTGAGTTAGGGCGTTTTCAAAATTTTAAAATTGATTTTGGAACCCTTAGTGACCTACATCAACAAAAATCTTCGGGGCACAACTAGACCCCAAATGGAGCCTACATACCAAATTTCATCAAAATCGGCTAAGTGGCAAAAGTGCCGCGTACGGCGTACGGTGGACGGACGGCCAAATTTTTATTCGATTTTTGGATTCTACGTACCTTGAAACGTATACCATCAAATTTTGAGGGGGTGTTAAACAATTTTTTAACTAAATAAATAAACTGCTTATTTATAATCAGATCCTTCGCCCTATCTGGACCTATGGAATGGGGCTGTGCCAAAAAATCAAACATTACCAAAATCCAAACCTCCCAAAATAAAATACTGAGAAGTATAGTGCGTGCACCTTGGTACATGAGGAACGATGATATTCATCGAGACTTGGGGATGGAAACAGTCCACTATATTATCGCAAGGTACTCAAGGAGGCACGAACAACGCCTCCACAATCATGAGAACCTGGAAATGCACTACGTTTTGGACAACGAAGATGAACTCCGGCGACTCTAGCGAAACAAACCACTGGACTTAGTTAGTGCTGTTAAAGTGCAATTATAGCTCAGTGTTGAAGATACTTTTATGAGAAGGGACTGCGTTTTACTGTAAACGGGCACTCAAGGAGTGTACAAATTATATGTAATATTGCTAGATGGATTGTATTTAATATTCAGTTGCAATAATAAATCACGTTAAAAAAAATAATAATAATCACTGATAGGTGTGATTTTCAATTCGTAAATCTTGATCGGAAAATCTTTAGCAATTGCAATTTTGAAATGCCTAATCATTTCTTCTGGTGAGCTGTATCATGACAAGTTCTTTATCAAACTACAGGACAACCTCAACACACCGAAATGTACACCGTTTTGGTTTTCGCGAGTCTGATAGGCTGCTGCCTGGCGGCCTCCATTTCGCTTTCGGAATGGGAAGCGTACAAGTCTTTGTACGGGAAGATCTACGAGGACCCCGAAGAAGATGCAATGAGGAAAATGACGTACGAAATGAATCTTGAGAAATTCGAAGCTCACAACGCCCGCCATCAGCAGGGGCTGGAGTCCTACACCCTGGGAGTAAACCATCTTTCAGACTGGGTACAGTAGAGTTCGATATTCTATTCGGTAATATTACTCCTAGTGCCTCGAGCTACTGGCTGATAGACCAAATATATGTATATGGCCTTCCATCCACTCCTAACCATGATTGCTGGAATTATGCTCCAGTCCACCGCAACAATCCTACATCGAAGTTGTTGTGAAATATTCACCCATTCGTTTGCAAAGTGGAGGAAAACATTCTCAAATCGCCTTTGCTTACAAACTTTTGATATTGAGGTGTTGTTTTTCAATAATTTGAAATTAATAAGATTTTTCAGAATTTGATGACGCAACCCAGAGCTCTCTGAGCCCAACCGTTCTAATGAGGATAAATAATTACCTCATTAATTAACTTCCCTGACTTTTTTCATCAATTTAAGACAGTTTTCAATGTTTAGAAAAGAATGAAACCTAAAAGAAAAGAATGAAATTTATCAGGCCCGCATGGTAATAGTTATACATACCTGCGAGCTCGAAACAACCCCCCCCCCCCCCCCACCATCCAGCCCCTTAGAAGAGTCGAAAGAAGCGATGGTCCTCTTTACAGGAAAATAATGAACCGTTGTGTAATCATTTGCATCGTTTTTGTTGTAGATTTCGTGTCTACAACAGCTGAGTTCCTGATGAAAACTCCTACGCTAATATTTCATATTATCTGCATATTAAGGGAACTGGGACGTTCAATTATAACCGTACTCGCTCTAAGGGCAACGGATAGGATTAAAAAAATTTTAATCTGTGTTTCTTTACTTAAAAAACTAGACAAAGGGCTGAATAAAATGGCACAATCAAAAGTTCGATATCGAATCCAAAGTTTGTTAAATAAATCAATAAAGTCATCAACTGCTGGTACCGTACGACGGTTCATCCCGTTCTGCTTCGGTGAAATCGTCCTCAATTCTTCTTCTGACGACTCTCCTCCTTGTCCTGGCTTCTTTTTTTTCTTTCTTTCTGGAAGTTTTTCCCAAGTTTCTCTTGAGAAGCTGATGCAGAGCTACTCGTAGATGCAGAACAAAGTGAAGAACAACGGCAGTTTGAAGGAGTCACTACATCTACAAGAACAACTGCTGAGCTGGTTGAAGGCTGAGGATTAGATTCCGACTCAACATTTTGAGCTCTTAGCTTGACTTCTCTTTAGTTTTTTTAAATTCTATTAAGTCTCTCCATTCTGAAGAATTTACCACACAAAAACTGCGAAACGCGCAAGGTAAAAATCACGATGAGAGTAGTAAACTGAAGTAAACAAAAAACGGAATTGTCGCATGGAAACTCAAAAAAACAACTTCATCTGCTGTAACATCCATATTATTCATCTTCAGTTATTCCTTTTTACATTATGCGCCATTGCGAGCCATGGCGGGCACTAGCAGTTGCGATGAGATGCGTGGAGGTGAAGTTTTCAGAAAAAAAAGAAGAAAAAAATTGCATTTTTTTATTTTCATGTACTTCTTTCTCGTACGTCTGGTTGGAAGAAGAATGGTTCATCGTAGCGACGTGATCCAAATTTTGACTTGTAGAGTAACAAAAGAGCTTCAAATGAGTCGGATAGTTTCATCAAATCAGGCTTGGCTTGACTGGTAGGAATTCCTAAAATTGGGCTAAAAAAACACTACTTTTGGATCGCTCGTAAAAAACAAGTCTGTGTGGCACATAGCTTCCTCGTATCCATAACCCGATTGTATAGATGATCCGATGCATAGTAGTTTAATCTCAAATCATCAATCTCTAAGTACCTTCCACTACTCTCATAGGGGACCATCTACACGCTAATCTGAACAATCCTGAAAAATGTCGTCGAAATCGGATAGAAAATGAGGAAGTGATGGATGTTACACGAAATTCACGTTTGCGCATGCGCAGTCCGGGGTGATGATTTCATTGGGGACCGTCTACATACCAACCCCAGAATCCCTGAAAATTTCATCGAAACGGACAATAACTTCGTATAGTTATACCGGTTACAAGGATTTATTAACAGACAGACAGACACGGAACCAAAGTTATTCAGAAAGGTCTGAAACGTAAAACGTAAAACGGTAGACTCGGAAGCAATATTTTTAAAACTCATATCAAAAAACTATCTGACTTATTTGAAGACCACAACCAGCAGTAGATGTCATAAACATTTGAACGAAACAGAAAGATCAGCAACCTAGAAAAAGGGTCATGGAAATCGAAAAATTGCCTATCTAATGGGGGTTACCCGGTGACCTTAAGAATTGCTACAGAGGGATTGGACTGGGTTTCTTGAAAGTTGAATTTTCGAACTACCCCTGATCTAGTTGATGTATGAGGATTGAAACATCGAAAAATTCAGATTGTGATAATGTTGTTCCAATTCCGAACATTTCAGTCTAACAGTGAACTACAGTTACTAAACGGGTTCCGACATTCCGAAGAGCTCGAATGGGGTACCCAAATCCATCAACCCTCTGGATTGAGTCTACCAGCATCCATCGACTGGCGGGAGAAAAATGTTGTTACCAGCGTCAAACAGCAAGGGCAATGTGGCAGCTGTTGGGCTTTTAGCGCGGTGAGAATCAGTTCCGTATGATATGATTGTGGTTCTAGCTGAGGCGGCTGAGTACTGGTGACTTATTTAATTGATAATTTCCCAGACTGGTGCTGTGGAATCTCAATACGCCATCAAAACTGGAACATTAGTAAATCTCAGCGAGCAGCAGTTGGTCGACTGTGATACGGCTGATCACGGTTGCCATAATGGAACCATTCAATATGCGTTGGACTACCTATCTCAATATGGCCAGGAGCCACTTTCCGACTACCCCTACGATGCACAGGTAATCAGAATCACTTCCTAACAAGTGCCTCCACTAAAGAGAAGTTTCACTAAGCTAATCTGGCAATTATCCTATAATACATATCTACAAGCCATGGCACTCACAGCTGATGCTTTTGCAAGGAAACTGCAGCAATTTTACCTAGTCAACATTTTAAAATTACTATCACTAATTTGATAGCATTCTAAATCATAACCAGATCAGCGTTTTCAGGACTTCCCTCAGTAAGACTAGGGTAGGTTTTCACGTCGGTTATAATAATTATTATTGATATTTTGATGGTTGTGACAAGCTGTGAATGAATTAACCCATGCAACCAAGTTGTCCATGCAATATCCAGATCAATTAGGGATATGGATGATGAGGGAGTCATGTCCAGTCTGGACACGTTTCCACAATAACTGACTATTAAAGACACTATTGTTTTCTCTCATCACGTTTTCAGCAAGGTGTTTGTGAATTCAAACAAAGTGACGTTATGGTGAAAATTTCGAGTTACTATGCCATTCCTAGAGGAGATGAAAACGCACTGCAGGACGCCATAGCAACCGTAGGTCCAGTTGCCGTCGCCATGGATGCCCGTCTGTTGGGTGGTTACACCGGTGGTGAGCATTTCAACAATCTTTTTCTTTAGGAAAAAACGCTGCAAATTACACACGAACGTTTATTATTTTTCCGTATAGATCACTTGTCCGCAATACCTACTGCCCACCTACTTCACAATCGAATTTATTTTGAAGAAATAAAAGCACGACACACTAAATTTGAAAAAAATAAAGAGTCGTGGGCGCCTCCATCAGGAAATTTGATAGCTGGTTGAGTGGTAGTTAAATACGCAAAACTGAGTACAACTCGAAAAAACGAACAACAATCTAAACTCTAACCAAAAAAATTTGAAATAATTTGGACGGAGATCAGGCCTCTTTTGCGATTCACACTGATATATCGTAAGTCCAACCCTTAAGTTCTCATGGGAAGCGGAAGGTTTGTTCTACAAAGCTCTGGGTGGTCTCATTCGATTCTGAAAATTCAATACTGATTTAAATTGATGAAAAAACAATACCTTCATATTAAACATTTTTGAGCTAGAGCGTTTTCAAAAATTTAACCCTTATTTTTCAACCCTTAAGAAGTGACTGACATCAACCAAAAGCTTCGGGGCACAACTAGACCCCAAATGGAACCCATATACCGCATTTCTCACTTTATCGTAAGTCCAACCATTAAGTTCTCCTAGGGAGCGAACGGTTTGACCAACAAGGCTCCACGTGGTCCCTAAAAATTCAATACTATCTTTAATTGATGGAAAAAATATGTATATCAAATTTTTTTGAGTTAGGGCGTTTTCAAAATTTCAACCTTTAGAAGTGACCAACACAACCAAAAGCTTCGGGGCACAACTAGACCCCAAATGGAGCCTACATACCAAATTTCATCAAAATCGGTCCTTGGGAACTAAGGAAACAAATTTTGAGGGGAGGTAACATCGAAAAAATACGTGTTGGTACTCTATAAGTATCATTGGGCACATACACAGGGGATGTTTTGAAGATGTTAGGAGTCCATATTCATGTTCTACTCGTCCTCACGGACTCATAGAGTACCCACACGGCTATTGCATTTTCGGTTACAACAAAGATACCCAGGTTTTCAGTGTATAAATATATAACGTATGATTCAGGGCGGTGAATGACCAGTCTTGTCTTGTATTTTTTCTTATTATTCACGACGTTTCGACCTCAGGAACTGGGTCCTACTTGGTTCTCCTAAGCTGTCAGTTGTTCACAATAAATATTTGGTAGGATGCGCGAGACATGTGGTCAATCATATTTCCATTTTTAGGACGTCCCACAGTAAGACTTGGGCGTCCTTATGCGATCGATCTGGGGTGAAGTTGGACAACACTCAACAGAAAAAAAAAATAACCACACAGTAATCCGTTTTAGACCATTCTGAATCCAAATCCGCGAAAAAAACCATAGGTGTATGTCTGTGTGTGTGTGTGTGTGTGTGTGTGTGTGTGTATGTGTGTGTGTGTGTGTGTGTGTGTGTGTGTAACAAAATCTTGTGTACTCTGCACAGGCCTTAGTTCTCAACCGATTTTCCTGGTTCTTTTTTTGTTCGTCGCGGAAAAACTATCTAGTTGTGCACTACGTCGCCGGAATTTCGAATTTTGCCTTTTAAGGGGAGGAAAGGGGGGGTTAATGCTCAAAAAACGTGCGTTTTTGGGCATAATCTTGTGTACTCTGCCCAGGCCTCAGTTCTCAACCAATTTTCGTGGTTCTTTTTTTCTTCGACGCGGAAAAACTATCTAGTTGTGCACTACGGCGCCGGAATTTCGGATTTTGCTTTTCAAGAGGGGGAAAGGGGGGGTTAATGCTTAAAAAACGTGCGTTTGCGTGCATAATCTTGTAAAATCTGCCCAGGCCTCAATTTCCAACCGATTTGCGTGTTTCTTTTTTTGTTTGACTAAAATAACTTCCGAGTTGTACATGATTTTACCAGAGTACCAAAATTCGCAAGGGGAGGGGGTGAGTGGGGGGATAATATTCACAAAATATCCGATTTTTCAATATTTCGGTTCCTTTACTGCTTACTAATTGTACCCAAATTTTGAAATTGAGGAAAAATTCTCATTAAACCTCCAGATTTTCATGAATTATTCTCTGTACCACCATGGAACTAATAGTGGTGCCACCATGGTGCCAGGACATGGTGCCATGATGCCATAAACCGCTTATTTCGTGTTTTTTTTTTTGTGTTTCACCTTGAATACGGATGTGAACTTCGACGATCTGCCTACCAAAACTAACAGATGAAAGTTCAATGTTACGACGTATTTCCGTTTTGGTGCCAGACTGGCACCATCGTTGGCGTTGGGGTGGTGGGGGGGGGGGGGGTGAACTCGAATTCGCATGTTGGGTATCGTAGATCATGGATTTTAAAATGTTCTTCAGATTCGAGGCTCCCATGCCGCTAGAAATGTTAAGGTGGATAATGGTGAGGGGGGGGGGGGGGGGGTCAGTATTTCTTGCCTAAAGTAATAAATAAATTACGTCGAGTGAAACAGTTTTATCACTTACCAACTGGTTAAACTGATCTAATGCTTATCCAATGGGACGTCCCCTGGAATGCATGCATTACTAAACAATATGTTTTGGACATACTTTAGGGATCGTTATCGAATGTTCCAAAACGGATTTCAGTGAAATTTTTCGAAACATTTTACAAATTTTGAAGCCATTATAAATAGCTTGATTTTCTTTGAAAATGCGCTAAAAATTTCATTTATGCAGCATAAGTTGATGAGCAAAATTTCAAAAAATCTAAATACTAAAAGAAAGAGTAGTCAGCCCTATGTGTGCGGCAAACAGCACGAATCTTTAAAATTTATTGACCGAAAAAGGTGGAGCTAAGCAACGAAAATTGGTAAGAACACTGAACTTTGAATTTTGACAAGATTGAAGTAAAAAGACAAAACTTTTTCCTGAAGTGCGATCCATTGCTGATCTCTTCAGACGTGACTGTATTTGATTTTTTTTTTTTTTTCCACCAGAAAATTCCTTGTAGTTATCTCTCCGTTCACTTCTACGTTGTCGTGAGGCTCGAGGTTCGTCATACTTATAATTATACTATTCTATTTGCAGGTATTTTCGATCCTCCCATTTGCTCTCAAGACATTCTTGACCACGGTGTTCTGGTTGTCGGATACGGCACAACTGAATCGGGCGAGGATTACTACATCATTAAGAACTCCTGGGGAGACTGGTGGGGAGAGTATGGATTCTTCAGGATGAGGAGAAACGCCAACAACTTATGCGGAATAGCCACCCAGGCAACCTACCCTGTTATGTAAAAACTTGTCACTTTGTTGACGTCCACACGAGTGGAACCAAGCAATAAATCGCTTGATGCTGAGTAATATCGTGATCTCCTTTCCATCAATGATGTTTCCTGAGTTATTTTATCGAGGTGGAGTATTAAAATCCCTAGAATGAAAATTACAACTACCCATTTCCTAGTATCGATAACCTCAAAACATCAACCTCTAAATACCTTGCACTACCCTCATAAGGGACTCGACACGTCAACCTGCACAATCTCTGAATATTGTTAGAAAATGTGGAAGTTATGGCTGTTACAAGGAAATATACTTTTGCGCATGCACAGCGGCTACTATCATTCTGGGGTTAGTGATTTTCATAGGGGACCAACTACACGCCAACCCACACAATCCCTGAAAATTTCATCGAAATCGGACGAGAATTGTAGAAGTTATGGCTGTGGCAAGGATTTCATGACAGACACACAAACAGACAGACAGATTAGTAACCAAAATTGTTCAGATAGGTCTAAAACACAAAACGCGAGTGGAAATTTTTATTTTGAAGAACTTTTTTTTCCAACCTTGAAAATTGATAACAAAACTTCCACTACCTTGGTAGACTCAAAATCAAAATCAAAATTTGTTGTTTCCCTTTCAAAATTTGTTGGTTTACGTTCCAAATCAAAAATTCGGCCGTAGCACTTTCCTCAGTCAGCATTGACCGATTTCGATGAAATTTGGTATGTGGGCTCCATTTGGGGTCTAGTTGTGCCCCGAAGATTTCGGTTGATGTAGGTCACTTCTAAGGGTTGAAAAATAAGTTTTAAAATTTTGATAAACGCCCTAACTCAAAAATGTTGATGTAAAGGTATTGATTTTCCATCAATTTAAGATTGTACTGCATTTTTAGAATTTTTAGAGACCACACGGAGCCTTGTAGGACAAATCGTTCGCCCCTACGAGAACTTAAGGGTTGGACTTACAATTAATCAGAAACACGAGTGTGAATCGCAAAAGAGGCCTAATCTCCGTTCAAATTTTAGCTGACCGAAATGCGATCGATGTTTTTCTTCATGTTGGATGGTTGGTGGCTTTGCAAACGAGTCATCTATATAGAAAAATAATAAACCATTGTGTAATAATTTGCAGCGTTTCCCTGGATGTATATGTATCACTTCCAGTCGTTCTCACTGAATAATGTTAGCTGATGGTCCAAGAATTATCGAAAATTTCTTATCTTAAGGCATTTATAGATTCAATTCAACCTTTTACAAATGGAATTTAACCTTTTACAAATTCAATTCAACATTTTATGGATTTAACTCATCCCAACCCTTCTTCCGAGGAAAAATATCTTTCCGATTACCCTTCTGGTCGGAAGGAAAGTGAAAACAGCACTTTTAGCTCAGCTGATGTAACGGATGCTCAGGCTACGTGACGGACATGCTCCTCGTTGTACTGAAAAACCTCGTTTTACGGAAATGCTGCAACGGTTCAGAATCCTCTAAGCATTTTACAGAAAACCATGCTTGAAATTATGGAGATTTCCCGCTGTTGATTTGTTTAATCGTGTTCGAGTATTCTCAGTTTACCAGCTGTACATTAAGTCATCACTCGCTTTCTTTCACGAGCATCCCGAACTTTTTGATTCTTCAAAGACTACACCACCTTAAAGACACTTCGCAAGCTATGGTTCCAGCGCCGAAATCGCGACTCTGGAGTACCTCCAAACATATTTTTTTCAGTCTGCCATTCCTGATCCGCCACTTACCAGAACAATTGAGGGCTCCCTCAAACTTTACCCGATCAGATTACAAAAAGAAGATCATCTCGTGGTTAATCTCATGAGGCATAGAGAACTGTCAAACCTTACAAGCATGTAGGTGTGCTAAGATCACTTCAATTTAATTTAAAGTTCGATGCAAACCACATTATCAGCGTCAGGTTGTAGCCAAAATCTTCTTCTTCAAAAAGTTCTTACCTACAATATCTGTACATCAAGGATTTGCTGGGCTCGACACAAGAATAACCTTGTTCTCTTGAGCTCGAATAACTCCCCCTTACCTCACAGGGCCACTCCTATGGTGAGGGGTACATTCTACTACCTTCATTTTTTTATTTTTTTATTTATTTCTTAAGTTGTTGTTAATTCATTATAAAAATTAATTCAATCACCTTTGCACTTAGAAAATAAAACAACTTTATTGCGAGGCAGAAGGCAAAATGCCTGTAGCGCCCCACAAGAACCGCGCCAAACTAAAATTTAATTACACAATTCATAAAAAACAAACAAAAAAAACAGTTATTTCCTCTCAATCGATCACATTATTGCTCTTATGTTTATATATATATACTACGAATTATGTTCTCTGCTTCCACAACTCCTAATTGCAGTATCCACTCAATTACTACTTTTCTTTATTCAGAGCGTGTAAGTTTACTTGGGGATTTAAGGGTTGAACTCAAGATACGATGTACTATATACATCACATACTGTGAGGATCTAGCAGTTCGTGAAAGCGCATGCTTAGGCGTAACCACATTCCCAACCAATCTGAAACGGGTATGATGGTCATGCTGATGGCTATCACGGACTATACCTGGGTTGCGATGGAACATTAGTAGAAGCGATTTTAAAAACAGTTGGCGGGGGGTGAATACCTTAAACTCGTTTAAAAGATCTACGCTAGAGTAAAGCTGCGGTTTTTTCATAATAACCTTCAAGATATATCTTTGCATAACATTAAATGTTAGAACATTAAATTAGAACATTAAATGTTGTTATGTTAGAAAGAATAAATTTTATTTTTTCTAAATGCGTCGGATATGTACACCCCCATGCTACAATGCCGTATTGGATGATTGATTGAACAAGTGCCATATAAAGTTGACGAAGCTTGTCTCTTCTGAATACTCTTCTAACATAGTAAATAATATAAAATGGAAAAATAATAAAATAAAAACCTTTTTAACAAAAAAATGGACCGACCTCAAAAATGATGTCCGTGAACACCAAAAAGGAAAAAATAATAAACTTAGCGAAAACACACTGATGTATTAGGTTGTTGGATATAAATATCTAGTCAACAGATGGTATGTTGGAATACCAAATATTATTTGTAATGTGATTCACACTCATTGTCACACTCATATCCGCCATCATACGATAGCAGTGACGTACTACCCAATAGTTTTGGAACACTTATCTCTACTCGTATTCATGTTTTGTAATACTCACCAGATCATGTGAGTAGTACTTAATAACCACAGTGTATCCAGATAGGTAGGTAGGTACGCATTGAAGTCGCCGCCGTGCCCACCTGTAGACACAAACTAATCACCTTCCTTACTCGATGATCTGGTTAGCATTACAAGAGTAAGTACCTACCATTGAGTTACAATGTGCTCCCCAAACTATCAGGTACCTAGTACGTCTCTGCTGCCATATGAGTATGATAGTAAGTGTGAACCTCCCTAGGAATGGTTGTGACGAGTAATTTGAGACTCTATTATTACATGAGACTGTTTATTTTATTGGTGGATATATTATATTGTAGCAACATACCTTCGGAATCGTTGTTACCTAATTAACGTTCAAAACCGTCCAGTATTTTAGACAAAAAGATATATACGTTCATACTCGGTGTGGAAGCATGTCTGTGGTATGGGAGGTATGTACCTATATTTCCGAAAAAGAATAAAATGTTGGTAAGTAGAACATCTAGGAGACGTTTGTGTCTACAGGCGTTTGTGGGCACGGCGGCGACTTCAATGCGTACCTACCTACCTATCTGGATACACTGTGGTTATTAAGTAATACTCACATGATCTGGTGAGTATTACAAAACATGAATACGAGTAGAGATAAGTGTTCCAAAACTATTGGGTAGTACATCACTGCTATCGTATGATGGAGGATATGAGTGTGACAATGAGTGTGAATCACATTACAAATAATATTTGGTATTCCAACATACCATCTGTTGACAAGATATTTATATCCAACAACCTGATACACCAGTGTGTTTTCGCTAAGTTTATTATTTTTTCCTTTTTGGTGTTCACGGACATCATTTTTGAGGTCGGTCCATTTTTTTGTTAAAAAGGTTTTTATTTTATTATTTTTCCATTTTATATTATTTTTTATTTTTCACTTTTTAGTGGTCCTCAATTTGAATCAGAAATTAATTTACCCGCAGTTTTTCGATCAGTTTTCGCAATGTAGATCTACTTCAATACTGTGCATCATTTCAGTAAGGTGAACTAGAAGCCATAGGGTGGACGACATTTTGTAATCCGGATCAATTTCCATACGTGTAGATGAGTTTCCGTTTATGGATCAGTTTCAGGAGGTATTGGGGTCACTTTCCTTCTTAGCCATCTACTCTCATATCCCTTAACTGTTCGACTTCCCTCATATATCGTAGGTACTTGGTAGTTCTGACAACACAATTCAACAACTCAACCATGACATGATTGACGAGGGAGCTAAGTGCTACATCCACTTGATAGAAAACCCTTTATCACCTAACTGCACTATATACCTCATATTTGGTACGGCACTATTCAGTTCTGACGATCTCCTATACCATTACCTACCCTACTATTTATTAATGACGAAGAAGCGATGTGCTACACCCACTTGGTAGAATACCCTCTCATCACCTAACTGTACTATATACCTCATATTTGGTACAGCACAATGTACTTCTGAAGATCTCCTATACCATTACCTACCCAACTATAGTATGGATGATGAGGAAGCTATGTGCTACCCCCACTTGGTAGAATACCCTCTCATCACCGAGTTCTACTATATACCTCATATTTGGTACGGCACTATGCAGTTATGACAATCTCCTATACTATTGCCTACCCAACTATATTATGGATGACGAGGAAGCTATGTGCTACACCCACCTGGTAGAATACCCTCTCATCACCTAACTGTACTATATACCTCATATTTGGTACAGCACAATGTACTTCTGAAGATCTCCTATACCATAACCTATCCAACTATATTATGGATGACGAGGAAGCTATGTGCTACACCCACTTGGTGGAATACCCTCTCATCACCTAACTGTACTATATACCTCATATTTGGTACAGCACAATGTACTTCTGAAGATCTCCTATACCATAACCTATCCAACTATATTATGGATGACGAGGAAGCTATGTGCTACAGCCACTTGGTAGAATACCCTCTCATCACCGAGTTCTACTATATACCTCATATTTGGTACGGCACTATGCAGTTATGACAATCTCCTATACTATTGCCTACCCAACTATATTATGGATGACGAGGAAGCTATGTGCTACACCCACCTGGTAGAATACCCTCTCATCACCTAACTGTACTATATACCTCATATTTGGTACAGCACAATGTACTTCTGAAGATCTCCTATACCATAACCTATCCAACTATATTATGGATGACGAGGAAGCTATGTGCTACACCCACTTGGTGGAATACCCTCTCATCACCTAACTGTACTATTTTATTTCTATTATTTGGTACGGCACTATGCAGTTCTGACGATCTCCTATACCATTACCTACCCAACTATATTATGGATGAGGAAGAAGCTATGTGCTACACCCACTTGGTAGAATACCCTCTCATCACCTAACTGTACTATTTCATTTCTAATATTTGGTACAGCACTATTCAGTTCTGACGATCTCCTATACCATTACCTACCCAACTATATTATGGATGAGGAGGAAGCTATGTGCTACACTCACTTGGTAGAATACCCTCTCATCACCTAACTGTACAATTATATCCCTAATATTTGGTACGGCACTATGCAGATCTGACGATCCCCTACACTGTTACCTACCCAATCGTGTTATTTGTGTTGAGAGAGCTATGTGCTACACCCACATGGTAGAATACCTAACTAACAGTACTATGATTATCCTTCATATTTGGTAGGAAAACTCACATACTCGAGCATTGATAAACACGTTTGATATGGCTCATGCAGGCTCTGAGCGAATAACCCAGTATAATTTCCCCCTTTCTCATCACCGCAGCACCTTTTAGTTATCGGAACCCCCCTCATATAGTATATCATTTTAAAGCTTACAATCAGACCTTTAATTTGACTATACACAAATGGTCCTCCATAGACTCAGTCGGAAGTTACAGGGCAAGAAGAGTGAATGCGGACCGATATTCCCGAAAACGGGACCCACGTTTTTCAACTTCATTCACAAATTTTCGATACTTCTAACAAAGCAAAATGAAATCTGTTTGAAACGGGACCACCACGAATACTTGTAGAACAAATTTCAAAAAGAACCAGACAGATTGGTACCAGAATAAAGAAATGCAAGCGACTCGTACATACAAAAAAAAAAAAAAAAAAATCGTCCCACGACAACCCGAATTGAGTACCTCCTCTTTCGCGCGCCTTCGGCGCGTTGAAGTCGGTCAAAAACATAAAGAAGACTCCTCAATTTTTTATGGATAACATTTACATGCGTTTCCCACGTTAGATCCTCTTCAATCATAATACCGAGGTAACGAAAACTAGTCACTCTTTCCAATTTGCGACACGAACAGCTGGAAGGGCCACCACAACAATGAAAAACCATGAAATGAGATTCGATATTTATGCCCTCCTTCCCACTCCCAATGAGTAGATATTTCGTTTTACTCATATTCAGTGTTAATAGACTACGGGAGAACCAATTTGCAAGGGTACCAAGTACATGCTGCGCTTCAGAGAAAACCTCATTCCATGAATCGCCAGTAACTAGGACCACTGTATCGTCAGCAAACAGATATGTTTTACAAGTCGGTAGGTTTAATGGCAAGGCATTGATATAAATCAAAAATAATATCGCACTCAACGTCCCTCCCTGAATTACTCCAATGTCAATGGCCATTGGCTCACTTGTATATTCACCAATTGAAACAACCTGTTTCCGGTTTGACAAGTAACTAGTGAACCATTTAAGAGCATTCCTCCTAATCCCGATATTATGCATTCGATCAACTAAGGTCTCTCGATCAATAGTGTCAAAACACTTTGATAGATCACAAATTATCATTATGTGCGATGTAGATTTTTTTCTTCTTGCGCTTCTTTATTGATGCAAATAAAAAAAAAAGGCTATTGCAAGCGTATTCCAGCAATTTTTATAAAATTCAAAAAACTTCGAAGGTCGTGGCGGGTTGCTGATTTGAGGGCTTCGGGTAGATCGAGGATTTCTTGTATTACGTTGAAGGATCGGCTTTCTTCGGCATATATAGGACAGTTGAATATCTCGTGCTACATGTCTTCTGTTTCGTCTTCAGAATAATCGGAAGTTGAGGAGTCAGCCAAGTTAGTGAGGCAACGGCTCCGATTAATGTGGCCTTGCCCGGTACGCAGTCGTATCAGCTGTACAACATCTTTCCTAGGAAATCGAAGTTGGAAAACGTACTCTTTAATTTGTTCCATAATTTGGAAATGGTACATCCCTTCGAGGGTTGATTGGTGGTTGTACCAGTCCTGCCATTCCTTCATCATCACATTTTGGGTGATTATTAGTGCAGCTGAAAGCGGGTTGAATGGTATGGTAGGCAATTGATTACCCCTACGTGCTCCGATCTTAGCGGTTTGATCGGCCTTTTCATTCCCCAGTACGTCGATGTGAGCAGGAATCCATTGGATTGTTGTTGAGCAGTGAGTTGGTGCTGGAGTTAATAATAAGCTCACTATTTCATAAACAACATAATTGTTAATGAGGCCTCTGTGAATATCGGTTAACATCATACACGCTGTTTTAGAGTCTGTGAGGATAACAGTATCCTTATCTGGAGTCCTGCAGCTGGTTAGTGCAATTTTAATGTCTAACAATTCAGCACTGTTGATTTGGAAAGATGAAGGAGTCGCATAAGGTAGAGAATGCTTTGACGAAGCGTCATGGATGCCGATCCCAACTCCTGACTCTGTTTTTGAGGCTTCTGTGTAGATTTGGTGATGGTTAGCATATTTTTAGTATCTGGCGTTTTCCTTCAACTATCCCAGGTACTGCTGTGGTGATGTGGAGATTCAACATGGAGACAGGAACACTCAAAGAGTATCTCAATGCATGTTTTGTGATGTTAAGGTCTCCTTCTGGGATGTGGTTGACTTCCATTGATGAGGTCGTTATTCTTGAGACTATATAAGCTAATGAATGGTTTTCGTCATCATGGTGCAGAGGATGAGATGCATCGGACGTCGATTTCAACTCACGCCTGGCCAGCAAAGCACATCGCACACGTACCGATGGTTCTTCAGCCTCTACAGCCATTAATGGATTAAGTTGGATTTGAAAAAATGTTGAATTGAGTTTGAAAAGGTTGAATCAAATCTATAAAATAATGCTACATAACTGACTCATGACCTACATCCAAATTTCACAATAACCCAACCGCGAGTAGGAGTTAAACGTTAGGAATCCATCTATGCAACAATCATCCTGAATGGTGGTTTTCTCCGACTTGTGAGTTTTGCTAGAAGCGTCGAAGTCGTAATACGTGTCTGTTTCGTTGTTTGACACCTACAGTAAAATGCTGTAAAATATTACACAATAGTTTATTAATTTTCTATAAAGATCACCCGTCTGCGAAGAGCACGGCTTCTTCCGGCCCTTGTGGGGACCAGGTGTAGATGAGGGGAGGGGGCTGAGGGACTCACGGTCGAGAAGTTCCTTCGCGGGTCACGTGTAATCTATATTAATTTCACTATTAACTCTCATTTAACCATGGTTCATCGTTCAGAGCTTTCGACGTTTCCATTCGTTTCTAAAACTTACTTTCCGAAATGAATTTAGAAAGTCAGTGATAACCTATTTATTTACTAATTAAATAATTAATTATCCTCATAGGAAGCGAACCGTTGTTCCCTCAGAGCTTTGGGTAGTCTCAACGAATTCTTTAGTAGCGTCGCTTTTTAAAATGAATAAAAACAATGGTTTATTATTTTTCTATATAGATCTCTCGTCTGCAAAGCCTCAAACCGTCCAACATGAAGAAAAACATCGATCGTATTTCGGTCAGCTAAAATTTGAACGGAGATTAGGCCTCTTTTGCGATTCACACCCGTGTTTCTGATTTATCGTACGTCCAACCCTTAAATTCTCGTAGGGAGCGAACGGTTTGTCCTAAAGAGCTCCGCATGGCCTCAAAAAATTCTAAAAATTCTACAGTATCTTAAATTGGAGAAAAAACAATACCTTTATTTCAAATTTTTTTAAATTAGGGCGTTTTCAAAATTTCAAAATTGATTTTGGAACCCTTAGAAGTGACCTACATCAAACAAAATCTTCGGGGCACAACTAGACCCCAAATGGAGCCTACATGCCAAATTTCATCAAAATCGGTCAATGCTAAGTGGGGAAAGTGCCGCGTACGGCGTACGGCGGACGGACGGCCAAATTTTCATTCGATTTTTGGATTCTACGTACTATTTACTATTTTTTTTACTATTTTGAGGGGTGTTAAAAATTTTTTTTCTTGGTCGATTCCAAAGGTTCATTATTGAAAATAATAAACCAAAACCATACCTATACTTCGAGGAGTTTTCCTCCACTTTTTACTCCTTAGAAGTGAATTAGAGCACAACTAACCTTTAATTTCTGAATTTTTCCCAACTCCCCTTTCCGATAAATATTTTCTCCTCGTATTTTCAAATGTTTGTCTGAAAAGTGAAATACAACGCGAGAAATAAGTTTAAGAGCGAAGGACCGTTCATAAATCAAGAAAATAAAACGAATCATTTTGGATACTTCAGCAGTCTCACTTCCAGCCCCTCGGTAGATCCGAGAAGATACTTCAGGGTTGGAGTGGGAGGTGTTTCTGAATAAAGTAAAACAAGGACTTCCGAGAATAATATTGCTTTTTATTCAAATTAGCGAAGAACAGGCTCAGACTTCATCAATATTTTAAAAAGTTCGCTCTTATGCGAGTAAAAGAAACAAAAACTTCAAAACAACTCAGAAAAACGTGTTAAAAATTAAATGACATAATCAACCGTAGCTGAGTAAGTATTATTTATTTTGAAAAGGTAGATCGGGTTGATGAAAAAGACGTAAACGTACATGGCTAATTATGAGAAACTCTAATAATAATCTCGGCAACAGAGAAGAAGGTTGTTGTTGTAGGTTGGTTGAGGACCTCTTATATGTCTTGGATGAACTTGACACTGAGTGAAATACAATTTAGACCCAGACTTCCGTGGTATTATTATGCTGACGACACCTCTGTAGTTCTGTGGGCAGACTCGGCGTATCAGCTGACAACCATGATTGAGAGCACCAACGCACCCATGAATGAGTGGTACCGAGCAAACAAGCTTGCCCTGAATATCAACAAGACTCAACGACGGCTAATGTGACCCTTTTAGGCCTTTAGGTGAGCAGTGATTTGAGCTGATATCTCCAGGTGAGCAGTCTTCTCCCTAAACTCGGAAAATCAAATTTCGTTACAAGGAGTGAGGTGAATTGTTTACCACGGCTTTTGGAGGTATACCACGCCCTTGTGGAATCTTAAATTAGGTACGGCCTTCTATTTTGAGCGAATTCAGGCACTTCGGGAGCAGTCCTCAGGAAACAAAAAGCAGCAATTCGTAGAATGAATCTATGAATCGCTTAACCTCCGTTCAAATTTTAGCTGACCGAAATGCGATCGATGATTTTCTTCATGTTGGTTGGTGGTAACTATGGCAAAGCCGTGTTCTTTGCAGACGAGTGATCTATATGGAAAGATAATAAACCTTTGTGTAATAATTTGTAGCGTTTTTCGTACGTACCATTGGGTATCATACCAATATTATTATTATTATTTATTTTTTTTCCCATCTCGAACTCACCCTGGGATATATCTGAACTGATCACCTTATTGAATGTTTGACTGTGAAAGTTGGTTTCTTTAATCACTGTACCTTTTCCCTGTTCAATCTAAGGACAATCGGGAAAACATGAATAATAATAGTTGAGATTTCAAGTCTATGTGGAGTGGTCACTGTTAAATTCTACGCACTAAATTAAAAACTTATTAAATGACCCTCATATTGTTTAAAGAAATTATTTGAGATAGTTGAAGTAACTCTTTACTATTTATATTTATAATAATTTGTGATGAATATTTTGAATTATGACGATGTTTTACTGCAAATTCGGCGACATACAAATAAACCTATCTATCTATTTACCTCCAAGCTAAAATAAAACCTTCTTCACAAAATAGCAACCCACCACACTGTTGTTTCAGTCAAAATCTGGGGTTGGTATTACACGTAACACTTTCACGTTCAGTTTGATGGAAGGTACAAAACCACAGTTTTTCAAGGTATACCGTATCAGTGGGGTTTGTCTAATCAGTCGGATAACTCACTTGAACATGCAAAATCTCGTTCAATCACGTTTGACGAGGCTGGTGCATTCTGCGCGAATAACCCACCGTATTTGCCGCCTTTCTCATCCACCTCCCACCCCGCAGCAGCATCCAAATACCGGAACCCCCCTCATTTTAAAGTTACATTAAGACCTTTAAAAAACGCTGCAAATTATTACACAAAGGTTTATTATTTTTTTATATAGATCACTCGTCTGCAAAGAACACGGTCTTTGCCATTGTTACCACCTACCAACTTGAAAAAAAAACATCGATCGCATTTCGGTCAGCTAAAATTTGAACGGAGATTAGGCCTCTTTTGCGATTCACACTAGTGTTGCTGATTTATCGTAAGTACAACCCTTCTGAACAACCAAAATTATACTAAAATGATCCGTCAACGGCTCAGTCACAAACTACAAGAGAAGTTATGTCAAAAGGGACAGTTCTTCTCAAAATCAGCAACAAAGATTTCAACTGAACCCGTTATTGGTTTATTATTTTCATTAATGAACCTTTGGAATCGACCAACAAAATTTTTTTTTAACACCCCCTCAAAATTTGTTGGTTTACGTTTCAAGGTACGTAGAATCCAAAAATCGAATGAAAATTTGGCCGTCCGTCCGTCGTCCACCGTACGCGGCACTTTTCCCACTTAGCGTTGACCGATTTTTATGAAATTCGGTATGTAGGCTCCATTTGGGGTCTAGTTGTGCCCCGAAGATTTTGTTTGATGTAGGTCACTTCTAAGGGTTGGAAAATGAATTTCGAAATTTTGAAAACGCCCTAACTCGAAAAATGTTGATATAAAGGTATTGTTTTTCCATCAATTAAAGATAGTATAGAATTTCTAGAATTTTTTGAGACCACGCCCAGTAAGACAAACCGTTCGGTTCCTACGAGAAATTAAGGGTTGGACATACGATAAACCAGAAACACGAGTGTGAGTCGCAAAAGAGGCCTAATCTCCGTTAAAATTTTAGCTGACCGAAATGCGATCGATGTTTTTCTTCATGTTGGATGGTTGGTGGCTTTGCAGACGAGTGATCTATATACAAAAATAATAAACCATTGTGTAACCATAATTTGCAGCGTTTTTACTCATTTTCGCCTGCAAAATGAAACCCGTTTGAAACGGGATCACCATGGATACTGATAGAACACATTTTAGAAAGTATCAGGAACTTGTACCTGAATGAAGGAATGCAAGGTAGGTACCTATTCAAATATACAGGAAAAAAAACCGTCTTGAAAAATCGTGAATTGAGATCCTTCCTCCTTTAATTTGTTGGCCGTTTCGAAATCGGTAAAAAAATGGCTCATGAAGCAACTCAGATAGGAGATCACCTTATCATTCTGCATCAGGCGTTTTATTGCTTGGTTCGAACAATTTTTAGATTTTCCAGCAAAGTGAAGTGTTTTTACAAGACGGGGTAGAATGCGTAGTCGGCCACTCCAGTATTGTATTCGGCGTTCCTCTTCAAATGGAAGTATCCTTGCAACCCCCACTTGGGTCCCCAAGAGTTCTTCGCGATGTAGTATTCCTCGCCATCTTCATTCGTGTCGTATCCGACGATTAGTACGATGTGGGTGTCTCCATGATCGGTGTTTCTTTTGGAAGGAACGTAAATACCTGCAAACAGAATGGATTGTAACATGAAGAACCTCGAGCCCCGCGCGAACATGTAAGTCGATCTCTGCAAAAAGTCATTTCGAAAAGTAGCCATAACTTCCACATTTTCCATCTAATTCGATGAAATTTTCAGGGATTATGTAGGTTTTGGTTTAGGTAGTCCCCTAACAAAATCTCGATCCACAAATTGACAGTAGTCTTTGCAAATGCGAAAACGTAAAAACCTTGTAACATTCAGAATTTGATGAACATTTTTAGGATTGTTCTAATCAGCGTGTAGTTAGTTCCCTAAGAAATCATGGCCCGGATCATAGCTATTGCACATGCGCAAACGCGAATTCATTATAACAACCGTAATTTCTACGTTTTTCATCCGATTTCGGAAAAATATTCAGATATTGTCCGAGTTGGCGTGTAGATGGTCCCCTATGAGGGTAGTGCAAAGTACTTTAAGATTAATGTTTTGAGAAAAACTAAATTGCATCGGTTCATCTATACAAAATAGTGTTAGCTATGTGCCACACCCTCTCGGCAGAGTTTTTGGTTTATTATTTTCAATAATGAACCTTTGGAATCTACCAAGAAAAAAAAATGTTTAACACCCTTTCAAAATTGGTTGGTTTACATTTCAAGATACGTAGAATCCAAAAATCGAATAAAATTTTGGCCGTCCGTCTGCTGTACGCGGCACTTTCCCCACTTAGCATTGACCGATTTTGATGAAATTTGGTGTGTGGGCTCTATTAGGGATCTAGTTGTGCCCCGAAGATTTTGGTTGATGTAGGTCACTTCTAAGGGTTGAAAAATGAATTTTGAAATTTTGAAAACGCCCTTACTCCAAAAATTTTGATATAAAGGTATTATTTTTCCATCAATTTAAGATAGAATTTGAGCGTAGAATTTTTAGAATTTTTTGAGGCCACGCGGAGCCTTGTAGGACAAACTGTTCGCTCCCTACGAGAATTTAAGGGTTTTACGTACGATAAATCAGAAACACGAGTGTGAATCGAAAAAGAGGCCTAATTCCCGTTCAAATTATAGCTGGCCGAAATGCGATCGATGTTTTTCTTCATGTTTTGCTTTCGAGTCTACCAAGGTAACGGAAGCGTTCTTTCACTTTTGAAGGTTAAAAAAATATTCTCCAAAATCGAAATTTCAACTCGCGGTTTACGTTTCTGACCTTTCTGAACAATGGTGTGTGCGCATGGGTCGGAAAAACTGTTTAGTGTTATTTTTACTCTAAACTAGACCTCATTCTGAGAATTTTGATGCCAACCGCGACCTTCTAGCGTGAGAAGACCTTTTTCTATTATTTTTCAAAGTTTCGAATGTTTATGACGTCACAGTGGGCTGGGGGGTCCCGCCCAGGTCATATTCGAAACGTTGAAAAATCGTAGAAAGAGATCTACTCATTCAAAAAGAGAACTGCTGGTGTCAAAATTCTCAGGATGAGGTCTACATTCGATTAAAAATTTAAAAAAAAATTGTTTAGTATTGCATGCATTCCAGGATACGTCCCATTGGCTAAGCGGTAGATCACTTTAACCAGTAGGTAAGCGATAAAACTGTTACACTCGGCGTAATTTATTTATTACTTTAGGCAAGAAATAGTGACCCCCCCCCCCTCTTCACCCTTATCTACCATAAATTTTCTAGCGGCATGGGAGCCTCGAATCTGAAGAGCATTTTGAAATCCATGATCTACGATACCCAACATGCGATATCGAGTCACAACCCCCCCCCCATCACCACCACCAATGGTACCAGTCTGGCACCAAAGCGGAAATACGTCGTAACATTGAACTTTCATCTATTAGTTATAGTAAGCAGTCCGTCGAGGTTCACATCCGTATTCAAGGTGAAACACAAAAAAACACGAAATATGGGGTTTGTGGTGTCCTGGTGTGCGGTGCTTGGGTACAATTAGTAAGCAGTAAAGTTAACCCTCCACTGGCCCCCTCCCCTTGCGAATTTTGATACTCTGGTGAAATCATGTCGTAGTGCACAACTAGATAGTTTTCCGCGTCGAACAAGAAAATAACCAGGAAAATCGGTTGAGAACTAAGGCCTGTGCAGATGACACAAGATTTTGTCACACACACACATACACACGTACACATGCACGCACACAGACATACACCTATGGTTTTTTTCGCGGATTTGGATTCAGAATGGTCTAAAACGGATTACTGTGTGGTTATTTTTTCCTGTTGAGTGTTGTCCTCCTTCACCCCAGATCGATCGCATAAGGACGCCCAAGTCTTATTGTGGGACGTCCTAAAAATCAGGCGCACCCCCCATTTTGTTTTCGGGTCTGTCACTGAATCCTTGTCACAGCCATAACTCCTATATTTCTCACCCGATTTCGATGAAATTTTCGGGAATTATGCGAGTTGGAGTGCAGATGGTCCCCTATGATTTTTTAAAGAATAATTCTTCATAAATAGTAGTTTTCATAATTTTGTAGTACTCTGTCTTATACCTAATGAAAAACAATGTTAGAGCTCACCTTGGGTGTAAGGTTTCAATGGAGTGTAATCAATGGAGACGGCGACTGGACCTACGTGTGCTACAGCGTCCTGTAGTGCTTCTTCATCTCCTTTTGGAATCCTTTTGTAACCCGAAATCTTCAGCCCCCTAAAATCGTCATCGTATTCACATTCACCAACCTGAAAACGAAACGAGAGGGAATACTATAAATAATTTCTCGAATCCGTCAACTTCTAACCGTGGAACCGTGTCTTGTCTGGACTACGATCATTTTGGAAACAGTCAGTAACCAAATCTGTTTGTCTGTTTATTTATCTCTCATGCTTTTTAAAAATCCTGGTGTCATGAAATTTCCTCCAATGTGTACATCATGTTTACTTATATATTATTTCATAACTAATTCAGAAATATTTCTTATTAACTAACATTGTAATTTCAAATTGAACATCGGCAAAGCCTTATTTATAAAAAACGCTGCAAATTATTACACAATGGTTTATTATTTTTATATAGATCACTCGTCTGCAGAGCCACCAACCATCCAACATGAAGAAAAACATCGATCGCATTTCGGTCAGCTAACATTTGAACGGAGATTAAGTCTCTCTGGCGATTCACACTCGTGTTTCTGATTTATCGTACGTCTAACCCTTAAATTCTCGTAGGGAACGAACTGTTTGTCCCACAGAGCTCCGCGTGGTCTCAAAAAATTCTATACTATCTCAAATTGAAGAAATAACAATTCCTTTATATCAAAATTTTTTTGAGTTAGGGCGTTTTCAAAATTTAAAAATTTTTTATTTAAAAATTTATCGAAAATAATAAACCAATAACTACAGGGTAAGATCAATACTCTAGGTTTTTTCCAGAAACCTGGCATTCCTCGGGGTTTCCCTTAGAATTCTCCAGGCCTTGGGGACCCTTGGAGACCCAGGCTAGCCTGTAACTTTTCCTAGCCGGTAACGTGTTTTTCACAAAATTCATTAGCTAGAAAATTACCAACGGAAGAACAAAATTAACTAGTGTACCGGTACATCTTGGTTCCAAAAATACAATGTTTGGAGGAGTGTAGTACAGTTTGCACACTTTCCTTTACAAGTCGTTTAACTTGTGTACAAGTTGCCCCCGAAAGATGATGGACTTGGGTTGGTCCCAAGCAGTCATCTCTTCAGTTGGGCAGTATTCGAGTTAGACATCTCCATTTTCAAAGACTTCGCGAACTTAATTCATCTTGATAGCTTGTTAAGTGTTTCGACATTGCACTTGTGATGGGGTTTGTTGCCCATCTCTGTGCTGCTTGATTGTTCGTCGAGATGCTGATTTCCTGGTGCGGTGTGCCACTTTTGCTAGGTTCTCTAGATGCAACGCTCCTCAGAGCCATGTATTCACTTTCTGCAGTCGATTTTGCGTCTTCACATTACTTCCGTGGCTACCAGCTTATATCGTTAAGCAATTGTCCGTTATAGGACCTACCATCAGAGCAATTACATCAATCAGCGTCAGAATATTCTGTGGTTGGATGTCCCGTCTTCTTAAAGATCGAAGAAAGCTTTTTGGTACCCATCAATATCTTAGTAGGTACCTTTTTCGAGGATCATCTAGGGGAAGAAAGTGGTGGGAGGGCCCGAGCGCTATCTAGCGACGAATAGATGAACCTTCCCTTCTTTCCCTTGCAAGATGAATCCATCTCCGTTATCGACCGGATGTGATGTTTGCAGATTCCTGTCCAATCAGTAGGAAACCAGAAATTACCCAATGGCTTTGGAACTACTCCTCACTAGTGTGGATGGCGTGCGGGTTTCACGGTGTGTCCCCCTGGTGGTTGAGGACATCGCTCACCCATCTTTTGATTTCATCTTCTCATCTTTCACCACGTCTCAGTCTGTACATCCTCCTAAGCAGTTCACCTTCAATTTCAAGAAAGGGGACTATGATGGTATGAATAAGTTTCTGTTGTCTTGCGATTGGTCGGTTCTCTCACCGCTTCCACTGGAGCGTGCCGTAGACAAGTTGTATGAGATTATCGATGATGCTATCCTTGCCTTTGTTCCTAAGACACTATCCTTCAACGTTTCTTTTCCCAAATGGTTCAACCAAGATTTGATCTCTCTTACAAGACAGAAAAATCCTGTTCATAGCCGCTGGAATACAGGCTAACCTTATCGTCCAGAACCACCCCGATTTAGATTTTTTTACTTCTTCCCTCCTCTCCATCAAAGTGTTACTGTTTGAGGATGGCCTCCTCTAAATATTCTATTAATTAACCTGTGTTTATTACTAATTATTCTGTATTTATATAGCTCTTATTCTTGAATTAGGTATGTTACAATATGTGTTTTATTTATTATTGTGAAATTTGCTTTTTCGGATTTTTATTAATGCTAATCGTCGACTTTTCTATTGTCTATTGCCTCATATTTTCGTGCTTCATATTGTCTATTGCTTCATATTTTCTTGCTTCTTATTGTCTATTGCTTCTACTGTCATTGTTCTTTTTTCTTGTTGTATTCATCCTGTAACTGGGACTACTCCCGTACCATTCAAAATAAATAAATAAATTTGCCCTCAATGAGAAAAGCATTCAAATCTGTTTGAGGCATCAATAAAAAAAAAGGCATTCAGTCTGAAATGAAAATCTATGTACTAGATTTTGTCTACTAGGTAGACAAAATTACTTTTTAAATAATTCTGATATTTAGAAACGAATGTCGCCGTTCTTTCCTCGTTCCGGGTCAGTATTTTCCTACATAGCAGGCACTAAAACTTTAAAAGTTGTACCTAGATTTGCAATTTTTAAGGATGTTTGAAATTCATTAGTGCATCAGTCTAGGGAATTAAAAATCTAAAACATTGACGCTGGAATAATCAAAATCGAACAATAATTCCCAGAGAAAACGCTGAAAATGATTACACAAAGGTTTATTTTTTCTATATAAATCACTCGTCTGCAAAGAACCAAATTTCATCAAAATCGGCCAATGCTAACTGAGGATAGTGCCGCGTACGGCGGACGGACGGCCACATTTTTATTTGATTCTTGGATTCTACGTACCTTGAAACGTAAACCAACAAGTTTTGAGGGTTAAAAAAAATTTCTTGGTCAATTCCAAAGGATCATTATTGAAAATAATAAACCAAAATAATTTTCCTTAAAAATTCTTCAACTTACTTTACTTGCATTGTTTTTCCATCAATTTAAGATTTTCAGAATCGACTGAGACCATCCGGAGCTCTGTAGGACCAACCGTTCGCTCCTTATGAGAAAATGAGGGTTGGACTAATGATAAATCAGAAACACTAGTGTGAATCGCCAGAGAGACTTAATCTCCGTTCAAATGTTAGCTGACCGAAATACGATTGCTGTAGGTACGTGGTAGGAAGTTGGTATCTATGGTTGGTATCATCGGCAAAGCCGAGTTCTTTGCAAACCAATGATGTATATAGAAAAATAATAAACCTTTCTGTATTAATTTGCAGCGTTCTATCTGTGTGTGCAAGTGACTGAATGAAATTGAATGAACTAATTGAATTGAATGAACAACTAGAGTGCTCCAGTGGTTTCTTACTCGAGAAGGTATTTGTAAGGTACTGGCACTAATTACCTGATCCTTGTAAGGGTACTCAGCAAATGTAAGCAGGCGATGGTTAGTCATGTAGACGAATGATTCATTAACATAGCCATATTTGCAACCATATTTTTCTGGTTGTAAACAGTCCACTAGCTGCTGCTCGCTGAAATCTACTAATAATCCCTGTTCGATGGCGTAGTGAGATTCCACAGCAGCAGTCTGGGAAATTATCAATCAAATTAGTCTCCAGTACTCACCCGCCTCAGCTAGAACCACAATCATATCATATGGAACTGATTCTCACCGAGGCAAAAGCCCAGCAGCTGCCACATTCCCCTTGCTGTTTGACGCTAGTAACAACATTTTCCTCCCGCCAATCGACGCTTTCTGGTAGACCCTTACCAGAGGGCTCGTGGAACACGTAGGTTACCCCCTCAGGTGATGAATCGTATTGATTAAACCCGTTCTGTTGTTCACTGTCTGACTGAAAAGAAGTTATCTAAAGGACATTGTAATGATAAAATTATCAAGAATTCGTTAAGTTGTGAGGAATTTTCACAACGTTCGGTCTGCTTTTTCTACTGCTTCGAACGGTTCTGAATTATTTTTTTGTTTAGAATAACTCCAACAATATGGTCGGATTTTTTGAAGCAACTTGAAAATAATATTGTTCCTTTAATATAATTTTGATAAAAACCAATGTTATGTATTGACATAAATATTTACATTAGAACTAAATTATTGTTTTTTCCTAGTGGCGTTAGACATTGGCTATAGCCATGAAGATTTTTATGGGAATCAAGTGAGTCGAATGGAGTTAATGGTAGAGGAATATAAACTTTGTATGGTACCTCATATTTTATACATATACTATATTATATATATATCCCATAGAGTGTCTGTATTTCATGCTCTATTCCAACCGACGAGCAACCTTATGGTACTTAGCGTTCTGATAAAACATGCCTAGTTGCTTTTGGACAGCCTTCCTTCAAATTACATGAAATGGTTTTTTGTTCGTAGATTCGTTTTGGCTGGAAAACATACCCAAACACAGGGTAGGCATATTATTGGGGGGAGGGGGAGGAGGTTGCTGTATACCTCATATTTGGTCCCCCCCCCCTTCATTCTGGTACCAATCTGCCTGGTATATAGCATACCTACCCAATCGTGTTATGGATGAAGAGGAAGGTATGTGCTACACCACTTGGTAGAATACCCTCTACACCTGACTATACTATTTCCCTCATATTTGGTAGGAAAACTCACCTACTTGAGCATTCTAACACGTTTGATACGGCTCATGCAGGTCTGAGCGAATAACCCAGTATAATTTTCCCCGTCCTCCCCCCCCCCCCCCCGCATCACCTTTTAGTTATCGGATACCCTTCATATAGCATCTCATTTTAAAGCTTACAATCAGACCTTTAATTTGACTATACACAATTGGCCCTTCATCAACTTAGTCGGAAGTCACAGATTAAGTAAAATGAACACGGACCAATCTTCCCGAAAACGGCAACCACGTTTTTCAAATTCTTTCACATATTTTAGGCACTTTCAAGAAAGCGAAATGAAATCTGTTTGAAACGGGACCATCTTGGATACTGGTAGAACACATTTCAAAAAGAATCAGGCAGATTGGTACCAGAATAAAGAAATGACTAACTAATGAATGTTCGGACATACAAAAAAAAAGTCTCACGACACACCGAAAAGAGAACCTCGTCTGTCGCGGGCCTTTGAAGTCGGTCAAAAACAGAACGGAGTCATTGTTCCGAATATACCAATTTTTTAAAGCTACTTCCAGCAGCCGCTCCACTGATGATGTCCTGGTACTGAGGTGAAGTGTTGACGAGAACAGGGGAGTAGATATCCGTTTTGCTTCCGAGACTACCAAGGTAGCGGAAGCTTTGTTTTCACTTTTCAAGGACGAAAAAAAAAGTTCTCCAAAATGAAAATTTTCACTCGCGTTTTGCGTTTTAGACCTTTCTGAACAATTTTTGTTCCGTGTCTGTCTGTCATGAACTCCTTGTAACGCGCATAACTATACGAAGTTATTGTCCGATTTCCATAAAATTTTCAGGGATTGTGCGGGTTAGTGTGTAGACGGTCCTCTATGAAAATCATCATCCCCGGACTGATAGAAGCCACTGCGCATGTGCAAACGTGAATTCCTTGTAACGGCCATAACTTCTACATTTTCCATCCGATTTCAATGAAATTTTCAGGGATGTTACTGAGTAGTGTTTAGATGGTCCCCTATGAAAATCATAGAGAATGGTTTTTCATAGAGAGATTCATTGATAGAGGAATGGTCCCCTGTGAGAATCTCAAATCCTATTCACTGCATCTCTAGGCCTCAATAGCTCAGAGGTAGCGCATAGAATTATCCCCCAGGGGTCCCGGGTTCGAATCCCAGCCGAGGATAAGCTTGTTTTTATCCAATCACATACATCTACTCACTTACATTTTTCATCCGAATTTGATGAAATTTTCTAGGATTGCCCAGATTAGCGTGTAGATGGTCCCCTATGAGGGTAGTGAAAGGTACTTAGAGATTGGTGTTTTGAGATTAACTACTATGCATCGAATCATCTGTACAATCGGGTTATGGATACGAGTAAGCTATGTGCCACACCCACTTGGCAGACTTTTTTTTCTCCCGTATCCGATTTCTCACAAACACTAAGAATATACTAGATTCTAGATTTATTGCAAGATGGTCGTTATGATCAGGCGCGAGACGAGAAGAGAGTGAGGCAGAATATGAATTGAGGGTTTGGAGGGGGATGTAGAGGCAAGCAATCAAAACCACCGAACATCAACTGCAGGTCAGCTCGTGACCCCATCGAACCTTGGATGTGCCTATCTGAACTTGGAAGGTCCTATCTGAACTAAACAAGTACAATACCGAATAGAATATCGAACTCTACTGTACCCAGTCTGAAAAATGGTTCACTCCCATCGTGTAGGACTCCAGCCCCTGCTGATGGCGGGCGTTGTGAGCTTCGAATTTCTCAAGATTCATTTCGTACGTCATTTTCCTCATTGCATCTTCTTCGGGGTCCTCGTAGTTCTTCCCGTACAAAGACTTGTACGCTTCCCAATCCAAAACGGAAACGGAAACCGCCAGGCAGCAGCCTATCAGACTCGCGAAAACCAAAATGGTGTTCATCCTGCTCTATTGAGGTTGTCCTGTAGTTTGACAGAGAACTTGGCATGACATCTCACCACAAATTAAATGATCAGGTTTTTCCAAACTACATTGAACACTTTTCTCATCGAAAGCGATCTTTTGTCGTATTTCAATTTATATTACTATTCACGAAGGAAATTAATTTTTTTTTTCAAATTGGACTTTTTCCATCAATTGAAATGAAGAATTCTGGCCTATCTTGTATTTTCGATTCCATGTACAGATTCTGCACCCTTGAGAACATCCAAGTTTCAGTTTTCGTATTTTTGACCCTCGTTGTCACTCCCTCCCTTAAAATTCTGGATGCCCCTCGTACATCACTTTTAGCGCATTTTCGAAGAAAATGAAGCTATTGCAACGGCCTCAAAATATTAGGAATGGCATTTTTCGAAAAAATGTTTCACTGTAATCCGTTTTGGAACATTCTAATCTCCATGTGTAAATACAAATTTCAAAAACTCCCTTTTTCTACAGGGTGTCTATACTTAAGATGGGCATAACTTCAGGGTTCGATTCTACAAGGTATTTCCAACAAAAAATGTCTCACAGTAATTTTCTTTTAGCCCACTCAAAATTCCTTTATTTTCACTTTAAAGTTTGTTTGGCGTTTTCGACCTTATGGCACTGATGTGGTCATAACTACCTTATTTCTCCTGAAAATTCAAATCTGAATCTACACCGTTAGAAAAAGCGTTATATTCCTAAGCTACCTTAGGGCTAAATTAAAAAACACTAGTTGCACAATTTTGAAGGGTATTATAATAATTTCTTCTTTCAAACGTAATTCTGGTAATTCAATCAGCTGGAAATTTTCTTTTAACCCTAATTGGACCATGGTGTCACTAGTGTCACTGAAAATATCTTAGGAATTCCAAAGCAGTCCCAAGGTGTCACCAGTTTAACAAGATTTGAATTTAAAAACTGAAGTTTTGAACCATTTTTTGTAAGTTATTAAAAGTCAAAAAATGATATTGACAAAAATTTTGAAAATTTTTTTCATCGATTTTTTTGGAAATTTTTTTCATAACTCTAATTTGAGACTTCCAGGAGCCCAAAAAAACTTCTGCTGCCCGTGTAATTTCAAATTTTAATTTAATTCTGGTTTCTCCGAGGACACCTTGGGACAGCTGTGGAGTTCCTGAGATGTTTTAGGTGACACTAGTGACACCATGGTCCAATTGGGGTTAAGCAATCATCAAAAGTAATAGAGACTCATAAAGATTCTGAGCTAGTAGCAGTTGTACGAGTACTTACCTCGACAGGTGAGCTTAAATTAAATAATTCCTGGTTCGAGTCTCGGCCTTAAATAGGAGAAAAATCATAATTGTCCTGGTAGAAGATACGGTTGATGATTGATTTTTGTATTTCCCTCTCAATGGTTAAAAAGATTATCTTAGCAGTTTGACCGAGACCGTCCTATCAGTCGACAGGAAGATGGAATAAATCTTACGCCAGAAACAGAAAAACAACACGTTTTATGATTTTTTTAAACGAAGAAATGAATTTCTACTAGTTAAAAGCCGATCATAAACTACGTGAAAATACAACAAAATAGCATTTTGGCATTTTCCTTGAACATTCTCCAACATAATGTGTTTGTTGACCGACTTCAATAGCGCCCAAGGCGCACGAGGAGGTATACAGTTCGGTGTGCCATGGGACGAAGATTTTTTTAATTTTATTATTATTATTTTTTTGTATGTTCGTACACGCTGCATTTTTTGTTCATTATTTTCAATAATGAACCTTTGGAATCGACCAAGAAACAAACATTTTTAACACCCCTTCAAAATTTGTTGGTTTACGTTTCAAGCTACGTAAAATCCAAATATTGAATAAAACGCTGCATATTATTACACAATGGTTTATTATTTTTCTATATAGATACTCGTCTGCAAAGCCACCAACCATCCAATATGAAGAAAAACATCGATTCGTATTTCGGTCGTATTTAGGCCTATTTTGCGATTCACACTCGTGTTTCTGATTTATCGTACGTCCAACCCTTAAATTCTTATAAGGAACGAACGGTTTTTCCTACAGGGCTTCGCGAGGTCTCTAAAAATTCAATGCTATTTAAAATTGGTGAAAAAATGATACCTTTATTTCGAGAGTTATCGATCGACTAATGAATTCTGAAAATCCTTGAAAATTTCAAATTTAGGCAAGGGCGTAGACAGGGTGGGGCAGGAAGGGGCCGTGGCCCCCCCCCCCCATAGACTTTCGGGAACACAAAAAAAATTGTGCTGAACTTATTTAAAAGAAACACTAGAATATTGAATGCGTAGTTAGGGGCATGGGAAGGTATTATTGGAATTTGGAAACATGTCTTTGGTGAGCACGAGTACCTTCATAGTAAGAGAAGGTTCCAGGTAGATATTAAAAACACTTTTGGGATTGAACATAAGACAGGGAAGAGCGCGAAAGGGGAAGTAATTCTGAGAAGCTTAAATTCTAGAAGCTTCTCATACAGCCTAGTTCCTGGTAGAAACAATTCTTCCAGGATTCGTTCGGAGGTCGTCGAAATCCGCAATACTATCTCCATAATAAAAGAGATTGTCAACTTTTTTCGTGCTGCGGAGGAAGCACATTCCTAACATACCTGGATTTTGTGGGACCAGATGGTCCGAAAAATATCGATGCATTTCTGTTTTCATGAAGCATTTCGTGGAAATAGTTCAGGCATTGGAAAAGCTCACTACAGAGGGAAATAGTAATACAAGAAACAGTGCGTTTCTGCTTTTCAGTGCCGTAACACGACCAATTTTCATCATTTGTGCCTTCATTATATCCAAATACTCGGCTCTGTTGCAACCAGTGGTAAATATTTTGCAGGGAAAACAGCTGAATTTGCTTCAATGCAAGAATCATATTGAAACTGTGTTGTCGACTGTGAGGAATCACCGTGAGTCTGCTGATTCTGTGATGGGAGATATTTATTCATCGGCCAAAAAAATGTCAGGCGAATTGGGGGGGGGGGGGGGTAGAGTTTTTGACGCCAAAAGTGGTTGGACGTCAGCACCATCGTTCAAATATCCCAAGTGACTGAGGAATATTGGAAACGATCAGTCTTGATTCCTTACCTAGACTCGTTTTCTTCAGCGCTGACTGACAGATTTTCTCATAATAATGAACCGGCGTTTTCCCTTCTTTCTCTTCACCCCTACTACATGTTGGCTTCAAAATTAGACCATTTGAAACTCCAAGCCGAAAAAATTGCCAAGTTTTATGATTTTGATGAGGATCTGCTGTATGCAGAATTCCAATTATGGCACAATAAGTGGGCGGAAAAAATGGACAAGAACGACAAACGTGAAGGCTGGAATGAGACTGAAAAACCGTTAACACTTCAGAATGTGGAAATGGTCGACTTGATCAAGGAAGTGGACCCCTTCTATCCTTCCATCAAAAAGGCCCTGATGATTGCGGTAACGTTACCGTGCACGACCTGCTCGGTGGAAAGAACTTTCAGCACCCTGAGGCGCGTAAAAACATGGACACGGTCTACAATGGGGGAGGATAGGCTGAACGGTCTGTATATGATCAGCCTCCACCGAGATTTGGTGAAATCAAAAAAGGCAACCATTGTAGAAGAGGTTGTTGATCAATTTGCCAGCAACCCCAGAAGACTGATGCTGTCTTGAAAATTGTCCACTGCTGTTTTGTAGTACCTATGTTGTATAATGAAATAATGTAAAATATATGAATAAAGATGATGTCATGAAAATTATTTCTCGGAATTCAGACTTTGTACCTATCGTTTGCTATAATATGCAGACGCATACTTTATATTTATATAATAGCTCTTGGGGGTAGGCCCCCCCCCCCCTTGGCCAAATCCTGCTTACGCCCATGAATTTAGGTACAATTTTTTAAGTCCCTGTAATTTACGGAAATATTAACCAGGAACGAGGAACGAACGGCGACCGACTGAGACCCCCTTAATTTGCAAGATAGATACAGACCGACAGACAGACGACGGAGCAGGTGAAACTAAATAACTAAATAAAACTCGTATAAAAGCTAATATAACTAAATAAAAGCTCGTAATAATGAGCCATTGCGTAATAGTTAGCATCGTTGTTCTCAGTATTGAGTTATGATTGGAAATGTGTGTGGATTGTGTGTGTGTGTGTGTGTGTGTGTGTGTGTGTGTGTGTGTGTGTGTGTGTCTCGAGGAGTTGGGAGAAAAGGGTTGCGCTGCCAAACTACCTAGGTCTGACACCAAGGTCAAAGGCCGGAGTGGCGACGTTGAAATACCGGCCTTTGCTACTACCCACCTGCACCTATTAATGGATCAATAAATATCGTACTCACTAGCTTTGCTGGTTTTGCGTCTTAACTCTGAGAAGGCTGCCCCGAGTGCCGTTTCAAATTGGCGGAATGTCGACGTCGAGAAGACGGCTTTTGCAGGTGGATGAAATCATATTTTTAGAGTGTACATTGAATGTCTTTCCTCTTTCCAATGTGGAAATCGGTTAAAGGAGAACTGAGGCCAAGCCTTATGCTCTCCCCCCCTACTGCAAGCAGCAGAGGAAAAGCTCCTCCGGAGAGGGATTGTTCACACAATCAGAGTCGATGCATAATTGCATCTCCCTGTTACTTCTTACAGGTGGAAGCCGCATGTCCTAGCTCATGCTTCCAGACTTTGCGGGTCTGGCGCCCGAGTTTTTGGTAATTCGCAAAACTCACATGCCGGGATCCGAGTGCCAGGCCAATGATATGGCCATGTCCCTCGGATCCCTACCCAGCACTGCAGAACCTGCACTGCAGCCTGGGTTTTGTTAACCACGGCCCCCGCGAATCCGATCTCAATTGGGGGGCAGACAGGTGGCACTTTGACTTTTGTCAGTGTGCCGGTAGCCTGGGATTTTTTTCTTTAGAGTGTACAGGTTTAATAACATTCACAACGCAGGTAGGGTAACGTCAGAGGCCGGCGTGGTGACGTTTGCAGAGCTCCAAGTTCAGGGGGTAACGCCACTCACAAAGTCCTGTGTGGCGATGTACACTAAGATAGCCTGAGAAGGTGGTCCCAAAATATTATAGTCAGAATACGGTAGGCGGAATCTCGTCGTTGTAAGTGTGGCAGAGATGGGCGAATTCTTATTCATAAATACGATTATGAATACACATCATATCTGCGATTTTTTGATTATGAATACGAATACAGGTATGAATATGAATATGATTACAATGGTATTCACAATTAGAATACGATTTTCCCCCGGATTCGTATGTTGAATACGATTTTATGATTTTGGTTTATTATTTTCAATAATGAACCTTTGGAATGGGGGGTGCGCTTTGATTTTTTTCAGATTTTTAATCGAAAATAGACTACATCCTGAGAATTTTGGCCCCAACCGCGACCTTCTGGCGCGAGTAGATCTGTTTCTATGATTTTTCAAAGTTTCGACCGTTTATGACGTCACGCGCCCCTCTCGCCTGGGCGGGACCCCCCCCCCCAGCCCTCTGTGACGTCATAAACGGTCGAAACTTTAAAAATTCATAGGAAAAGATTTACACACGCTAGAAGGTCGCGGTCGGTACCAAAATTTTCAGAATGAGGTCTATCTTAGAATAAAAATAACAAAAAACAGTTTTTCCTACCCAGGCGCACACCCTATTGACCAAGAAAAAGAAAATTTTAACACCCCTTCAAAATTTGATGGTTTACGTTTAAAGGTACGTGGAATCCAAAAAGCGAATAAAAATTTGGCCGTCTGTCCGCCGTACGCGGCACTTTTGCCACTTAGCGTTGACCGATTTTGATGAAATTTGGTATGTAGGCTCCATTTGGGGTCTAGTTGTGCCCCGAAGATTTTGGTTGATGTAGGTCACTTCTAAGGTTTGACTTTTTAAAAACGCCCTAACTCAAAAATTTCGATATAGAGGTATTGTTTTTCCATCAATTTAAGATAGTATAGAATTTTTAGAATTTTTTGAGACCACGTGGGGCTCTGTAGGACAAACCGTTCGCTCCCTACGAGAATTTAAAGGTTTTACGTACGATAAATCAGAAACATGAGTGTGAATCGCAAAAGAGGCCTAATCTCCGTTCAAATTTTAGCTGACCGAAATGCGATCGATGTTTTCCTTCATGTTGGATGGTTGGTGGCTTTGCAGACGAGTGATCTATATAGACAAATTAAAAATAATAAACCATTGTGTAGTAATTTGCTGCGTTTTTTTACGATTTTTATCTGTAAATCATACTTTTTAAAAATGATTTTCTCCCGAACTTTTGACATATTTTTGACCTAACATTGTCAAAATAATCATTCAAAATTCGAAATGCTCACCAATTCTTAAAGGGTTTTTTTCACGCAGAATCGAATGAGACCAACACCAGGTCGCTATGACCAACTGAATAGAAATTACGACGAAATGTCCGGTAAAAATCATAATTTTGTAATGATTTTCAGTGCAGATCATTAAAAAAAATAACATTTTCAGCGGGAATTTTGTCGTAAGTACTTTCTATTTGGTTAGTCGTAGCGACCTGGGGTTGATCTCATTCGATTCTGCGTGAAAAATCCTCTAAGAATTTGTGTGCGTTTCGAATTTCGATTTTGACAATGTTAGGTTATGAATACGTCCAGATTTCGGGAGAAAATCAATTTATAAATGTATGATTTTCAGGGAAAATCGTTTAAAAAAATTCGATTTTTAGGGAAATCATAGAAAAAGTCATAAAATCGGATTCAAAATACGAATACGGGGTGTTATGAAAGTAGAAACAGTTTTGATCATCGAAAACCTTAGACAAGGCTTTATTAAGCATAAATCCCAACATAGAATGAAATATAAAATTAGAACACGTAATTCAGGGCGGTTACAACGGTAACGGAATAACATCCTATAATTACATTACACGGGGGAAAGTCGTATTCTAAGTGTGAATAGGATTGTATTCATATTCATACCTGTATTCGTATTCATAATCATAAAATCGCAGATATGATGTACACTGGGATAGCCTGAGAAGGTGGTCCCAAAATATTATAGCCAAAATACGGTAGGCGGAATCTTGATGTTGAAATACCGGCCTTTGCAGAGCCCAAAAATCAGGGGGTGACGCCACTCACAGAGGCCGGTGTGGCGACGTTGAAACGTCGGCCTTTGCAGGGGCGAGGAGGTGGCGGCTGGATACCCCCTAAGGGACTATTCGCCCCCTCCCCCCAACATAGGATGGGGTGTGTGGAGGGGGGGGGATGGGTGAGGTACAACGTCCCTTATTTCCTTTACTGAAGTAGCATTTGGCGTTGTTGCACAGGGGCGCATATTCGCCCTCTACAGCTCTCAAAATGCACTTGTTACTCAGAATTCGCGAGACTAGAATTCCCGTTGAATGACGTCAAAGGCGGGTAGTTGATGTGAGACGGGGTGTGAGCGGACGACTAAACAGTTGCCCTAGTTGAGTCAATTAAGGGATGAGTCGGGTGATGCAGGAGGGGCAGCGAGGGTGTCGGAGGGGCTCTTCTCTATTCAAAGGCGACGAGATTGGCTACGTAAAACTTTATTATGACGAGGTCGAGGGAGCGGCGGAGGGGGTTCAGGACGACATAGTTGTTGATGGCGTATCCTCCCCGGAGCGCGATCCAGCTCGTGATAATCATAAAACATGGCGATGCACTTCGGTTTTCAAGCCCGACCGCCAGCGCCGTCAACACTCTTATTAACCTGCCTATTCAGAGTTTACAACTCGCCCCTCCGTCCCTCGCTTTTTGCGGTTTTGCCGCATCAGAGGACGAGGCGGCAGCTCATCAAACAGCATTGTGAGTGAAATTGCGGGTCGGCGGTCTAAAACTATTTTAATGATTAAAAAAACTCCATTCATGCAGCATGAATTAAAGAGCGAATTTACAAAGAAATCTTTCAGTTGAAGGGATGGTTGAGGGGGCTCAGTCGGTCGCCGTTCGTTCCTCGTTCCGGGTCAGTATTTCAGGAAATCGAAGGCGCAAAAACTTGAAAAGTTGTACCTTAATTTGAAATGTTAAAGGATTTTAGAAATTCATTAGTGAAAGGCCCTAGGGAATTGAAAAACTGAAATATTGCCACCGGAATCATCAAAATCGAACAGTATTTGCCAGAGAAAACGCTGCAAATTATTACACAAGGGTTTATTATTTTCCTATATAGATCACTCGTCTGCAAAGCCACCAACAATCCAACATGAAGAAAAACTTCAATCAGCTAGAAATTCAGTGTTTTTATTGAGAAGAAAGGTGTTATTTTATGCTCACTACCATATCTACGAATAATGCGTATTTTATGTGCAATAAACGAAGGTTTTCTTCGAAAAATCCACTTTCTAGATGTCGGAATCATTCGGAAGTATCACCATTGGATTCAGCGTAAAAAATTACATAGGAAATTATACCAAAATCGTCAAGCCGCCTTGAGATCGAGGGGGACCAGAAACCGCTTAAAACACAGGATTTTCCTGTAAAACACACGTTTTTTGGCAGTCAAACTTCATTTACTCTTCCAATTTGAATGTTAAAAAGAAAAATTGATAGACCGTTCGAAAGCTGACTATTTAAGAATGTTTTCTCCGAGGAGCGCCCATCAAAATGGGCAGAGATTTAGAGTGAAAACTTTAGTTGAAGAAAGTCAAGTTTCAAACAATTTTTAATTTTGCTTTTTGACTTGATTGTGTGAAACTATTTTACTACTGAATTTTCGATTTTGCACTAGGTAGCTTAGGAATTTAACGCTCTTTCTAACGGTGTAGTCAGATTTGATTTTTCAGGAGGAATAAGGGAGCTATGACCATATCAGTGCCGTAAGGTCGAAAACGCAAAGAAAAACTTCAAAGTGAAAAAAAAAGAATTTTGAGTGGGTTGAAAGAAAATCGCTATGAGACATTTTTTGTTGGAAATATCTCGAGGGTTGCCTGGCAGAAGTGACCAAGTGACTGGAAACAAATTTTTCAGCAGAGCGTTTCAAAGATTTTGAACCTCTCTTTTCCGAGTTGGCTGGCAGAAGTGACCAAGTGCGTTGCAAGTCTGAAATTCACGGTTTTGATCTCGTTTATGAGTTTGATCCCCCTTCATTTCACCTCGTATGGACAGAATGATAATGATTTGGGTGGGCGTTATTGTCTGTGTTTGCTAGGGAAGCTGTGTGTGTGCTAAGAACGTTGCATCCGTCGGCATTGGAATAGTCCAGTGGACTAGGCGTAGAGTCTCTAGGAACTGGCCCCAAGTGCTACCTCAGGTACTTTTCCCTACCCTCTTTTTCCAGTAAAAACACAAACATCATACACAATTTAGAAAGTCCATTCATGCAGCATGAATTAATGAGCGAATTTTCAAAGAAATCTTTCGGTTGAAGGTATGGTTGAGAAAAGGAACAATGGTGCTACAATTTCTTTTAGAAAGTTTTTTTTTTACAGATTCTTGGTTTTTTCGATTTTCAGTATAGCATACCAACATACTGTATGCACCGGGTATGCTTTAGAGATGTTAGGAGTCCATATTCACGTTCTACTCGTCTCCACAAACTCATAGAGTACCCACATGGCTATTGTTGGTTTTTTTCGATTTTCAGTAGGTACCTATCATACTAACATACTTTATGCACTGGGTATGATTTGAAGATGTTAGATGTATATATTCATGTTCTACTCGTCTCCACAAACTCATAGAGTACCCACATGGCTATTGTTGTTTTTTTTCGATTTTCAGTAGGTACCTATCATACCAACATACTGTATGCATTGGGTATGCTTTGAAGATCTTAGGAGTCCATATTCATGTTCTACTCGTCTGGGTCGTGCGACTGTGTGAGGGCCATAACTAACTGGCGTTGTTCCACCGACCCTGTTCCTCTTTAGAGTAGGTACCTACCAATAAAGTATCAAAAATAATAAAAAATTGTCATTTGGGCCTTCAATTCAACCAGCGGATTCACAATATCCCGGCTGGCAGAAGTGACTATTTGGCACTTGATCATTTTTCCATTACTCGCCCTTTACTGGCAGAAATGACCAAGTGCTGCGTAGGTATACCTACGTAAAAAGGGGTTTTAACGGTGCATTTATGATACTCTCTATCACTGTGAAAGAGTACCTATAGTGTGCCCAACATTCACTCCTCCATAGTTTTGATAGCGTGTCAATCGTGGTAATATGATAGCGTGCAAAAAGGGTTTCTTATAGGGTTATGAAGGTATTCCCGTGTTTCTCCTCTATCAATTAACACCTTCATAGAGCTGTAACTGTCTAAATGATAGCGCCCTGATAGCGTTCGTAACATCGACGTGATAGAGGAAAGCTACTTCAGTTTGATAGTGTTAAATTTGAATGGTTCTTGAAGGATTCAACACCTTCATGGTGATAGTAAATCGATAGAAAGATTCCTTTCAATCTGATTAGTGATAGAATGCAATCCTGAAAGTGATAGTGTGTCAATTTTTGATAGCGTTTCCATAGAATCCCAACCTCACGCCAATTTTTGACACCATCGGTGGGTCGGTGGCCAGTTTTTGATAGTGTTTCTACAGTTTTTTTGACACACTATCACAGTGATAGCGTAAACTGAAGGTGTATTTTTCTCAGTGTAGCACTTGGTCATTTCTGCAGGAAAATGCAAATCGGCTACAAAAGGGGTGGATCGGGGTACTGGAAAGGGCATTTGAGCCCTTTATAGTTCCTTTATCATGGAGTTAACAATACTAGCGTGTAGAGCAGGCTTACGAGTTATATGAAGCGTTAAAACCTCAATTTCGGGAAAAAATGGACTTGGTCACTTCTGCCAGGCAACCCTTATATTATATATCAGATTCTGGTATAATCGAACCCTGAAGTTATGCCCATCTTAAGTATAGACACCCTGTATACTCACTCGCTATTGTTCCGTTCAAGAATCTACATGCAACTTAATTTAATTTATCGTAACTTAAAACGCATAATTCACGTTACAATTAATTATTAATACGAATACAGATAACAGACAACACCTTCAACATCAAAACTTCGTCCCCACACCTTCTTGGAAATGCTTCCAATTAATCTTTCTCATAACACGATGAAGCGAATGTCAGAAGGTTGGTGAATGATAATTTTCTCCATTAACCTCGTATGCTCGTCCCACTTTTTCTCCGAACGCGACTCTCCGATGAACGCGTATCTTCGGCTCTAAAAATCACCGGTAGGTTGCGAACTGATCCCATTATAGCCCTTTTAATTAGTTTGACGATTAAAGAAATGACCATGCTGTATCGAGCCGTGTGAACAGCATGAAATATGTCGATCCAGCCGATGTGTGATACTTTTCAACTTGACATCATCACGACGCAACGCTGAGAGAACCAACCAGGTGGGCAGCAGCTGATGGGTTTTGTTTCCCCGAATAGATGTAAAAGACGAAACCGTTCAAGCTGCATCAACACCGTTTTCCACCCTTTACAGATAATTATTGCTACAGATGAAAAATGTTAGTTAATCGTGATAACTTTATGGTGTTGACAGGGATCACAACCATGACTGAAAAGAATGTTCCGCTAACCCCTCTCATACCTCGTAACGATTCAATACTTTCGATATTTATTGAAATCGATATATTGTTTCGATATTTCCGATATTTGTATCGATATTTTTCTTGCGATATGATCGAATATTGAAAGGAAAATATTGATACAAAAAGAGAAGAAATATCCGTTGTGATGGTTATATTTCTCCCCACTGCCATTTATCAATTTCCCCTAAAATATAAAGGATAATAAAAAAACCAAAATAAATGTAATCGGAAGATGAACGCAACACATAAACAAAAATGTTGAAATCACATGACAACCCACTACGTCCGACATACAGTCCTCATGCTCGTTGTGGGAAGAGGGACAAGACATCGTCATCACTTCTTTTCGTTTCGATTTCGCGTTCGCCATTTCTGTTTTGTATTAATTAATTATATTATGTATGTGATGGATTGATGAAAACGAAGACTCAAACCCTGATTGAACCAGATTGAACGTTTTACATTTCACTTGCACTGTCATCAGATTTACTGACATTGTTATTTTAAACAGTCTTTATTATTTGAAACTCGGGAAACACAGTAGTGTCGCCAAAAGCTGCTCGTAAATCCCCTCGTGACAGGTTTTGAAACTATTGAGAGAAGAGGGGGGGCACCTGTTAAGCCCTCCTTTAGTTGTGTGCGAACAGTGATCGTTGTAGCTCGCTTGAGTGTGAACCTTTGAGGTGTCATGTGATCATTTTGATATCAAATTTGTAGTAAATACTGTCCGAGGGGGAGTATCGCTAACTCGAGTTCCGTTTCTGAAATAGTACAATTTCTTCAGGTAATAAAATTAGTTCACAATTCGGAAGTGTTGTTCCTTTGCAAATACCGTGTCTTCCGACAAAGAGGAAGGTCAGCTTCGGGAGGAGGATCCCACCATAACATCAGAAGATGGGATAAACAACTTACGTGCCGGATTAAGTGAAAATTGTGAATTCAATAGTGGCTCTGTGAACAATTATTTCGTGAAAACGTCGGAAACGCTCGGGATGTTTGTGAAAAAGTCGGTCATTGAAGTCTACGTCCGCCATTTTCAGGACGAGTCGAAAATACCTCGAGGGGGAAAACCCTCCGACGGACCAGAGAGGATGGACGAGGCGAGGGGGGTACACCCTTCCAAGATCACGCACTTCCGAACGCGATGTTGCCGAATTTTTACGAGTGCTGACGAAACACGAGTGGAGATCGTCGGAGACCTCCTGTTCCTCCACCCCCCTCACCATACGCTCATGACAAGTATTATTACAGGAATGAATTACACAATTTATTATTTGAACAAGCGAGAGTTATGAAAGAAATAGCTGACAAAATCTCTTTGAATCAAGAATTACCTCTTCAAAACGCTGCCCAAATGATTAAACCTCTTTTTTCTCATCTCCTCAAAACTTCAATCTTCGCTGTGGGCATTGTCAACGAACTGAACACAAAGTTTTTGAGCGTCACACATCAGTGTTTGAGACTACCTCAGCAAGTCACCTATCAAAGCAACCCATCACCAGTACAATTATTACTTGCTTTGCCTGCAACCAAGGAGGATACATCGCACTGAACTGTCCCAAGAAGAAGCAGTTATCAAGACCAGGCCCGGGAGAATACAGAAGTCTGATGCCCAAGCCAGCAGAGAAGCACGTTGGCCTATGCGTTGCTAATCCAGAAGGCACTTTTACTTACCGAGGTGATGTATTCCACTATTTTTGGTTTATAATTTCCAATAATGAACCTCTGGAATCGACCAAGATTAAAACAATTTCTAACCCCCTCCTCAAAATTTGTTGGTTTACATAGAATCCAAAAATTGAATAAAAATTTGGCCGTCCGCGGCATTTTTTTTTTAGTTTCCATTGACTGATTTTGATGAAATTTAGTATATGGACTCAATTTGGGGTCTAGTTGTGCCCCCAAGGTTTTGGTTGATGTCGGTCACTTCTAAGGGTTAAAATTTTGAAAACGCCCTAGCTCAAAAAAAAAAAAAAAAAAAAAAAAAAAAAATTGGTATAAAGGTATTGTTTTTCCTTCAATTTAAGACAGTATCGAATTTTTGAGACCACACGGAGCTCTGTAGGACAAACCGTTCATTCCCTATGAGAACCTAAGGGTTGGACTTAAGATGAATCAGAAACACGAGTGATCTATGTAGAAAATTTATAAACCTTTATGTAATCATATTCAGCGTTTTTCGTCTCAGGATCAGAATGCTCTCTCCTTCGTATGTCCATTAGTTCTAAATTACAAGGCACTTCCTTTAACAATATAGTTCATTTGCATGGAATAGGATCTGCAGTAACCATTTCTAAATGCCAAAAACGAGTTTTAATTACCACCAATGGTCGTGATACCATGTTTTGTTTCACATAGTGGCAGATAGAGCTGTCTTCCAGTGCCCATAATTTTGGGGCGAGAAATTCTTGTGACAGATTATTATATGGTGATTATCCCAAATACGTGCAAATTGAGGAAGGACATCCTCCTATCATGTCTTCTACTACTGAGAATATTTTACTGGACACTACTGGACTTTTTATGAATGAAATTCGTGTTAAATCGAGGACACAATTCTTGGAATTGAGTCAAAAGTTTTATTGGATAATGATATTAAGAGAGATAAGCATTCTGGAACTGATAACACTTGCAAATCTAATTATGAATTTTCTGATTTTTGATAGATCGATGTTCTCTGGATCGGTTTACAAAGGATGTGGTTGTGTTGTTCAGTGAGATCCCAGGCTGTCACACCATAACCGTTCCATTCTTTGATTTACCCACACATACAGACTCATTATCAGAAAATCGTCAAGTTTCACCAGTAAATGATGTGAATTTCAACGAATTACACACAGATATTCCTATTAGTCAAAAATCAAAACTCGTTAATATTTTACAAAAATATTCAAAATTCTTCATCACAGGAGTTCTAACCACACGCATTACCACTGGAACATTTAAAATTCTTCTCATTGATTCAACTAAAACAGTACAACAACGTCCTTATAGACTCAGTCCTGTTCCTGTACAATGTGAATTAGTTCGAGAGCACATAAAAGAACTTGAAGATGCAAAAGTAATTTGTCCTAGCTCATCCCCTTTTTAGTCCAATAGGTACTTCTTGTTCAGAAAAAGACTGGAGGTTTTCGGATGACTGTTGATTTTCGTTCCTTGGATTTGAACACAGTCCCAGAACATTTTCCTTTGCCGTTGATTACTGATCAAATTGCTCGATTTAGTGGAGCTAAGTATTTCACCATCTTGGATGCTGCCTGTGGATTTTATTAAATTCCTGTTCAGGAAGACTCCATTGAAAAACTGTCTTTTGTAACACCAGATGGACAGTGGGAATTTTTGGTTTTACCTTTGGGGTACGTAACGGACCAAGTGTCTATCAACGAGCTATCATGAAAGCTTTAGGAGTCTTAGCACATGATTATGTCACATGCAACATGTACGATAATTATGTTGATTTCTGCTAGCACTCCGAGTGAGGCATTAGAACGCTTAGATTGTATTCTGGGAATATTAACAGCTGCTGGTTTCTCATCCAATTTCTCTAAATGCTCATTTGTTGTAACTAAAATCAAATATGTAGGTTATGAGATAGAGAACGGAGAGTTGCGACCCAATAAAACTAAAGTTGAAGCTCTCACAAATTGCGACCTCCCACAACTCTTTGTACACTTCGCCAATTTCTTGGTCTAGCTTCAAATTTTAGACAATTTGTGCATAATTTTGCACAGTTAGCAACCCCTTTGTTCCAATTGATGACAACAAAGGATGGAAGATCATGAAAAGGTTAGACAACATTTTATTGGCCTCCTAATTGCAGAGCCAATGTTAACCATTTTCAACCCTTCTTATCCAATTGAATTGCATATTGATGAAAGTTCTTTAGGTTTTGGATCAATACTGATTAACATCATTGATGAAAGCCAAGACCTGTTGCATACTACAGCTGTTAGTGTCGTCTCCTCCGCTGTTTCAGTGGTTAGGCCTGACTTATTTTTGCGCCTACTTGTGAATTAAAATTATTTGCAGTAAATCTCTTATGTCCTGCCTAGGTACTAAGTTTCCTAACAATCCTAGCTGGGGATTGGGTAAGCTGAAGTTTAAAGACGTATGACTGACCTGGCGATCCTCTTGGGTCCAGATAATCTTTAGAGATTTGTCCCATACGAAACTTTGTCAGTGTGTGTCTGACAATAGCAAAAGAACCACTCCATTAGAATCACGTTGCAACTATTAAGAGCTGAAGACCCTTGTGGTTTATGCCGCAACGCATTCTCATAATTATTTACAAAGTTACCAATTCATTGTAGTAACTGACTGTGCTTCGCTTCGTGCAACACAAAATAAACAAGATCTAATGCCACAAGTCCAAAGAAGGTGGTCCTTTTTGCAAGGTTTGAAACCCCATTGATGACAATGATGATAGTACTCTAACTTTGGAACCAATTATTGAAAGTCCAAATGCAAATTCTTTGTTTATCAACACCCTCATAGAGCAGCAACACCAAAAACTAAGACCTCATGGAAAACATCGTATATTGATCCTGATATTCAAAACACTTATGAAATTCATGGAAGAATTTTGTGTAGGAAAGTACAGAGACATACACGCCCAAGATATCTTCACATTGTACAACATTCACTACGTTATGCTGTTGTCAACAATGTACAAGAGTCTCTTTTCCATTTTGGATATGAAAAAACCTTAGAAGCATTCTATTCACTAGCACACATGAATTTCGAGATACTGCTACTCGATTGATGCATAAGTCGATTTGACAGCATAAAGCTTGAGGAAAACGATTTGGTTTTTGCACAGATGGAGGTGAGGAATCTAATCATATTGGATAACGCTTATCGAGTACCGTTTAAATTGTTAAAGTTTTACCAAATGACCGCTACTTATTGCAGTATGTTTCTGGAGGATCAAGGAAGTACTTGAAATACCCTCACGAACAGTTGCGCAAGGCTCCTAATTTTGATGGCTCTAGCACTATCCCTGATGATAGCAGGGATTTATCGAAGTAATTTTGACTTTCTTGACTGTTTATGTTCATAGTGGACTACCCACTGCTCTTCCAAGGTGACTGTGGATTCGCCCAGTCTTGTTATTTTGTTGAATGTGGATTATTCCACCTATGTTGACTTTGGATCCCCAAGTCTTCTCAGTGATCATCATGTTGAATGTGGACTATCCCACCTATGTTGACTTTGGAGCCCCAAGTCTTCTCAGTGATCATCATAATCATTTTCTCAGTCAAGTATGAGTCTAATTTTGGATTGTGGGCTGGAATCTACCTTGCTTGGCACCTTTACGTTGGCTGCGTCATAGTTGGACCCTTGTTCTATGTCCTTCCCTTTACGTGGTCTACGTCTTACAGTCATTACTTTTCTGATAGTGTGACTGTCAAGCCCAAGTGAGATAGACAACCTTCCCAAGCAGTTCTTTTGAATGAGTTACTTTTGAACGAGTTGCTTTTAATGATTACTAACGACTGGATTCACCTGGCTCGAATATATTGATCAAAGGATAATTCCTGTACCTCCTTGCACAATTTGTTTGTTACTTGGAATTGTTTGTTCATTGAAATTTTCCTCGTGCCTCCAACCTCCACTGTGCATGTGCATTAATTTACTTGCCAATTCTTTGCTGTTATTTTGAATTGTTTGCCTGAAGGGGAAACCCTTCACTTATGGAGACGGGAGTAGGCTGATATTCTCTTCACTAATGGGCTGTGTCTGGTCCCCTAGGTGAACTGAGCTCCCGAGGACGGAAGCAACGTCAGGATCGCCGTGTGATGGATTGATGAAAACGAAGACTCAAACCCTGATTGAACCAGATTGAACGTTTTACATTTCACTTGCACTGTCATCAGATTTACTGACATTGTTATTTTAAACAGTCTTTATTATTTGAAACTCGAGAAACACAGTAGTGTCGCCAAAAGCTGCTCGTAAATCCCCTCGTGACAGGTTTTGAAACTATTGAGAGAAGAGGGGGGGCACCTGTTAAGCCCTCCTTTAGTTGTGTGCGAACAGTGATCGTTGTAGCTCGCTTGAGTGTGAACCTTTGAGGTGTCATGTGATCATTTTGATATCAAATTTGTAGTAAATACTGTCCGAGGGGGAGTATCGCTAACTCGAGTTCCGTTTCTGAAATAGTACAATTTCTTCAGGTAATAAAATTAGTTCACAATTCGGAAGTGTTGTTCCTTTGCAAATACCGTGTCTTCCGACAAAGAGGAAGGTCAGCTTCGGGAGGAGGATCCCACCATAACATGTATTAATACAACTTTTTATGAGTACAATTTGAACTGGCATTATGGTATTAAGTTAGTAGATATCGATTTAAAAAACGCTGCAAATTATTACACAACGGTTATTTTTCTATAGATCACTCGTCTGCAAAGCCACCAACCATCCAACATGAAGAAAAACATCGATCGCATTTCGGTCAGCTAAGATTTGAACGGAGATTAGGCCTCTTTTGCGATTCGTGTTTCTGATTTATCGTACGTCCAACCCTTAATTCTCGTAGTGAGCGAACGGTTTGTCCTACAGAGCTCCGGGTGGTCTCAAAAAATTCTAAAAATTCTATAGAATGTTAAATTGAAGGAAAACAATACCTTTACATCAAAATTTTTTGAGTAAGGGCGTTATCAAAATTTCAAAATTGATTTTGGAACCCTTAGAAGTGACCTACATCAACCAAAATCTTTGGGGCACAACTAGACCCCAAATGAAGCCTACATACCAAATTTCATCAAAATCGGTCAATGCTAAGTGGGGAAAGTGCCGCGTACGGCGGACGGACGGCCAAATTTTTATTCGATTTTTGGATTCTACGTACCTTGAAACGTAAACCATCAAATTTTGAGGGGGTGTTGAAATTTTTTTTTCTTGGTCGATTCCAAAGGTTCATTATTGAAAATAATGAACCAAAAAGGTAAGGGACCTATTCGATAGGAAATTTAATGCTCTTTCCAACGGTAACCTCAAATTGTAATTATCATAGCCAATTAAATGAGTTTTGAACAAATTAATGACTTAAGGTCAAAGTACTTTTCAAAAAATTTAAATAACTTGAAAACGACGCCTTTAAAAAAAATTGCTAGGAGACATCTTTTGTTGCAAATTAGTTATAGATAGATGTCCAGTATGCCAGACCAGTTAGAACTATAAACTTTGTATAGAAAAATTAATAAACCTTTGTGTAATAATTTGCAGCGGTTTTCGATCTCACTGTGTCGCCACGTTGTAGGTTATTTATTGTCTTTAAAGCAAACAAGTGTAGAAGCTGGTGGTGCTGGTAATTTGTACTTGGCTCTTGATAGATAAGCAATAGTCAGGGAAGCGGACAGCGCTGGTTCGGTGGGCACAACCTGGGAAGCTGGTTCAGTCATGCAAGGGGCCCGCCTCTCCGTATTTATGCTCGGCCAGAGATGAAGGGATAGCTTCAAGGCATATGAGTTATACCCGCCCACAGATATAATGCTTGACGAGACCGTTATTCACTTACAAGTCGGCTCTCCTGGCCGCCCCGGGTCCTTTCATTTGCATCTTGCGGCAGGGTACGGGCCAAGTACAAGGTACGATAAGGTACATCAGGGTACACCCTTATCAACATGATGTAATGAGTCACAATCACTCCAGCCTCAGAAACAGAATATCACTATTGTTGGAGCTCAAAGGGAAATACTGCGTTCGTTGACTTTCCATCTTAACGAAGCAACTGCGAACTTTACTGCCAATGAATGGAGGAAGTGAAACAACATTCTAATTTCATATGTAACAAAACATCCTACTTATCCAAACTTACAATGAAACGTAATGTCAAGGAATAAGAGTTTCCAATGTACCAAAATATCCTTCGGATCTAAACTTGCACTGTAACTTAATAAAAACGGAGTTGAGTAGAACATTGTCTATTTCCACGAAAATAATGAGTTACAAGTTAAATCGATTTCGACGGTTAGATCATCATCAGTAACAAACAATAACTGAAGGTACATCACAGAGAGCATAGCTTATATAGTCACAAGTGAAATGGAGCTTGAATCCCATTGGTCGAGAAAGGGAAAGACATACCCAATCAGATAAGTGAAAGGAGAATTCCTATTGGCTCAGAGAAGTGAAGGGACCTGGGAGGATCATCAAACGCCAATCAAGGCAGACAAAGTGTAAGGGAGCTCAAACATTGGTGAAGGGGAGGGGATTGTGAAGGGGAGACCAAGCTATTGTAGGAAGGAACCTATCATTGATGAAACATGTTGAGGGACCATCTCATTCAAACATTTACCAGACCTATCACTCTTAAGAATCTCGAAATTTTCAAGCACATCCAACATACCTCCCTTCGGGCGAAAATGAGGAAGCTTCTATGTACCGTCCGTTTGTTAGATCAATACTAAAGTTATGATTGGATTCTCTTAGGTGATTCGCAAAAGCAGAATCACCTTTGCTATCCCTGAAATCCTTCTCATGCTCTTTTATTCTTTCCCTAAATTTCCTACCAGTTTAACCACAATACTCAAGCCCACAAGAACATTTCAACTTATAAACCCCACTTTTATGTTGAACGCTAATTTTATCTTTAACAGAACCCAACGAAGCTTTAAGATTATTTTTATTTATAAACCCTACTTTGAAACCTCTAGATGATAATATTTAGCCAATTTTGTCAGAAATCTTTCCATAATAAGGTATACTTATCCACTTTTTCTCTTCTAATACAACTTCTAACCAAATTAGAAACCCCGTCTCTACACTTTTTCCTAAGAACCTTATTCCATATGAAATCAATGAGACATCCCCCATATCAATTGCTTGCGGCTATACTCTTGATAATAGTTTTTTCTTTAGATGCATTTTGATCACTCATTGGTATTGACAAAGCTCTATTGATCATACTATGGAAAGCAGCATGTTTATGAACTAAGGAATGATTTGATGTACTATGAGTAGTGATATCACTGTAGGTATCTTTTCTATAAACGGAGAAATCATGTTTTCTGTTAATCAATGAGATGGACTGATCAACAATCGGATCAATGGACAGTTTTTGTTAAAATGATTTTCCACAATCTCATCGCGAGTGATTTTATTCGTAACTGTAACGTAATGTCTAAGGTATCAAAATTTCCCATGTATCAAAATATCCTTCCAATCTAAACTTGCACTGTAACGTAATGTCCAATGTATCAAATTTCCAAAGTATCAGAATTTCCACAATGCTCAGAAACAGGTTTCAATAGTGTTAAATTGCTTCTTAAACGTCTTGAACCATTAGTAGAAGATAGAAATTTGATTCCAAATCAACAATTCGGATTTAGAAAAAAACATTCAACTATAGATCAAGTCCATCGAATCACCAACATAATAGAAAAGGCCCTCGAAGGTAAAAAAAAAAAAATGTGCCAGTAATGGTTTGGCATGAGGGATGCAACAACTGCACAGAGATCCCCCAAAACAGTACTACATACTGCTAGAATCCTACCTTGAAAACATACAGTTCAGGGTGAAGCAAGATGACCAATACTCTGGCTTGAAGCCAGTAAAAGCTGGGGTCCCGCAAGGGAATGTCTTAGGGCCAGTCCTTTATCTACTGTACACACGGGACTGTACCAACGAGAAGGTACAACTGTTGCCACCTTTGCAGATGATACGGCTATCCTCTCCGTTGATGATGATATCGAAGCTGCAACTACTAATCTACAGACGTCAATTACTGAGGTGTCTGCGTGGACCAAGATGTGGAGAATAAAGTTGAACGAATCAAAATCAGATCATATCAACTGTACTAACCGGAAAATTCCAGTCGATGTTGAGATCAATTCAAATAAAATACCCCATAGTTAAATATTTGAGTATGACCCTCGATTCCAAATTAAACCGGGAAAAACATATAGAAAAGAAATCATATTGTTGAATAACGCATGCATTCCAGAGGACGTCCCATTGGATAAGCATTAGGTCAATTAATACCAGTTGATAAGCGAAAAAAATGTTTCACTCGATGTAATTTATTACATTGCGAATACTAGTTCACCCCCAGAGAATAACTAGTAGAAGTACTGAGAATAATTCATGAAAATCCGGAGGTATAATGAGAATTTTTCCTCAATTTTAAAGCTTGGGTACAATTAGTAAGCTATATAGGAACCGAAATATTGAAAATCGGATATTTTTGCTAATTATGATACTCTGGTGGAATAGTGTGCAATTTGAAAGATTTTTGAGTCGAACAAAAAAAGAAACACGCAATTCGGTAGGAAAATGAGGCCTGGGCAGAGTTTACAAGATTATGCCCAAAAACGCACGTATTTTTTAGCATCCCCCCCCCCCCTTAAAAGGCGAAATTCCAGCGAAATAGTGCACAACTAGATAGTTTTCCGCGTCGAACAAAGAACGCTGCAAATTATTACACAATGGTTTTTTCCATATACAGGGTGTTTCACGAAAAGGTTACACCCCCCTTCATTTCCGCAAAATGCAGCGTAAAAATTCCGACCAACGCAATTCTTCATGATTTTTTGTGAGGATCTCAGGAAAAATACTTTTGCGCAAAAAAGTTGCGCGCAATTGACACCAACTCCATTTTGGTTTATTATTTCTAATAATAAGCCTATGTGATCGTATCGCAAAAAATTTTTATAACCCCCCCTCAAACTTTGTCACTTCACGTTTCAAGGTGCGTAGAATCCAAATTTGCCAAATTTGCCAAATGTCCGTCCGCCGTCCGCCGTTCGCCGTCCGGGCCATAAAAGGCCTTAGAATCGGTCTAAAAAACCCGATCTTTCGCACATAGACTCCATTTGGGGTCTAGTTGGTCCTAACGTCGAACTATTCCGATCGCTTAATTCGTATAGAAGTTATGGGCAAATAACCGGCCAAAAAAGAGGTTTTTGCTTAAATATGCGTGGGGTGACATTTTCCAAGTATTTTTCTTCATGTTGGATGGTTGGTGGCTTTATAGACGATTGTATAGAAAAATAATAAACCATTAAAAACCAATAAACCATAAAAATAATAAACGTACGATAAATCAGAAACACGAGTGTGAATCGCAAAAGAGGCCTAATCTCCGTTCAAATTAAAGCTGACCGAAATGCCATCGATGTTTCTCTTCATGTTGGATGGTCGGTGGCTTTATAGACGATTATATAGAAAAATAATAAACCATTGTGTAATAATTTGCAGCGTTTTTTCTAATGGAACCCCCCCTTTTTTATTACAGATTCGGATTCTACGTCAAATTTAATGAAAAATTCATACCCACATCGATTTGTTTTGTTGCGCGCAACCTGGCTTTTTGAACGCTCTAAGTTGCGCAACTCCACAATTGCGCAAAAATTAGGTTTTGGAGAACCCTTAGTGTGGCACATGTTTTTTCATCATTTTTTTGACGCTGAATCACAGGGTGTCATCCGTTTTGAGAAAAACCAAGATTTAAGAGGAAAAATTAACATTTCTTTCACGAAAACATCAATTTTGAGGTCGAAATTATGTTTATTTTTTATTTTATCACCTCTTTTTGAACCACGGGCTTGGGGCCGTCTACGGTGGAGTTAAAAATAAAAACTGACAGCATGATCATGCTTGAACTGAATAAAATTACCTAAAAACTCATAACGATTTAAAAAGAGCGATTTTTTCACTAAAAACAACCGAATTTTTGGCCGCTATTTTGAAAAATTCCAGTCAAATTGAAAAACGGATGTCACCATGTGATTTAGCGTTAAAAAATTATGAAAAAACATGTGCCACACTTAGGGTTCTCCAAAATCTAATTTTTGTGCAATAGGAACCTGTTTATTGTTATTTTTAATCTAAGGTAGACCTCATTCTGAGAATTTTGGTCTCAACCGCGACCTTCTAGCGTGTGTAAATCTTTTCCTACGAATTTTTAAAGTTTCGACCGTTTATGACGTCACAGTGGGCTGGGGGGTCCCGCCCAGGCGAGAGGGGCGCGTGACGTCATAAACGGTCGAAACTTTGAAAAATAATAGAAAAAGGTCTTCTCACGCTAGAAGGTCGCGGTTGGGACCAAAATTCTCAGAATGAGGTCTACTTTCGATTAAAAATCTTTAAAAAATCAAGGCGCACCCCCCATTGTGGAGTTGCGCAACTTAGAGCGTTAAAAAAACCAGGTTGCGAGCAATAAAACAAATCGATGTGGGTATGAATTTCTCATGAAATTTGACGTAGTATCCGAATTTGTAACAAAAAGGGGGGGTTCCATTTGAAAAAATGAAGTTAGTGTCAATTGCGCACGATTGCGCGCAACTTTTTTGCGCAAAAGTATTTTTCCTGAGATCCTCACAAAAAATCATGAAGAATTGCGTTGGTCGGAATTTTTTACGCTGTATTTTGCGAAAATGAAGGGGGGTGTAACCTTTTCGTGAAACACCCTGTAGATCACTCGTCTGCAAAGAACACGGCTTTTCCATTGTTACCACTAACCAACACGAAGAAAAACATCGATCACATTTTGGTCAGCTAAAATTTGAACGGAGATTCGGCCTCTTTTGCGATTCACACTCGTGTTTCTGATTAATCGTAGGGGAAGAACGATTTGTCCTACAGGGCTCCGCGCGGTCTCAAAACAAATACCTTTATATCTGAATTTTTTGAGTTTGGGCGTTTTCAAAATTTCAAACCTTATTTTTCAACCCTTGGAAGTGACCTACATCAACCAAAATCTTGGGGGCACAACTAGACCCCAAATGGAGCCTACATACCAAATTTCATCAAAATCGGTCCGTGGTAAGTGGGTAAAGTGCCGCGGACGGCGGACGGTCGGCCAAATTTTTATTCGATTTTTGGATTCTACGTACCTTGAAACGTAAACCAACAAATTTTGAGGGCGCGTGGAGGGGTTTTTTTTTTTCTTGGTCGATTCCAAAGGTTCATTATTGAAAATAATAAACCAAAAGAACCTCGAAAATCGGTTGAGAACTAAGGGCTGGGCAGACGACACGAGATTTCGTCGCACACACACACAGACAGACACCGATGGTTTTTTCGCTGATTTGGATTCAGAATGGTCTGAAACGGATTAGTATGTGGTTGTTTGTTTTCTGTTGAGTGTTGTCCAACTTTACCCCAGATCACTCGCATAGGGACGCCCAAGTCTTACTATTGGACGTCCTAAAAAGAGGAAATTAAAATCAAAATCAGAATTATGTATTGGTTGATGGGAAGGAGTTCTTCTCGTTTCTCTCTTCACCATAAACTGCTTATTTATAAGCAGATCCTTCGCCCGTATATGGGATGGGCCTATGGAATTCAGTTATGGGGCTGTTCCTAAAAATCGAAACACCAGCCTAATCCAAACAAAAAACTGTGAAATATTGAGAAGTATAGTGCGTGCATATCGGTACATGAGGAACGATGATATCGAGATTTGAGGATGGAAACTTATCACAAGGTACTCAAGGAGGCACGAACACTCCACAATCATGAAAACCTCGATATCCTCTACGTTGAGGACAACAGAGATGAACTCCGTCGACTCAAGCGAAAAAAAACCACTGGACTTAATTAGTGCTGTTAAAGTGCAATTATAGCTCAGTGTTGAATATACTGTTATGAGAAGGGGCTGCGTTTTACTGTGAACGGGCTCTCAAGGAGTGCACAAATGATACGTAATTGCTAGATGGGTTGTATTTAATATTCAGTTGCAAAAAAAATACGTTGAAAAAAAGAAAGAATAGTGTAAATTTTTTAAAGTTCGGCTGTTGAATGCTTGATACAGATTTTCAATAGGTCCCCCCGCCTCTTAAATCTTCAGAATGGCGCCTAAATAGAGAACAGCGCGGAAAAAAATTGAATCGGGAGGGCTTCGCATTTTCATAACGTCTACCGCAGTGCACTATTTCATACGAACAGTCGATTTCGGTGTTGATTATAGAAATCATGAGGGTGGATAATACGAGGTCCTACGTGTCGTGTTGTGTGGATAGAAAAATCAAATCCGTTTGCGGGATTCACATGGTACACACGTAGCGAGAACGGCCGTAAGCAGTAATATTGTTATGACATTCAAAGCCCTCATTGCCTCAACCGCTAGTTTCGCGGAGTGCAGCGCCCGTAGAATTCCGAGTGAATCCCCGGTATTGGCTCGAAATTTTTACGAGTCGAACATTCGAATAGACGGCCAACCTGTTCATATCGAATAACGACGCGCTAAACGACCAATTCATCGCCTCTCACGCCGAGAAAATCCTCGGCGCGCCAAATCTAGGAAAAATATGAAAAAACGATGGCGAACCCACACAGAAACACGTGTAGATAATATGTGCAGGCCTGTCGCGAGGGGGGGATTCAGAAAGGAAAAATTAGTTGAAAAATTAAACACATTTAAAAATAACTAGAACCTACCTAAAAACACTGCAAATTATTATTAGGGGGCGTCGGTGGTCTAGTGGACAGTGTACCGGACTGCGGTGATAAGATGAGAACCGTCTAGCGGGGACGCGCGTTCGAGTCTGGTCGTCGCAGAAAGTTTTCTGTCTATTAGACGATCGGCAATCTCTCGTTCCAACCCAGGGCGGTGATGTTTGAGAAGCCATGAGCGAAATCATCAGAACAAATTCTGATCTCCCCTTAGGGAGACAGCTGATGACGTCCGCGACGCCAAGAATGGCAGTCGGACGAAAATTCAACCTGAAATGGTTGCTTACTTTACTTTTACTTTTTTTTACACTGCAAATTATTACACGAAGCTTTATTTTTTTTATATAGATCACTCGTCTGCAAAGAACAATTTCACTATTTTTGGTTTATTATTTTCAATAATGAACCTTTGGAATCAACCAAGAAAAAAAATGTTTAACACCCCTCAAAATTTGTGGGTTTACGTTTCAAGGTACGTAGAATCCAAAAATCGAATAAAAATTTGGCCTTCCGTCCGCTGTACGCGGCACTTTTGCCACTTAGCATGAACCGATTTTGATGAAATTTGGTATGTGGGCTCCATTTGGGGTTGTGCTCCAAGATTTTGGTTGATGTAGGTCACTTCTAAGGATTCAAAAAATGAATTTTGAAATTTGTAAAACTCCCTAACTCAAAAAATTTGATATAAAGGTATTGTTATTCCATCAATTTAAGATAGTATAGAATTTTTTGAGACCACGCGGAACCTTATAGGACAAACCGTTCGCTCCCTACGAGAATTTAAGGGTTGGACGTACGATAAATCAGAAACACGAATGTGAATCGCAAAAGAGGCCTAATCTCCGTTCAAATTTTAGCTGACCGAAATGCGATCGATGTTTTATTTCATGTTGGATGGTTGGTGTTTTGCAGACGAGTGATCTATATAGAAAAATATAAAATAATAAACCATTGTGTAATAATTTGCAACGTTTTTACAAACGAAATCACAAACAAACTTATTTTTGTGAATAATTTGCTCAGCGATAGGCTAGACCTGTATTTTTGGGCAGAATTGCAAACAGCTTTGTACAATAATATTGTAGAAAGTTGACTGCATTTTGATTAATCATAAAATCATATGAAATAAGTTGCTATGATTCGATAAAAGAAGACACGAAAATTGGAAGAAGAAAAACAGAGTTCTGTGTAGTTTGTACAACGAAAGTTGTTTTTGTGATTAATAAATCGTTTCGTGAAAGTTCCGTCTTGTCACATCACTACATTTTGGTGTCAGAAGTTATTTCTGATGGATTCAGACCAGTCGATTGCTGATCGGGTACGCCAACGCCGTGGCATCCGTTCCATTGGGAGGGAGGAGAATGGTGAGCATAATTTGGAGCATAATGAAAATTTTGTCGATGCAAACGAGCTTCATGCTGAAGGGCCTGCAGATTTGCTCCAACCACCATTGATTGACCCGACACATGCCCTAGCCCAACAGTTTGCTGAGCTGGCCAGAGAATTCAGGCTTTTGAGAGAACGGGAGCAACACGTTCCTACATCGAGGGAGGATGCCAGGAGGGAGAGACTTGACGTGATTCGTCCGCCTTTCTACGACGGTTCCACACCCTGGGACGAATATTGGTCCCAGTTTCGAGCCATTATGGTAGCCAACGGTTGGGGACCAGAAACTGCAGCAGTCCGACTTATGGCAGCTTTGCGAGGCACAGCCCTTGCTGCCGTTTGCAATGTGCCAGACAATCAGCGTCATCTGTTCGCGATGGAGGATGCATTATCTCGACGATTTGGAACCCAAGGACAAGCACGTCTGTTCCTGACACGCTTACGGCAAAGAGTTCAGGGTACTTCAGAGGATGTAGCGGCCTTTGCTGCAGACGTGGAAAGTTTGGCACGTAGGGCGATGCCCACTGAAGATGCACGAGAAGCTGTGGCTGTGGAGCAATTCCTAAATGGGTTGCGTAGCCAGCGGGTAAGAGAATTAGTTATCAGTAGTGACCCATCAACATTGAGGGAAGCGGTCACTCGTGCAGCCACATTAGAGGCAGGATTGTTCTCTGGCCGATTGCAACCAGTACGTTCCACCATATTCGAGGATGAGAAGTCATCTATCAGACAGCTGTTTAATGAGCAGGTGGAAAGGTTTCTTGCTCCATCGGAGCCAGCAATAGCTGAGGATGAAATGGTTTGTCGTTTGGTTCGAGAAGAGCTTCAAAAGAGAAGAGCAGGCCTGAAGTGCTTCAAGTGTGGGAAGCTAGGCCACTTTCGTTGGGAGTGCAGAGAGCAGATTACGGGAAACGAGTAGCCACCAACTTTTTAGCCCAGAGGTTGGGTGGCTTGGAAGGGCCCAATCATCCCAGAAGAATGGAAGAGCGTGAGGATACTTCATCAGATCTTTTATTATATCAGTTAAATCAAGCCTCTATTGTTCTTCAAGGTGCCATAGGGGGAATGCCTTGTAAGATGATTGTGGATACAGGGGCTACAGTTACCATTGTGAATCCGGAAATGTGTGACATTCAGGCAGTAGTACCAGCACCAACTGCAGGTCGCCTAAGGATGCTGTCAGGGTCCACAATACCAGTCCAAGGAAAGGTCCGCATTTGTCTGCAGCTCGGAAGTGAACAGTCCCGATGCCATGATTGCATTGTGGCTGACATTGGTGAACCCTGCATTATAGGCATGGACTTTCTGGAAGCCCATGGCTGTATTATTGATGTAGGGCGCGGCACCATCAAGTTTGGAGCTGAATGTATACAGTACAGGCGCAAACTGACTCAACCTGGTGACCCAAATGTCACTTATGGGGTGGAGGTCGCCCAAGAATCACCGTTGCCAGATAATTTGGAAACTGTATGTGCAGGGTTAGTTTCTCGACTCTCCCCATCAGAGCTACGTTCATTCAGAAATTTCCTCAAGTGCAATGAAGATGTGTTTGCTGGTAGTTCATTGAAGTTGGGAAGATGCACTGTGGGTGAACACAGTATAGAGGTCAACAATCACTCCCCAATCAAACAACAGCCTCGCCGAGCCACTCCTGCCCAACAACAGACGATCAATGAAATGGTAAATGACATGTTGTCATCTGGCGTCATTGAGGAGTCATCCAGTCCATGGGCAAGCCCTGTTGTTATGGTCAAAAAGAAGACCGGGGACTGGAGATTTTGTATTGATTACAGGAGATTCAATGCTGTCACTGTAAAGGATTCACATCCATTGCCAAGAATTGACGAGTCTCTGCAAAGATTGGATGGGGGCCACTGGTTTACCACTCTTGATCTTCAGAGTGGCTACTGGCAAATACCTCTCCAGTCAGCTTCACGCTCAAAAACTGCATTTTGCACGAATCGAGGTCTATGGCAATTCACTGTTATGCCATTTGGTTTGACAAATGCCCCAGCCACTTTCCAAAGGATCATGAGAACCATCTTGAAGCCCTTGCTGGAGAAAGGAGTGGTAGAAGTATACCTAGATGACATCCTTCTGCACACAGCTACATTTCAAGAACATTTGCATCACTTGAAAGAACTATTCTCCCTACTTAGTGGAGCTGGGCTCAAGCTAAATGCTAAGAAATGTGAGTTTTTGCGGGATTCAGCTGTATACCTCGGACACCTGGTTACCAAGGATGGAATAGTGACTGACCCTAAGAAGGTGGAGGCTGTAAGGGACTGGCCTACCCCTCAGACAACTAAGGACGTTAGGGGATTCACAGGATTTTGCTCCTATTACTGATCATTCATACCAAAATTTGCAGAGATCATGAAGCCGTTGTACAAGGTTCAAAACCAGCTTGGTGATCTCCAGTGGGACGAAAAATGTACTCAGGCGTTCGAACTAGCTAAATTGAAGATGCAAGAAGCACCTGTGCTGGCATATGCCAACCCCAACCTCCCCTTCATTATTGATGCTGATGCAAGCCAAGTTGCTATTGGTGCTGTGCTATCTCAAGTGTTGGAAGGCAAGGAACGCGTCATAGCATACTTCAGCCGGTGCATGTCTCGACCAGAAAGGAATTATTGTGTGACGAGAAAAGAGCTGCTATCTGTTGTGGAGGCAGTGAGATCATTTCACCATTATGGTCTAGACAACGGACACAAGTTAGTCATTCGGACTGACCATTCATCTCTCAAGTGGCTGATGAATTTCAAAATGGTTGATGGTCAGCTAGCCCGATGGATGGAAAGATTGGGGACGTACAAATTGGACATTCAGTACAGAAAGGGTACCACTCATGGAAATGCAGACGGCCTCTCCAGGCGACCCTGTGCAGAGAGTGGTTGTAAATTTTGCGACAGGAGAGAAAGTTGGGCAATTACTGAGACAACAGGACAGCTAAACAACAGAACAGTCCTGGAAAATTGCAATGTTGTTAGTGTACAATCACAGCCTCTTCGTGAACATCAACTTGCCGACGAAAATTTACAACCAGTTATACAGTGGCTGGAGGATAACAAGCGACCCATATGGGATGTTCAGATGGGTATGAGTGCTACAACACGAGCATACTGGGCAATGTTTGATTCCCTCTTCTTGGAAAATGGAATCCTGCACCGTAGATGGGAGAGCCCAAATGGGAAGTTTGTGCGTCCTCAGGTAGTGGTCCCACAAGATCTGCAAAGAGAGGTTTTCACTAAAGGTCATGAGCCAGCTCATCTTGGAGAAAAACGGACCCTGGCGCTCCTCCGCAGCAAGTTTTACTGGGTTGGAATCCACCAAGATGTTCGGAATTGGTGTAGAGCTTGTGAGCAGTGTGGTCGACGCCGTGGAGGCCAGAAAGTAGCTAAAGCTCCCCTGCAACCCTCGTCCTGCGGTTATCCCTTCCAAAGAGTGGCTATTGACGTGTTTGGTCCACTCCCAATGACAGCAAGAGGAAATCGGTATGTCCTTACTATTGTTGATTCCTTCACTAAGTGGCCCGAGGCAATACCACTCCCTAATCAACAGGCAGAGACAGTAGCGCAAGCATTATTGGTCCATGTGGTCTCCCGCTTTGGGGTCCCTGAGGAAATTCACTCAGACCAGGGAAGAAATTTTGAGTCAGCCCTTTTCCAAGATGTCTTGAAACAGTTAGGAATAAATAAGACACGCACTACTCCTCTACACCCTCAAAGCGATGGCATGGTGGAACGACTACACCGCACCCTCTATGAATGGCTCTCCAAGATGATTCAGGATCACCAGCGCGATTGGGATGTCCAACTTCCTGTAGCGCTTTTAGCATACAGGGCATCTGAACACTCAGTCACAGGCTACACGCCCTCCTACCTGATGTTTGGACGAGAACTCATCTTGCCCCTAGACCTGCTATTTGGACGGCACCCAGCTGAACAGGAATTACATCAATTTGCGGATGATCTTAGAAAACGTCTCAATCAAGCTCATCAGTCAGCACGGGGTTCCATAAAGTTACGAGCGGAGGATATGAAACGTCGCTATGACTCAAAAACCATGAAGCCCAAATACCAAGCAGGAGACAGAGTATGGCTCTACAACCCAAGAAGGATGAAAGGACGCAACCCCAAATTGCAGTGCCCTTGGGATGGTCCATACACGGTGGTCAAGCGCCTGAATGACGTGGTCTATCGGCTTCGCAGCTCTCGAGGTGCATGGAAGGTCGTTCATGCGGATAGGCTCACGCAATACTGTGGAGTGGACCCAAATGAGAAAAGGGAAGAAGTGTAGAAAGTTGACTGCATTTTGATTAATCATAAAATCATATGAAATAAGTTGCTATGATTCGATAAAAGAAGACACGAAAATTGGAAGAAGAAAAACAGAGTTCTGTGTAGTTTGTACAACGAAAGTTGTTTTTGTGATTAATAAATCGTTTCGTGAAAGTTCCGTCTTGTCACATCACTACAATATATTGCTTTTAAAAAAACTTCTACTTAGTATTCGAAATAAAGATAATATAAATAGCAATATCAATAATAAAGTAATATCACAATCTTTAAAAGAGGAAGAGTCACAAGAAAGGAAAGAGGACAAGGACAATCATTCTAGGTACATTCCTAATCAGTCTTAATTATAGAGTGTACGTGCTCCTAAAGCAACCAAAGATGACCTCTGGTCCACACAAGATCAGCCATGATAACAGTTTCTTTTTAAATGCGAATCTTGAATATTTAGCTGGATCTCTGAGTTCAGACGGTATGGATTTATGAAGGAAATTCTAGGGCGTGGAGTTTAGGGTTTATTACATTTCCGACCAGCTGGAATCGGGTCTCATGTAAGTTGGACAATAAGATTAGGGTTGGTTATCGGTACAAAAGTATCAATATTTTGTATCAATACTGTATAGTATTCGAGTATCGATATCCCATGTATCGTTTGGCTTGAGTATCGATATTTCAAAATATCGAGCATCGATACTTTAGCGTCACAAAATATCAACTACACTCCTGCTCAAAATTAGCGCACCACCATCCATTTTTTCATTTATCTCTTTCTTCCTTCCCTTATAAATTTTGTATCCTGGACTGGCCACCAAGGAGCCTAAACATGAATCCGATAGAGCATGTTTGGAACATGCTGAAAAGAAGAATTCGAGCCAGAGATCCACCATCAGACAATCTTCAGCAGCTGAAACAGCAGCGAAAGAGGAATGGGACAATATCCCCAGGAAGGTATCCAAAACTTGATTAGAGGCATCGGTCGATAGCTGCAAGCCCTCATCCTAGCTAGAGGAGGTAATACCAAGTATTGAGAAGCTAAACTGGCATAATTCAAACCTTTTTTTCAATTTTTATAATTTTACCACAAGAAGTACATTTTTCTATAATTCATTAAAAACATATTTTTTTCTCGAATTTGTGCCTTTTTTGGTTACATTTTTTTTCTGAGTTTGCAAACAATGTGTGTAAATAGATAAAAACTTGATAAAGGAAAAAATAAGGGGTAAACGAAGAAATAGATGGTGGTGCACTAATTTTGAGCAGGAGTATAATATAATCCTATTTTCCTTGAGAATATTAGATATATTATATCCAATATTCTCAAGGAAAATATCTTTCTCAACAATGTTTATTCATTTCTTACTATCAAGATCCCAAGCTGAGTATATTATTGAATATTTTATCCTCAATATTTGTAAATTTTATCAAAGTAATGACCCAACATCCTCTCTGCCTTCTTCATCCTCTAATTTTTCAGCCATTACGTTGAATTTTCCGCGAGAACTGTATCGATATTCGATATTTAGAAATATCGTATCCATAGTATCGATATTTAAAAACATCGGATAGTGCAGTATATACGCTCGATACTAAAATATCGAGTATCGGTACGAAAGTATCGATATTTTGAAATATCGGGTATCGATACCCATTATTGGAGATTGATGCCAACCTACCTACTAGTACGAGATTGTTTGTTACGTCTACAAGTTTTATTATTGAGTTGCCCATATGTTATCCTGTGATGATTGAATTTCCTAGATCGAAAATATATTCCGTGTGTACTCTTGTACGTGTCACTTGTGTATTATAAAATAGAATAGAAAAATATCTTACTCAAACAACACTCTGCATTACCCATCCCTGAACAAGATGCGGATGTCGGTGGTAGAAGATGAGGAGTTGCCCAGCTAGAAGTTGCTTGATGATGAAAACTTCCATACTGCTGAAAAGGAACTAAACTGACTAAGGACTGATACTAGGAAGCTATGTGCTACACCTACTTGGTGGACGTTTTTAAAATTTTCACCCTAAGGATTGATAGTATAATTTTGACGGTTCGTGTCACGTCCCTCACCCACAAAGCTGACTCCTTTCTCAAATAGTTAATATTTCGATTTTGTTAATTTCACCTTCACAGGTTTCTACGAAAATTCGCTCATTAACTCATGCTGCATGAATGGACTTTTTTTGCCTTACTGTACGAGTAAAATGTAGTATTACCAGACGAGATATTAATATCGTCTGGTAATACTACATTTTACTCGTATAGTAAGGCAAAAAAAGTCCTTATCTTCTTCATAATTATGAATTATGCGAATTCAACTTTTGGTACTACTCCTGAGGGGCGCTATGAGCCTCATTTATTGCCGCTCGATGATGTTAACATTTTTGTTCACGATGATGTAATTTTTACACCATTGTTATTAATGCAAAAAAAATAAACGTTTCAAAGTTGTGAGAGGTTTTTGTGAGGTCACTAAAAATTCTAATTTGAGTTGGAATAGTTTCATCAATTTCTAGTCACATCGTGTTAATAATACGTCAGCTTTTTGAAGAAACTTATCAGGGTGTCAATGAATAAAAATTATCAAAGACATAGCTCCGAACTCAATCCATTTGAATTTCACACATGATTGTTAGACATGATGCAACATGCAGCTCCATGTTCGAAAACGGGATACAATTTCCTTTAATCTGGAAAATGCCCCAAGTGGATCAGATAAAGGTGATTAACCCTCATGGAACTTGAAAAAATGGGTGCGAACGACCCCCCAAATTTACCCTAATTACGAAAAAACCTATTTTCGGCTCATTTTCTGTCGGCCGACCCGAAAAATGCGATTACCCCGTAATTCGGAAAATCGGGATTGGAAATCGCTTCTGTTTGATATTTACCGGTACGGACGGAATGGAACGGCGAAGGCCTTTTTAATTTTTCTTCATTAGACTCGAGTGAGGTGATACCACCTGTAGGAACTGAAAGGTAATAAAAATCCCTCCTGGCGCTAGCGCCCGAACAAAGGGCTTGTGATTAACACTCTTTGAGGCGACCGAATGATCAATTAAAATGGTTCGCCTCTATTCACCTTTCGAAGTATCGATTCGATGTTTTTTTACGACACGTTTTGGGCTGAATAGCGTTCTAATTACCGTTTGATACAATAACGGTAGTAGACTGGCGATGGAGTTCAACGGCGGTTACGAGGAAGTTTCCTCCATGCATTCAAAGTGTCACGTGGCGGTATTTTCATCACAGTAATTCAACATCTCGTTGTTTTTTTTCTCAAACTTTGTGTTCACAGGTCCAAAATCAATGAAACTCTTAGGGAGGAATGGGACTTTCTATTGTAGGAGACTTTTGATAGAGCAACAGTTACTGTTCCAGCAAGTTCCAATTTATTTTTAAAACGCTGCAAATTATTACACAAAGGTTTATTATTTTTCTATATAGATCACTCGTCTGCAAAGAACACGGCTCTACCATTGTTACCACCAACCAACTGGAAGAAAACCATCGAACGCATATCGGTCAGCTAACAATTGAACGGGGATTAGGCCTCTTTTGCGATTCACACTCGTGTTTCTGATTTATCGTAAGTCCAGCCCTTAAATTTCGCGTGGTCTCAAAAAATTCTATACTATCTTAAATTGATGGAAAAACAATACCTTTATATCGAAATTTTTGAGTTAGGGCGTTTTCAAAAAGTCAAACCTTAGAAGTGACCTACATCAACAAAAATCTGCGGGGCACAACTAGACCTCAAATAAAGCCTGCATACCAAATTTCATCAAAATCGGTTATTGCTAAGTGGGGACGGCAAAATTTTCATTCGATTTTCGGATTCTACGTACCTTGAAACGTAAACCAGCAAATTTTTAGAGGGTTTAAAAACAATTTTCTTGGTCGATTCTAAAGGTTCATCATTCAAAATAATAAACTAAAATTGGCATATAGTAAATTGATAAATATAGTTAAAGATGCATACCACAAATTAGGTAGGTACCTACCTACTTCACTCAAAGTTGTTGTTTTAAGAAGTGAAGTGAAACAGTGACCCAACAGTGATAAATAGTTAATAATAAGTTCAGCTGTTCAAGGTCATCACCAGTCCTTCCATCACCTTCTCCCACAAGGTCAGTCTTTCTGAGTCCTTCGTATGGCCAACTCTTTCCTCTCAACTCGATTTTCATGAAATGGTCACTTTTCTGGAGTGAGGTTTCGTGTTGAAATTCCTCGGGTGAGAAGCTCCGTAGAGTGATATTGGTAGTCTCTGCGAGGTTCCAGCTTCACATCAATTCCAGTGGACACCCTGAGAAGTATTCGCTGCAAGCTGACCAGCTTCTCCCTTGGTTGCAACCAGGATACACTGTTGAAAACCTTTCAACATTCCGTTCTGCAGAAACTGTAAGTGTCTTTACGACCAGATTGATTAGGTACTTATTTTCAATCAGTTTGGTCCACCACCAGTTGTAATCTCTCGACTAAGGATCTCAATAATTGTTTAGTATGGAAGTACTGTTTTGGATACAGTAGTTATCCAACACTAATTAATGTGATTGATCAAAATGAAAGAGAAAATGAGTTGAAGACTCGAAGGACCACCCCTAAAGGGGAAAGAACTTTAGCTAGGTTAGATACCTACCTAAAGTGAAATATGCTGTGTGGTGATCAGGTGATAAAGAAGAAAAAACAGAATTTGAATTGATGAAACATCAACAAGAATATAAGTTTATTGAAAAGTTGAAAAGCAGGTTTTGTAATGGTTTTAAATTGAAGATTTCTATTGTTTCCCTAAATGGCCATGTGAAAGATAAGAAAGAAAAAAGGCTTAGCTGTGGGGTGATCAGTCCCAGATGAAAGGTGTTTTCCAGAAGAAAGGCAGGACAGGTAGCTTCCACCAGAAATCAAAGGCAGCTTCCAGGAAGAAAGAAGGTTGAAGAAGAGTACAGGTGGTCCAGCTATTCCAAGTCCAAAATAGGTAGGGTTGGTGCACTATCACACTGCTTTGGAGTTTTTGTGTTCAAGTGCTTCTGGTTTATCACAAAAACACAACTTATTTGGAAAAAGACACACCAAAACTTGGATGTTCTTGGAAAACGGTTGGAGATAGCAGTTTGGCAAGGGAACAATAGAGAAGAGGGTGATGAAAGATGGCTGCCAGCAGAAATCCAGGCTCTGACCAGGGTTGTCCTGAAGGCTCATGCTGCATTGGTAGAAATGTTGGTGTAGTCCAGGAATTACATTGGTGTTATAATACATAAATAATTTTAAAGTTGAAATATGGTGTTTTATAATCAGGCAACAATATGTTGAGGAAAATATACAAGTGAGTATGCATGCAAAAAACAGCAACATCCATGTAGGTGGAAGTAGAAGTAACTAATAAGTTATGGAGACTGATGGCAAAAACTGTTCTATGGTGATAAGGCTGATAACGGTGATGTAGAATTATGAAGAATCTAAAAAGTGAGTTGTTTAATGAAAGGTGGTTTGTGGAAAGGAAAATGAAGTTGATAATGTGGATGGTGGTATTTGAAAGGAGAAAAATGAGCAGCTATTGGTTGTGCATGAAGTAAGTTCGAACAATAATTTTTTTTTGTTATTTGGACGGGGCAAGCTCTTATTCACTTAGACCATAAGTTTGATACAGGATTCCCTTTTCACTTAAGTGCCCGTTTGAAAAACTCTTCTTTCACAAAGCGAAGAATTTTTTCGGGCGTTTCCAGTTGTAATATCTCGACTAAGGATCTCAATAAAAATTTGGTCTTGCAATAATTTGATTGCAAATTTTCATTTATTATTTTTAATTTGTATTACCCTTCCTAATGGTTGGTTAGTCTATCTCTCGGATACACCGCGCGTATCAACGGTCCTCGTAGACCGCGCGTCTCAGATGGTTAACGTGAGAGACCAACAATATTTTATACGAATTAACAAAATAAAGACTGTCAAAGTCTCTCAACAGATAAAGGGATTACCAGAGGGACAGGGCTGATGCATCTTCCTCGCGGAAGAAGTAGCCTGCGGGGTGTGGAAACCCCTGATAAGAACCGAGGGCTCAAGCCTAACAAGACGGGATATGTTTTGAAGAAGTTAGGACGACAATTAATACACGCAGGTTTTCATTAAACCTATTATAAAAATATAGAACATATTTTTTTGATTTTCGGACATTTTTTAATTTTCAAATGTGCATCGGTAACAGAAATGTGCTGAATCCGAATATACCATACATAATCATGGTGCATAACAAAATATTCTTCTGTTGCAGGTGAGCTCAGTGCAGACTGATGATTGAGGTAACCACTGCCGAGCGGTTGGTGAGTCGTGACCAAGTTTCTTGGTAGTTAGCGCCGAAGTTAGCGTGATTAGATGTTTTAGTTGCAACTTGGCAGCTGTACGCTACTGCAACTGACTGTCCAGTTGAATAGTTCAAACGAGGGATTTGAAATTATACGAATACTCGATCCCTACAAATATGCGACACTGCTATCCTTTGGTAATTTCTGACGTATGATTCAAATGCTGATACACCTTGTTGTGCGCATGGAAAAGGAATTCGGGTAGACCGAGCTTGCTGATCACCTGCGTAGAGTCGAGACAGTGGACATCTGTTTCCCTCCTGCCTCTCATCTACCGGTACATATAAGGGCAAATAACTACTATTTGATTTCAAGGAGAGCCGATCCAAACTGGATTTCGCAACCCCCTCCATCTGCAAGCAGATAGATGAAACCCAGAAAACCCTAGAAGGGTGATCGAGGGAGTGGAAGGAACTCACCACACGAGAGCCCTAGGGGAGCTAGTCATGACTATCAGCTCCTCCAGGTACCTGTTTGTATTAACACCACAGGTTAGGCCGAACCTTCTAGCTAAGGTTCTACCAACTAGACAGGTTGGTACCCGAGTTCATAACAGAACTCACATGCCGAGAGACATCTTCAGGGGGCAAGCCCCTGAGGAGGCCATGTCTCCCCTTGTAGCCTTCTTGGTACAAGCCCATGAAGTAGGGTTAAGGGCAGCTCGAACCAAAAGCTTCGGGGCACAACTAGACCCCAAATGAAGCCTACATACCAAATTTCATCAAAATCAGTCAATGCTGACGGCCAAATTTTTATTCGATTTTCGGATTCTACGTACCTTGAAACGTAAACCAACAAATTTTGAGGGGGGTTAAAAAATATGTTTTCTTGGTCGATTCCAAAGGTTCATTACCTATTGAAAATAATAAACCAAAATCAGATTAACTAACCTTGGCCAGGGTTGTCAGCACATTTCGGGGGAGGGGGGGGGATGGAATTTCTGAGTGATGGATTTTATAGGCAGGAGAACTTGAAGTCGTGTCCGTTTAAATGGGCGCTGGGTCTGTAGAGGCTGTGATGACACAATTATTCAATTACATTACTATTGTTGTATCAGGCTGAAGTGAATGACATTGTTATCACAGAATCCAGAGGTGAATAACGCGATGATCTCACTGCACCAGGCTGAGGTGTATGACACCTTGTTTCCAGTGAAATGCTGGAAAGAGGTTCGTTTCTTGGATAAATTACGTTGGGAATATCCAGAATCCAGGATAGGTTAATCAGCGACGGAGGCGGCTTTAGTATTCACGGTGCGGGAACCAACGGGATAGTTATTGTTAGGTGTGTTTAGTGGACGGGGCGGAGGGGGGAGGGGGGGTGATCACATTATATGCTGGTGTGGTTACTCGGAGAGCCGCCTTGCAGGATAATACCTGTTATAATTGTTGGGCATAAAGTGGTATTAGAGAGGTCTGGAGGGACTTGTTACCCGCATTAGAGGGAGGGGGATCACCGACCCGAGCGCCCCCTCGACGGTAGCGGGAGTAATGAAATATCCCCCCACTCACTATCACTTCTTCCCCGCCAGCTCAGGGATACAACGCCCTCTTCTACGATACCCCCATTTCTATACTCTACCGATTCCTGTAACCCCCCCCCCCTCACCCTCTCTCTTGTGTACTCGCTCCAGGCTGTAAAGCCAAAGTATTCAATTGATTACGGTAGTCCCGACCCCCATTAATCCATTTGATCGAGCGGAAGGAGAGAGAGAGAGATAAAGCATTTATTTGTATACCGACTCGATTTTTACATTCATGCATAAATACATTTTTACATTTTGACATTTCCTGTCTTCTTTTTGGCACATAAACATAAAAAACCGTTACGAAAAAACCCAAACGCTTGCATACGAGTCTGCTACACATTAAGACATTTTACGTTTCACTTTCTGAGACCATCTTCCAATTTATAGAGGACCATCCTCTATCTATATACACACAACCCCAACAACTATCCCACTTCTTCCCGCGCCCGCCCTCAGTGGCTTCCCCCCCCCCCTTCACCGCCAGCCAACACAGAGGCTCCCTCTCACCCAACCATAACGTAAAGGCCCCTTTACACTAGAGAGGCTCTCTCTCACTTAACCATAACGTAAAGGCCCCTTTATACTAGAGAGGCTCTCTCTCACTTAACCATAACGTAAAGGCCCCTTTACACTAGAGAGGCTCCCTCTCACCCAACCACAACGTAAAGGCCCCTTTACACTAGAGAGGCTCCCTCTCACCCAACCACAACGTAAAGGCCCCTTTACACTAGAGAGGCTCCCTCTCACCCAACCACAACATAAAGGCCCTTTACACTAGAGAGGCTCCCTCTCACCCAACCACAACGTAAAGGCCCCTTTACACTAGAGAGGCTCCCTCTCACCCAACCACAACGTAAAGGCCCCTTTACACTAGAGAGGCTCCCTCTCACCCAACCACAACGTAAAGGCCCCTTTACACTAGAGAGGCTCCCTCTCACCCAACCACAACATAAAGGCCCTTTACACTAGAGAGGCTCCCTCTCACCCAACCACAACATAAAGGCCCTTTACACTAGAGAGGCTCCCTCTCACCCAACCACAACGTAAAGGCCCCTTTACACTAGAGAGGCTCCCTCTCACCCAACCACAACGTAAAGGCCCCTTTACACTAGAGAGGCTCCCTCTCACCCAACCACAACATAAAGGCCCTTTACACTAGAGAGGCTCCCTCTCACCCAACCACAACGTAAAGGCCCCTTTACACTAGAGAGGCTCCCTCTCACCCAACCACAACGTAAAAGCCTCTTTACACTAGAGAGGTTCCCTCTCACCCAACCACAACGTAAAGGCCATTTACACTAGAGAGGCTCCCTCTCACGCAACCACAACGTAAAGGCCCCTTTACATTAGAGAAGCTCCCTCTCACCCAACCATAACGTAAAGGCCCCTTTACACTAGTCACATATACAGGGTGTAACACTATAAGAACGTCAACCCGAATAATTTCGATTCTGCAACTTTTTTCCGTTCGAAAATGCCTCCTAGAAATTTTCGTTTAACCCTTTGTTTTTCCAAGTTTTTACAATTTTAAGATTTTTTCGTTTTTTTGCCCTTATGTCACTAACACGTCCCTTTGGGACTAATTATACCGTAGGAAAGAGCGTTAAATTTCCCATCTTTCTGTTACAGAATTGAAAAATTTTCAAGTACATAAGAAGAGGGAAAAATTGGCCTGAAGAGTAAAATTTGTCAAATCTTCTAAATTTGAGGTTTTTCAATCGTTTAAAAGAACTAGTAATTATACTCGATTGTTTCCCACTGTAACCCCATAAGTTGACCGAAAAGCTCAGCTTTCCAACGGTATGGTCAGAATCGTTTCCAATATTTTTGTTAGTGGAGAACACCGCACTTGAGTGCGAAAAATCGTGATTTTTGGTTTATTATTTTCAACTAGCTGAAAAGCCTACTAAAAGCAGGCAAAGACTATTCCTCCGACTCTCCTCCCGCCACCAACTCCCTCCGACTCCTCTCGCCTCCGACTTCTCCCGCCCCCAACCCCTCCGACTCCTCTCGCCTCCGACTCCTCCCGCCCCCAACCCCTCCAGCCCACAACTCTCCCTCTGCCACGACCCCTCCGTGCATACGTACGTACGTACGGTTGGCGTTTTATATAATTAGATAATGAACCTTTGGAATCGACCAAGTAATAAACCAAAACTGTTGCCGAAGTGGGTTCAACGCCCGGAAATGTTGCTCCACTCGCAGCAACTATTACCCGGCAACTTCCGGTAATATTGCCCGGCAATGTGGAGCAATGTTGACGGGGTGGGGGTGAGGGAGGGGCGGAGTAGTTGTTGGGGTTGTATGCATATAGATAGAGGATGGTCCCCTATGAATTGGAAGAAAGTAAAACATTAACTGTCCCAATGTGTTGCAGACTCGTATGCAAGCGTTTGGGTTGTTTTTTTTTTTTTTTTTTTGGATTTTGTTATAATATTACAGTATTTAGTTTGCTACCTGCCAATACAGTTTCCGCCTACTAATTCAACCTCTAGATCCTCCTCTTCCTGATTCCCTTATCCAACATAGTTGTCTATTTTACGATCTACTTATCTATTCTAATACGGTATCTTGTTTATTTTCGTTTTCATTTTTTATCTATTTATTTCTTTTTGTTTTTATAATTCTTATCCATAGCCTACCAACTATAGGTACTACCTACCTACCAGATACCTACTTCAATTCACACTCAGTTCGAAGAAACTGGGAGTTGAGGTTGCCCTAATTATTAGGAAATTTGATTACTGGTTACTAAGGACGCAAACTGAGTGCAACTCAAAGAAACGAACAACGATCGCATTTTGGTCAGCTAAAATTTGAACGAAGATTAGGCCTCTTCGCGATTCTCAAACTAGCAGTTTACAAAGGCATTTTAAGCAATGAAAATTGTACTTTAATATTCTCAAAATGGGTTTAATGCCGATGGGAAGCTCAGAACGGCAGTTCATCTTCCTGGTTGATTCTGATTGGAGGAAAAACAACATAATCTAGATCGAGCAATTTAAAAATAACTGCGGCGTGCGTGTGTGGCAGGTAGTTTTCGTGGGAGGCGCCTCTCTTTCCACCAAGTCCAACTAATTGATATGATTCGCGTTCCCAAACTTTCCGACGAAGCGTTTTTAACCTGTGAAATCCTTCCGCCGAAAACTTTCCTATCTAACCCCTAAATATTCCATAACTTGTAACTTGCAACCCCCCCCCCTTCCTTCTCCTCTGAACTGTCGATTTTCTGCCAGTATTTGAGCACGCAATAAAAACGAAGGCTGCGTTTACGAGGAAATTACACTCCTGATGGAAGATGGGGAGTGGGGGGGGGGGTATTGAAGACACCAGAGTCTGCTCATGAATAATTCTCCACTTTGTAGAGTTTACGCTTGGGCGGCAACTTCAAAAGAACGGAGCCTCCCCCGTTTTGCCAAGCAATAATCCAAACGTGGAAGTTGATCGACAGGCCTTTGCGACTACCGCTTCTGGGCGATGGTTTGAGATTTTCGACCCGTGAAAGACAACTTTCGCACAAATCTCAGTTTGTAGTAAAACATGTAAGAGCAGAATAGCAGACTACGGTGCGTGTTACATACTAGTAATTACGTACTCATGTAATGTACGTTTTCTTCAAATTCCTCTCTCTCTCTACTAATTTCTAAAATGAGTAGATTTGCGAGAGGAACGCTCAAAACGCAGCCTTAACTCAAAAATGTCACTCTTTTGATAAAATGTGTAGCGAGGAATATTTGAATTCACCCGCCAGTCGTGCGAATCGTGGTTTCGGTGATAGCTGACCGTCACTGCTGCCAACCTACGACTTGACCTGCAGTTGAGGCTGAGTCAATTAATTAATTTCTCCTCCTCATTATAATTCTTTCTTGCACCGGAAAATCATAATATTGGATTTTGAAGCAGAAACAAATGTATTTCTTTGATTTAAATCGGAAAAGTCTGCAACGTGGAACTTTTTCTCGCCAACATAGAGGATCCGTTGGAAGGCGACACTGAGCCATCTCCATTTTGCTCTCTTTCCCGTTCTACTTTTCTTCCGTCGCTACGGGATCTTTTCTTTTTTCGAAATTTCCTCTATCTTCCGTTTCGAAATTCGAACAATTATAATCGTAAATTCCTGCTGGAAGACTCTTCAGGACCTGGATTCAATCATTGGTTTCCGCCGATCGACCAGGATCTCACGGTCATCTCCTGTGTATCCGACTTGGATCTCATGAATCTTCGTCGCTCTGGGGTATCTGCGCCTCGTAATCGCTATTTCATTCCTTGGACTCCTTTGGAAAGACTTGAGAAGCCCACACAAAGTACCGTACTGGTAAGCCTCTACTTCTCTATATAATCTCCCGAGTTCTGTTTTCCGGAGTTTCTGTCCTACCGTCACTAACCAAAATTACTTTTGGTTGGTCAGTTTCGGGTTTCGGATTTACGAAACACGAATATCTACATGCCTTCTGGGGAGGCCTTTCAACTTGTCTCAAAGAAGTCTCTTTCCCTTCCTGAAAGCTCTTGGAAAATAGCGATAAGTAATAAGAGATAAGTAATAGATTGATAAGTAATAATAGCGATAAGTAATAGATTGAATTGTTTGTTGCATGACGGCCGTCAAAATCAGCAAGGTAACAGAAACAATAGTTAAGGTATTAGTTTGGTACCTACCTACCTATTTTGGTATTTTCGATCTTTTTCTTTACCTAAATTATACCTGTGAAGTCCCTATGCAGGACTCAAATTGAATTTGAGACTGTTCATTAATCTTCATTTCGCTGAGTAAAAGATTCTACTCATTAAAACTTGTTTTATTTCATTATAATTAATTTTCCTTCTTGCAAAATTTTCTGAAGGTTTTACAATAATCTCATATCGTGGGTTAATCCCCAATTTTAGTTCCTACGTCACAAATGACCTATTGCTTCCGAGTCTACCAAGGTAGCGGAAGCTTTGTTTTCACTTTTCAGCCACTAGGTCGTGGTCACATGGTTTTGTTTGCCGATGACATTTCGTTGGTTTCTGCTGGTTCGACTGAAGAGACACTCCAGGATAGTTTAGTACGCTCTGAATCAATTGACAGGGAATCGTGCTCGGCTATTGCTCTCCTTGTGTATGAATGCTGAAAAAACCCAATACCTCAAATAGAATTGTCGTCTTGATAATTCGGTAAACGTTGTGGGATTATTGGTCCACAACCGACTATCCTGGCAAAGCCTCACAGAGATGCTGTCTTCTAAGCTGGCCAGCTGCAACTTTTTGCTTCGACGACTTGCTCATTCTGTTTCACATGAGGTTTTGCTCATGGTATACCATGCTTGTTTTGCCAGTCGATTAATGTACTGTGTGGTCTCATGGGGAAACTCTTATCACGCTGATAGTAAATTCAAAATCCAAAAAAAGGCTGTACGTAAAATGCTAAAGCTGTGTTGGAGTGAGAGCTGTAAGGGGCATTTTTGCGAGCTCAGGATCCTGACGCTCCCTAGCCTGTACGTTTTCCAGTGCGTCATATTTGCGAAGACTAACTTAAATATCCTCCGCAGAGGTTTGGATAACCATCATTATTTTATAAGGAACCGAACCAATCTCTGTCCTTCTCAAGCCAGGTTGACTACGTCAATTAATACGAGCCCTTACCAAATTGGATGTCGACTCTTCAACCACCTGAATCCAGTGGCTAGAGAGCTACCCTTAACCCTAGGGTAATAGACTACGTAAAAATTACGTGATGAGTGGGGAAATGAGACCCCTACAGTCCCCCCTCTCGGCCTTCTTAACTGGGCCTCCACCAGTGCTATCGCTACCTAGCAGTGAAATGACCTATGTGATGTCAAGACCTCATCTCGACTTCTTCCCGTCAGGATCTTGGTTTTCCATAACGCCTACACGTCAAAGATACGTAGTCTACTATTTGTTGAACATTTTTTGGAGTCCCTCACTGCCAACCATAAGTACCTTCTACCTACTAAGGCATTTTTGAAAACGTCAACCCTTCGTTTCCCTTTGGTTGGTAGTTGGGGTTGAAATTTTCAAAAATGCCCTAGTAGGTAGTAGGTACCTATGGTTGGCATGGGAGATCCCTCCCAACAGAAGGGTGATCTATACAGGAAAATATTAAACCTTTGTGAAATAATTTGCAGCGTTTTTCTAGAACATTCATGTTATGAAAAATTCGAGAATGAAGCACACCTTTTCTCCACATCTCAAAATAGCGAGAGATTTCTTTTTTTCTCAAATTCTCATTCATTTTCTCTTTCAAAATATTTCAAGCATAATATATTCATTTCAAAACATTTATTTCATCGAGTGTAATATATTATCCAGAGTAAAAATCGAGTTTTGGATGTGATATAATTCAGGTATTCATAGCTTCTCTTTAGAAAACATTATTTCATATTTGCAGCATATAAACGTAAATACTAAGAAGAATGAGTTTATGTTCGTTTTTTGTTGAATGAATGAAAAATATATGACCATTTTGTGTTGAAAATATGTTTTTCAGTTTCACACGTCATTTTTACGTAGTCTACTAATAACTGTGTGTCAGGGAAGTCTACTACTCTAGGGTTAACTCAATTCAAGTCGGTCATGAAGCATGTTTTGGTTTTCAGAGAACTGTATAGCGTGGAACATTTTTTCGACGTCAACTATCAATGATAAGTGATCTTACTATATGTTTATCCATAATTGGACCATGGTGTCACTAGTGTCACCGAAAACATCTTAGGTATTGCACCGCTGCCCGAAGGTATCACCGGAATAACCAAAATTAAATTGCAATTTTAAATTTATGGACAGAGCTGAATTTTTGAAATAGTTTGGTGAGCTATTGGAAGTCTAAAAATGAAATTATGGCAATAATGTCCAATGAAATCAATGAAAAAATGTTTAAAATTTTCATTCATAATTTTCTTACGAAATAGGTTCAAAAATTCAACTTTGCCCATTAAATTTGAAATTTATTGTAATCAAAATCTAGTTACTCCGGTGATACTTGGGTCAGGTGTGGAATTCCTAAGATGTTTTCGGTGACACTAGTGACTCCATGGTCCAATTTGAGTTAAACTTAGTCTGTTTTTTTTTTCACTTAGATTATCAGTTTTATTTTTCTATCCTTGTATTTTTAATGTTTTATTTAGTTTCACTGCTAATACAATTTAATAACGTTTAATTTAATAATTGATATAACGTGACGTTTGTATTGCCTGCGAAGGCTCTTTACAAATAAAAACTCTTTTGATTTGATTCAAAGTTGAAAAAAAATGTTCGCCAAAATCAAAATTTTCACTAGCGTTTTACGATTTAGACCTTCCTGAATGGTTTCGTGTCTGTTTGCCATGTGTCTTTGTCATTAACTCCTTATAACAGGCATAACTATACGAAGTTATTGTCTGATTTCGATTAAATTATCAGGGATTGTGCGGGTTGGCGTGTAGATGGTCCCCTATGAATATTCCCTCCGGACTGATAATAGCTAAGGTAAAGCACCAAAGGCGGACATGTTAAGGAGAAATGAGCATCTTTCGCCACTGAGAGTTTATAAATTCTAGTTGAGGTCTTGTTTCAACTCATTTTGGTTTATTATTTTCAATAATGAACCTTTGGAATCGACCAAGAAAAAAAAAATTTTAACACCCCCTCAAAATTTGATGGTTTACGTTTCAAGGTACGTAGAATCCAAAAATCGAATAAAAATTTTGCCGTCCGTCCGCCGTCCGCCGTCCGCCGTACGCCGTACGCCGTACGCGGCACTTTTGCCACTTAGCATTGACCGATTTTGATGAAATTTGGTATGTAGGCTCCATTTGGGGTCTAGTTGTGCCCCGAAGCTTTTGGTTGATGTAGGTCACTTCTAAGGGTTCCAAAATCAATTTTGAAATTTTGAAAACGCCCTAACTCAAAAAATTTTGATATAAAGGTATGGGTTTTCCTTCAATTTAAGATTCTATAGAATTTTTGGAATTTTTTGAGACCACGCGGAGCTCTGTAAGACAAACCGTTCGCTCCCTACGAAAATTTAAGGGTTTTTATTGAAATATATATATATATAAATCAAAACACGAGTGTGAATCGCAAAAGAGGCCTAATCTCCGTTCAAATTAGAGCTGACCAAAATGCAATCGATGGTTGGTGATTTTGATTTTTTTTTTTTTTTGATTTTTGATTTTTTTCTTTTTTTTTTCATATTGGATGGTTGGTGATTTTGTAGACGAGTGATCTATATAAAAATAATAAACCATTGTGTAATAATTTGCAGCGTTTTTAGTAGCTTAGACATCTCCTCGACAGCTCGAGGTTGAAAAAGAAAATGTTCTCCAATACCAAAATGTCCGTTACTTTTTTGACCACCCTGAACATTTTTGGTTCCGAGTCTGTCACGAAATGCTTGTAACGGGCAAAACTACACAAAGTTACGGTCCGATTTCTATATTTTCAGACATCGTGGGATGTAGATGATCCCTATCAAAATCATTGCTTCCCGATTTGTACATCGAAAATTGCGATTTTAAATGAAATGCCTCGCTAAGAATTTCCGTCAAAAAAAAAAGAAAGAAAACAGTGATGAGAAGACGCCTTTCACTGTCGTGAGAAATCATCACATCGTCAGACGGCAACACCAATGGATAATTGAACCTGATCTGAGAGTCCCAGTTGGCTGGAAGGAAAGTACTCACTTGTTGAATGGAGTTGATACGCCGTTGGGCACATTACACCGCTCACAATTAGTTCTCCCCGTCTTCGTCAGACCTGGCGGCGTTTTGTTTACTCATGAAATTGATGTTGGTTCTTCAGGATCCCAATTCTCTCCGAGGTTTCTTGGTCCAGCCGCCCTCTTTAATTTCTTCTCGAATATTCTCGAATCCCAGAATAATCAATGAACAAAAATTGTCCTACTAGGCCTCTGCAGTCAACCTTCAACCTCCCGCTATTACTTTTCTCCACCCCTTCTGATAGAAGCAGAGAGGATTGCAACCTTCCGGTTAATGCTCTCTAATTCTATTAGACTTTTTTTAAAATATTCTTTATTCCACGAAATATAACTTATTAACAAAATTATTTTATATGTGACATTCAGCAAAATAACTTGAGTAATTGTTTAGCAAACATTTTTTAGTTTTCGCCAAAATTTTCGTAACAACAAACAAAAGGATGAGTTCGTAATTTCTCGTGAAAAAACCGTCCTGTCTACTTGAAAATCTTTTTTCGATTATCTTGGAAAAAGGTTTTTAAATAAAAAGGGTGGTTTTGCCCTTAAAAAATGCAATTTTCCTTTTAAAAAAGTTCATTTTTCGTCGATAATTTGATAAAAATGCAGTAAAATCAAGAAACGTAACATCACCACCTGATTCAGCGTAAAAAAATACTAAAATACCATGTGTCACACTTAGGTACTTCGTACATGCACATTTTGACACAACCTTGCGGCTGCGCATCTTTGAGCGCGCACTGAGCGGGTTGCGCGCAATATAAAAAATCGGTTGAGGGGTGAAATGTTCATGAAATTTCACGTAGAATCCGAGTCTGCAATAAAAAATGGGGGGTCTCATTTGAAAAAACGAAGTTGGTGTGCGTTGCGCACGATTACGCACGTGCGCAATGTGCACCGTGGTTATATTTGAGATCCTTGGGAAAAATCATGAAGATTTAAAAAGAAAAAAGGTTTACCACTACCGGACGATTTTAGCAGGGGGAACGTTTTCGGGGACACCCTGTATATGACACATAGACTGACTGAAAGACACGGAACCAAAAAATTGTTCAGGAAACCTAAAATGAAAGAGAAAATTTTGATTTTGAAGAACATTTTTCTTCACATTAACTTGGAAAGTAAAAACAATGCTTCCGCTACCTTGAGTGACCCGGAAGCAAAATGGGGTCGACTGAGCCGTTGTTTTGATCACATCGGCGTCTCGCTGGATCGTAATCTCGAGGGGTTAGTCTGGCTGGATTATAGTAATGGGATTGTGGTCTCGCAGGGCTGTAATCTCGCAATATAGAATTATAGACGTATCAATATGGACTATAATAGAGGGACGGAATTACTGGTATATTGGAATACAATATTCAACTGGGAACAAACTTGTCTAAATGTCGCGAATAAGAAACGAAACAACATTCAGTCACCATCTCATTACGTCTCTTAACATCCATATTGCTTCCATATACTAAATTGTAAGTACCTGGGAATTATTTTTGATGGAAATTTGAAATTAAGAATCATATTTCATCATTGGTTAATAAGTTGCGAAAGTTGTTTTTCGTCTTTAAAACTATTAGAAACTTCTTAACAAAAAAACAGTCACGAACTGTGGATTACGGTCTTGCATTCTCCGTAATTAAATATGGCATAACCGTTTGGGGTGGGACATGCAAAACACACCTAATTGCTCTGCAAACTGTTCAAAATGCATTGTTGAAAATATTACTTAACCAACCCTGCAGGTACCCCACTGCCAGACTTTATGCTGAATTCGATGTATTTACTGTGAAAAAATGTGTTTTTGCTTCAATCTTGTATTCTTGTCTACAAAAGGGACATTAGGTCTGAACATGCTTGTAACATTGCCTCTGGCGGAACTGCTTTGGCTCCCAATATATTGTGAAGAAACACAACACAAATGAGATAAACAACAAGTGTATTGAACCTTATTTCAATTCACAAAAACACAACAACCAACTTTTCTATCCGGTCAACAACTAACAAAACTCGAATTAAACATGTGTGCAGGGATCAGTGTAGTTTCCTACCACTACAATGTCACTACCACGTTGCCGTACTGAATTTTATCGAAGAAATTCTTATATCTTGCTGTGTCAATTGATCGGGATTGTGGTCAAATAGAAATATACACCTTCTTCGCCGAGCTTTCGGTAAATTTAAAAACCTTCTTCAGGGCCTATAAAACAAAACAATATTCACCCATAATATAATAAATAATAAACTCTAACAATCTTTTTAGTATAAAAACAACAAAATATGAATCGACAACAAATAAAACCTAATAATCAATATAATAACAGATTTCACTTACTCGAAGGATGTTTATTTAGCGATACCACCAAACGTCGATAAGTAAAGAGAGGGTGGAGACGCCACTACAAATAAACAAGTAGGTAGGTATACATAGTTTAGAGTTTAAAATTATTGTCTTAGATATAATATAAATTAAGCTAGATTAATTGCAAAATACGGCCAATTGAAAAAGGTTTCTAATAAGTTTAGTAAAAAAGCAGTAGTAGTAAAGCAGCAGTAGTAGCAGTAATAGTTTATTGAATAAGTTTAGTTCAATACGGTTGAGGCAGTTGTGTCAATCTTTATGACTTAAATAAATATCTTACCCATAATTATAGTAGATAAATTTACGGAAAAATGAAAAAATTAATTAAAAACACCGGCTTTTTAGTACAGAACAATAGAACAACAAAAACGCAATGACTCCAGCTCACAGAGAATAATAACTTTGATGACAATGATAACAGGTAACAATAGTAACTTCCTCTTCACTTTTTTATTTTATAGCCAGTAGGAAGTATCAATCAAACGAAGACCGCGTCCTAATAAACAAACTAAATTCAAATGGAACAATTTTATACGGCTACTAATAAACAGTGTGTGAGGATCATCACAGTGCGTGTCTTCATGTACCAATTCAACGGTCTAAGTCACAAGGCTCTATAGTCATACATTTCACACGTATAAGGCTTCCCACTAGTGCGTGTCTTCATGTGCCGTCTCGACCCTTTCAGTTGCGGTATTCAGTAATCCAAAAATCTATCGTAGGGATATAGCCCATCCTCGGCGTGAAATTCTTATATCGCTGCTGTGAACTTTTTTTGCCACCACAAGATATATGTGTCCAGTTTTTGTAGTGTTTTTGAATTAAAGAAGTGTTTGTCGGTATTTTTTTCGAGTTTGGTGTGCGTATGATTTAAATTTACTGTTTTAAAGAGAGTGGGTATACATATTGTATAGCATATTTATTGAATGTGTGGTATATTCGGACTTAATAATTTGTATAACTTTAATTCGAAATTTTGTCTCAAAACAAAAAAAAATGTTTTAATATGACTTACCAAGACTCCGCCAGGGGACACAAGTTCGTAAGAACTTAATAGCCTCATTTTATTTTTTTTTTCATAAAACTTTGTTTTCTATCCTATTCTTTGTATCAATGTTTTATTTTTGATTGCCAAATAAACAAATACTAAGGTCGTGGAAGCTTTGTTTTCACTTTTCAAGGTTGAAAAAAAAAAGTTTTCCAAAATAAAAACTTCACTCGCGTTTTACGTCTTCCTGAACAATTTTGATTTCGTTTCTGTCATGGAATCAGTGTAAAGAGCGAAACTTCCACATTTTTCTTCCGAATTCGAAGAACTCTTCAGGGATTTATGGTTGGCGTGTAGATGGTCCCCTATGAAACGCATTGCTCTCCGATCGATAGTAAACCTTATAGCAGCCGTAACTTCTACATTTTCCTCCCGATATTGATGGAATTTCCAGGGATTATGTGGGTCGACGTGTAGATGGTCCCCTCTGAGAGTAGTGCATGGTACTTATGATGTTGTGAGATTAGCTACTGTGCATCGAATCATCTAGGTAGTAGTAAAGTAAGTAAAGTAAACCACCATTTCAGGTTGAATTTTCGTCCGACTCGACGAGGGGGGCGATGAGAGCCTCGGCCGCCGAAAAACGCACGCTGAGCCTTGAACCCACGACCCCCCCAGAAGTCGGTTCAAAGTCCACCGCCAAACAACGACGCCCCAACGACCGTAGCCACACGGACCCCCCTCATCTAGGTGTATACATTTTACGGATACAAGGAAGCTATGTATGACAACCTCTTGGCTGACTTTTGGTTTATTATTTTCAATAATAAACCTTTGGAGTCGACCAAGAAAAAATCGTATATTTTTACTTTTTTCGATATAAAGGTATTGTTTTTCCATCAATTGAAGATAGTAAGTATAGAATTGTTAGAATTTTTGAGACCACCCGGAGCCCTGTAGGACAAACCGTTCGTTCCCTACGAGAATTTAAAGGTTGGACTTACGATAAATCATAAACACGAGTGTGAATCGCAAAATAGGCGTGCTCTCCATTCAAATGTTAGCAGACCGAAATGCGATCGATGTTTTTCTTCAAGTTGGTTGGTGGTAACAATGGCAAAGTCGTGTTCTTTGCAGATGAGTGATCTGTATAGAAAAATAACAAACCTTTGTGTAATAATTTGCAGCGTTTTTTTTTCAGTTAAATTCATTTTGGAACATTCTAAAACAATTCCTAAAGTTTTTAAAAAAATCATAAATGTATAATACGGGCTCAGCACGCTTCCAGTGTAACTAGGACTAGGTTTTGCAGTAAACATTGCTTCATTGCAGTGTGCTTCCGTAAAGTGTAGTATTCCTAGATGGGTTCAGTTTTAAAATGTTCAATTGCAATAAATAAATCAGGGTAAAAAAAACTTGGTTTTCAAACTGCTTCCATCGTTTGTAACTCAAATGCCAGCTCGAGAGCGACAGCCCCGTCTCATTTGCTGAAGTTTTTTTTTTTGAAGTTCGACCTCGCAGATTGGAAAAAGAGTTTCTGCGTTAGTTCAATCACTGAATGTGTTATTCGCAAATAGCGATTCATTTATCACGAGCAAACCTCCTCGGTGTTTGTTCAAGACTGACCGGTCAACGGAGAGCCGAATCGAATCGTGAAGCTTTAGATTTTAGTTGTGCGACGCAGAGAACTCTGTTGATGAAAAAAGTCAGTTCATGCAGCATGAGTTAACGAAGGGATTTTCAAAGAAATATTTGAAGCTATGGTTGAGAAAATCGAGATATTAGCGATATGACAGAGTCGCCATGTGGGTGTGGCACATAGCACGAATAGTTAGAATTATACGATCAACCCCTTGGTTAAAATATTTTTTTAAAACTCAAAAAATGCTCTCCTCGTCACCCTGTACTTATAGAGTTGGTACTCAAACGAATATTGTTACTTTTTTTCAGTATACCAAACCAACATACTGTATGCACTTCACAGTAGGGTGTCCTTTATTTTACCGAAAAAAAGAATTCCCAAATTTTTCAACTCATGCCCTTTGAATCCTTTTTACATGAAATTTTTTCCTGATAGGACATCGTTAACCCGTGCCGAATTAACTTTGAACTTGCCGTATATGTAAATATGGGATATATGTGTCGCAGAATAGGATCCATTGTGGATTGTTGAGGGCCGCACGGTGCCATGGCATGAAGTTCCGACTGTGTCCGACCGTAAGAAGATTCATAGAGAAGAATAAGAAGAACATTATTCTTGTACTTTTTGCTCGTGGCTTGGTTTCACTTTTGCTAATTCAAATCCTTTGTTCATTTCTCGATTGTTTCTACTAAACATAAAGTTACCTTCAGTGAAATTTAATTTTCAATTATAATATTCATCATGTCTGACTATAATTCGACATATGAAATCCTTCTTTTTCGAGTGAAATTCATAATTTTTTCAACCAATTTCATAATTATGTCAACCAATTTCATAATTTTTTTTTCAACCAATTACATTATTTTTTCAACCAATTTCATAGTTTTGGTTTATTATTTTCCACTAGGTGAAAAGTCTGCTAAATGCAGGCAAAAACAAATCTTAGATAATATATCGATACCTTGAAGCACAAAAGTGTTATTCCCACCCATACTCCACATTTTAAATTTCAGAAAAACTCAAATATTAGGAGAGGGATATTACACTGAGTCATACACTTCACACATTTTATCCCACTTCACACAATTTTATCCCGCGAGATAGCAATCTCTCCGAACCCCCCCCCCCCCCACGATTCCTTACTTAGCATGGACCGATTTCGATGAAAATTGGTATGTGGGCTCCATTTGGGTCTAGTTGTGCCCCGAAGGTTTTGGTTGATGTAGGTCTCTTCTATGGGTTGAAAAATAAGGCTTGACATTTTGAAAACGCCCTAGCTCAAAACAATAGGTATTGTTTTTCTATCAATTTAAGATAGTATTGAATTTTTAGGGACCAACCGTTCCTCCCTACGCGAACTTAAGGATTGGACTTACACGAACGATAAACCAGAACCACGAGCGTGAATCGCAAAAGAGGCCTTTTCTCCGTTCAAATTTTAGCTGACCGAAATACGATCGATGTTTTTCTTCGTGTTGGTTGGTGGTAACTATGGCAAAGCCGTGTTCGTTGCAGACGAGTGATCTATATAGAAAAATAATAAATCTTTGTGTAATAATTTGCAGCGTTTTCAGTTCCAGATAGGATAGAGGGTAAATAACTTTGAAGAGCTACCGTGCCGCAGGAAATTCAAAAAACTCCGAGAAAATCAATAATTTTCTCGGTATTATTGACCGAGAAAAACTGATTGATCCACTCACCTTACAATTTTAGAACTACTGGCTAATGGATCTTGTTGCAGCGGTGCTCTTCCACTCACTAGAACTCCTTTTCCTTCCCATTAACAAGCACTCAATTTCGGAATGACTCTTGAAGATGAGAGGAGGGGTTTTTGACCGACTTCAACGCGCCGAAGGCGCGCGAAAGAGGAGGTACTCAATTCGGGTTGTCGTGGGACGACGATTTTTTTTTTTTTTTTTTTTTTTTTTTTTTTTTTGTATGTCTGAACACCTTGCATTTCTTTATTCTGGTACCAATCTGTCTGATTCGTTTCGAAATTAGTTCTACCAGTATCCGTGGTGGTCCCATTTCAAACAGATTTCATTTTGCTATGTTAAAAGTATCGAAAATTTGTGAAAGAAGTTGAAAAACGTGGTTCACGTTTTCGGGAATATTGGTCCGCATTCACTCTTCTTGCCCTGTGACTTCCGACTGAGTCGATGGAGGACCACTTGTGTATAGTCAAATTGAAGGTCTGATTGTAAGCTTTAAAATGATATACTATACGAGGGGGTCCGATAACTAAAAGGTGCTGCGGGGGATGGGAAACGGGGAAATTATAGTGGGTTATTCGCTCAGAACCTGCATGAGCCATATTAAACGTGTTTATGATTGCTCGAGTATGTGAGTTTTCCTACCAAATATGAAGGATAATCATAGTACTGTTAGTTAGGTATTCAACCAAGTGGCTGTAGCACATAGCTCCCCCATCATTAAAAACATGATAGGGTAGGTAATAGTAAAGGAGATCGTCAGAACTGCATAGTGCCCTAAAATAGTATAGTATGATACAGAGAGATATAGTCTAGTTGGGTGATGAGTGAGTATTCTACCAAGTGGGAGTAGCACATAGCTCCATCGTCATTTATAATATAGTTGGGTATCTCATGGTATAGAAGATTGTCGGAATTGAATAGTGCCGTACCAAATATGAGGTATATAGTAAAACTAGGTGATGAGAGGGTATTCTACCAAGTGGCTGTTGCACATAGCTCCCTCGTCATTTATAATAAAGTTGGGTATCTCATGGTATAGGAGATTGTCGGAATTGAATAGTGCCGTACCAAATATGAGATATGTAGTACAATTTGGTGATGAAAGGGTATTCAACCAAGTGGGTATTGCACATAGCTTCCTCATCACTAATAACATGATTGGGTAGGTAATAGTAAAGGAGATCGTCAGAAGTGCATAGTGCCGTACCAAATATGAGGTATATGGTAAAACTAGGTGATGAGAGGGTATTCTACCAAGTGGCTGTAGCACATAGCTCCCTCATCACTAATAACATGATTGGGTAGGTAATAGTAAAGGAGATCGTCAGAACTGCATAATGCCCTACCATAGTATAGTAAGATACAGAGAGATATAGTCCGGTTGGGTGATGAGTGAGTATTCTACCAAGTGGGAGTTGCACATAGCTCCATCGTCATTTATAATATAGTTGGGTATCTCATGGTATAGAAGATTGTCGGAATTGAATAGTGCCGTACCAAATATGAGGTATATAGTAAAACTAGGTGATGAGAGGGTATTCTACCAAGTGGCTGTAGCACATAGCTCCCTCGTCATTTATAATAAATTTGGGTATCTAATGGTATAGGAGATCGATCTAGGAAATAGATCTACGTTCCGAAAACTGATCGAAAAACTGCGGGTAAATTAATTTCAAATTTATATTGAGGACCACAAAAAAGTGAAAAATAAAAAATAATATAAATTGGAAAAATAATAAAATAAAAACCTTTTTAACAAAAAAATGGACCGACCTCAAAAATGATGTCCGTTAACACCAAAAAAGGAAAAATAATAATCTCAGCGAAAACATACTTATGTAGTAGGTTGTTGAACATAGATACCTATCTAGTCAACAGATGGTATGTTGGAATACCAACACTTATTTGTAGTGTGATTCACACTTATTGTCACACTCATATCCTCCATCATATGATAGCAGTGACATACTACCGTATGCGTAGGTAGGTACGCATTGAAGTCGCCGTCGTGCCCATCTGTAGACACAAACGTCTTCTAGATCTTCTACTTACCAACATATTACTCTTTTTCGCAAATATACATACCTCCAATACTACAAACATGCTTCCACACCGAGCATGAATGAAAATTCAGTTCGTTCAAGAATGTGGGAAGTTATGAACGTTAATTAGGTAACAACGCTTCTGAAGGTATGTAGCTACATTACAATATGTCCTCCAATATAATAAACAGTCTCATATAATAATAAAGTCTCAAAATACTCGTCACAACTATTCCTAGGGAGGTTCACACTTACTATCATACTCATGTGGCAGAAGAGATTTACAAGGTACCTGATAGTTTGGGGACACATTTTAACTCAATGGTACATTCTTTTGTAATGCTAACCAGATCATCGAAGGAAGGTGCTTAGTTTGTGTCTACAGATGGGCACGACGGCGACTTTAATGCTTACCTACCTACGCATACGGTAGTATGTCACTGCTATCATATGATGGAGGATATGAGTGTGACAATAAGTGTGAATCACACTACAAATAAGTGTTGGTATTCCAACATACCATCTGTTGACTAGATAGGTATCTATGTTCAACAACCTACTACATAAGTATGTTTTCGCTGAGATTATTATTTTTCCTTTTTTGGTGTTAACGGACATCATTTTTGAGGTCGGTCCATTTTTTTTTGGGAGAAGTGCTAAGACAGTACGATTTTCCTTTCAATAGAATTCCTACCCCTCTCCACTTACAAAATCATCCTCTCACCCATCGCTTCTGACTCCCATTTGTACATATAACCAGCTTCAACTGCATTCCATTTCTTGGTAAATTTTCAAGTGAAGCTAAAATAAGTCACTCCTCCACTCATCTATCTACCCTTGTGGCTCAATGTTCTCGTCCTTGTTCAATCCTCAATTTGAACTTGTACGTTGTAGCCCACAAACAACTCAAAACTGTATTTGTTGGCAGGTGATAAGCTATGTATGCACATGTGAAAACACAATCCACGGATGGCTCCAATGAAGTTAACAGGACCCATTATTAACTCGTTTCGAGGGTTTATTTTAGCACTTTATCAGCGAAAAAATGAAAGTGCGTGTAGGAAAAGTGGGCCACAGAGGGGAAGGAGAACATACCAATTAATTCGGTCACCTGAGTCGATAGCGGTAAGTGTCACGGGGAGCGCTGGAGGGCAGGTTTCGCCCACTCAGTATTCCAGCTAGGCGACCCTAGAGAGCGCTCAACGTTGTTGATTGTGGTGAATTCAGTGTAATCAGCCGTCTGGAGCAATTGCTGTGTTTAGGCAAATTCGAGTCTCTGATGTTATTCAGGCGGGAAGCTCCCCTCAATTGATTCGACTTGGGGCTTTAACCTCCCCTTCATTTCCCCTTTTCCTTACAAGTTTCCCTATGTCCACCATTTGCCCCTAATCTCTCCTAACCTGATTTCAGGATTATCGGTGTTCATTGCCACTCGAGAGGGAATAAATTGTAGGTTAGTAGGACCGCCCGTGAATCACGGGTCACGGACCATAATTAGGTACCTATTCTATGCCGTCAACGATTGTCGTGCGGTTGTTGGTGCTGGTCAGTAGTGGCCGTCTCATCAGTTCAGTAATCTGCCGATTCAGTAATCTCCGCTGGTCAGAAATTGCCATCCGGGATCAACTCCCGGCTAACTAAGGAAAAAAGAGTTTAGCGAAAACTAAATGTTTAATTTTTTGGGTCACCGAGCAGCCTAGACAAATAAACTAAATATTTTATTATTTTCATTATTCAGCCATCGTGTTCGTCCATATTGGTCTATTTGGAGAAATAAATGAGAATTCAGAGCAATATGCCCGGGAAGAGTTGACCCAATTCCAAGTTTTTTCCATCAGGGCCAAGTTTAGTTCTGATAGTTGTACGGAGTATTACTGTTTTCCCAATTCTTCAAAAAACAAAATTATTGACTGCCTGAAGCAATAAGATTCACAACTTTCACTTTTTTTTCTCGATTTCATTGAGCGTTTAGGAGACAACGAGTTTTGCACTGATTGGTCCTCTATCGATGTCATTCTTTTGTCCAACATAGAATGGACCTACCAACCTAATTTTGAGGAGGTCCCACAGTAAGATTTGGGCGTCCTTATGCTTCTGGGGTGAAGGAGGACAGCACTCAACCGAGAATTAAAACGTCTGCCAAATGGGTGCGGCTCATAGCTTCCTCGTAACCATAACCCGATTGTATAGATAATCCGATGCCTAGTAGTTAATCTCAAAACATCAATCTCTAAGTACCTCGCGCTAACCTTATAGGGGACTCTACACGCCACCCCGCACAATCTCTGAATATTGTTGGCAAATGTAATCTTGACCGGAGCCCACCTGATGGGTTACATCTTAGTGCAACGCTGAGGCGAGTGAACGGGATAGCAATGTCGTCTGTAGTTCTTGTATTGAAACAATGGGCACTGGACATACTAATCAAATTCGCGAGTTGCATTTCGCTAGAAATGGCTTTTGACAAGGTCTGGCATGATGGACTGAATTACAAACTCAGAAAATTACTGCCGGCAAAACATGCGGAATTATTGCAATTCTATCTATCTGATTGATACTTCAGAGTAAAGCATGATGACGCTTACTCGGAAGCACACAGAATACATGCTGGTGTGCCCCAAGGAAGTGTACTTGGCCCAATCTTGTACGTCCTGTTCACTAGCGACCTACCAGAACGAAAAGAGAGCATGATAGCAACATTCGCTGACGACACAGCTGTGCTTGCTGTCGGAGAAACAAACCCCGTCATGATACCTAGACTCAGAAGATATCTCGAGCAACTCCAACACTGGACATCCACATGGAGGATCAGGTTGAATGAAACGAACCCTGTTCTTGTCGATTTTACCAACCGCAAGCTTGAATATATTCCAGTTTATCTAAACAGCGAGACTGTACCACACGATAACAAAGCCAAGTATCTTGGAATCACCCTAGATGCTAAATTGAGATGGAAATCTCACGTTAAGAATAAGAAGGCAGAACTTTGACTCAAATTCAGGAAAATGTACTGGTTGATGGGTCAATGCTCCAAAATGTCGATCCAGAATAAATTAATAATAATAATAATAGTTTTATTTGCCATATAACAAAAACATTGCAGTGACGATAGTTAACATTTGTAAAGCCTAATATCAACAATAAAACAATGTGAATATTAACAATAAAACAGTGAAGCAACAAAACAGTGATAAAAGGAGAGGGAAAATGTGAAATTTGAAATGTAAAATGAGAAAACAAAAAAAATAAATAAAAAGCCACCCATGCACAAAGGCAGCTAAGCCCGGCCAGGGGATACCCAGCCGGGCCCGGACCCACCCACCATGGCGGTCCCCGACATATGCCCATAGGGGCAATGGCAGAAAACCAGACAAGGGGGCCGCCCCCGGGCCGACCAGGACACCCCGACCGGGACAAACAGCCAAACGCCCATGAACATGGGTGACTAGAGTGGAAAAGCAAAATGACTAGTAATTGATTATAATTAGTGACTAGATAAATATTAAAAGAATACATGAGGTAAACACAAAGAACCACTCACAAAACAATATAACATACAACATTAATATTCAAAAATCCCCATCCTAATATCACAGCAAAATTTACAAGAATCACAAGTGTATCACAAAGTTAAAGGCTAAACATAAATTATTATAAGCTGAACTGACTGAGTACTTTTATTAATATTCCTCAGGCAGCAGCATAAGTCATAAATAAATTGACAAAAAAACTTAATAATAAATAAAACATAAATTCAGGACTAAAATCTATTATTGCACTGCTTACTCATCATATCGAAATACTCGTCAAAATTGAAAGGTGCCATAGATGTTAGGAGTTTTTTGCAAATATTTTTAAATCTATTTAAACTTGAGGCTTTTATGTCTTCAGGAAGGACGTTATAGAATTTTAGACACCACCAGCCCATTGAGTTTCGGGCTGCACTAATCCTACACTGGGGCACCGAAAACAAATGTGCGCCGCGAGTACTGTATGAGTGGGAGGGCTTCGCAAAAGTTTCGGGGTGTTTGGCGACATACATCAGGCACTCATATATGTTTTGGCCTGGAAGAGTGAGAACCCCCAAATCCACGAAAATACTCTTGCAATCAGCGCGATAGCCAGCTCGAGCAACAGCACGAATGGCTCTGCGCTGACTAACAAACACAACTGCAGCAGACGGCGAGTGACCCCAACTGAGTAAGCAATATTTCATCCTACTATGGAATATGGCATGATATGCACAGACTACGGAGTTTCTTGGCAAGTGGTCGTGTAGTCTTCGCAATAAAAAGGTAATGCTATTCAGCGATTTCACTAGTTTCTCGCAATGTATCCCCCAATTCAGTTTTGGATCCAAATGAACTCCCAGTACACTTATATTGTTGGGGTTTTTCATTAAAATCTGAGAGGTCCCTCAAGCCAAAAAACATAAATTGCGTTTTGCCATCATTAAAACTAATTCATTCATGGTAAACCATTCAGTTATAACCCTGACAGTATCCAAGCTTTTTAGTTTCAAGGTAGATGCATCTCTATCGCTAGACAATGATGTAGAATCATCCGCAAATAGAATATTGAAATTTTTACAGTATTGCGGGAGATCATTGATAAATATTAAGAATAAAGTAGGCCCAAGCACACTGCCCTGGATCACAGATAAATTACCCAAACTTTTGTATTTTGAGAGGACATTTTTCAAGCGCACAGCCTCGCGAGAAAATTTATATTTCTTAAGCTTGCCCAGTAACAATTCGTGAGAAACACAGTCGAAACATTTTGCGACATCAACGCAAACTGCCGAAGCAAAGTTTTTTACTAAGAAGTCGTCCAAAATATGGGTCGTTAGTGACAAAATAGCATCATCAGTGGACCGTGACGATCGGAATCCAAACTGACTGTCTGCAAAAAGACAATTTTCCTCAAAGAAAAAACTAATTTGTTTATTGATGGCTTTTGGTTTATTATTTTCAATAATGAACCTTTGGAATCGACCAAGAAAAAAAAAAATTTAACACCCCCTCAAAATTTGATGGTTTACGTTTCAAGGTACGTAGAATCCAAAAATCGAATAAAAATTTGGCCCGCCGTCCGCCGTACGCCGTCCGCCGTACGCCGTCCGCCGTCCGCCGTACGCCGTACGCAGCACTTTTGCCACTTAGCATTGACCGATTTTGATGAAATTTGGTATGTAGGCTCCATTTGGGGTCTAGTTGTGCCCCGAAGCTTTTGGTTGATGTAGGTCACTCCTAAGGGTTCCAAAATCAATTTTGAAATTTTGAAAACGCCCTAACTCAAAAATTTTCGATATAAAGGTATTGTTTTTCCTCCAAATTAAGATTCTATAGAATTTTTAGAATTTTTTGAAACCACGCGGAGCTCTGTAGGACAAACCGTTCGCTCCCTACGAAAATTTAAGGGTTTATATTGAAATATATATATATATAAATCAAAACACGAGTGTGAATCGCAAAAGAGGCCTAATCTCCGTTCAAATTAGAGCTGACCGAAATGCGATCAATGGTTGGTGATTTTGATTTATTTTTTTTAATTTTTTTTTTATTTTTTTATTATTTTTTTTTTTATTTATTTATTTTTTTTTTTCATTCTTCTCTTCATATTGGATGGTTGGTGATTTTGTAGACGAGTGATCTATATAAAAATAATAAACCGTTGTGTAATAATTTGCAGCGTTTTTCCAGACGTAATGAATGACTCATCAACCTCAATTCTTCGATACGTTTCTGAAAACGTTTGATGTTCAACTCAAAACGGTGGGGAGGGAGCAAACTTGAATCTATTCTTCTACGACCCTGAAAAAAAAACTTGTTCGCCCCAAGCAGCCATATTTCGATGAAACACACACAAAAAACATCCCCTTCAAATCAGTAAAAAACGCTAGGAAAAAAATTTAGTTCCGAAACTACGAATAAAAGATAACAAGATAATAAAAACTGAATTTTCAGTTGAACTGAACTAAATTAGTTTTAGTTTCAACTAAAAACTGAAACTCTTAGTTTCAGTTCAACTTTCGAAACTAACTTTTGGAACTGAATTACTTTTAGTTTCCAAACTGTTCGACAGTTTTAACTGTTGAAACTGAAACTAATTTTGTTCAAACATTTTAAACTGTCGAACAGTTTGGAAACTAAAACTAATTCAGTTCCAAAAGTTAGTTTTGAAGTTGCGAATAAAAACTAAAGTAGTTTCATCTTTTATTCGTAGTTTCAGAACTAAAAATGAAACTAAATTTTTTTCCACGCATTTTTTACTGATTTGAAGGGGAACGATATATGGCTGCTGGGGGCGAACAAGTTCTTTTTTTCAGGGTCTTAGAAGAATAGATTCAAGTTTGCTCCCTCCCCACCGTTTTGAGTTGAACATCAAACGTTTTCAGAAACGTATCGAGGAATTGATGTTGATGAGTCATTCATTACGTCTGGAGGAAAACAATGAATGTTTTATTGGATTGACAAAAGTGTTCGAAAACGCTGCAAATTATTACACAATGGTTTATTATTTTTCTATAGATCACTCGTCTACAAAATCACCAACCATCGATCGCATTTCGGTCAGCTCTAATTTGAACGGAGATTAGGCCTCTTTTGCGATTCACACTCGTGTTTTGATTTATATATATACATTTCAAAATAAACACTTAAATTTTCGTAGGGAGCGAACGGTTTGTCCTACAGAGCTCCGCGTGGTCTCAAAAAAATTTAAAAATTCTATAGAATCTTAAATTGAAGGAAAAACAATACCTTTATACCAGATTTTTTTTGAGTTAGGGCGTTTTAAAAATTTCAAAATTGATTTTGGAACCCTTAGGAGTGACCTACATCAACCAAAAGCTTCGGGGCACAACTAGACCTCAAATAGAGCCTACATACCAAATTTCATCAAAATCGGTCAATGCTAAGTGGGGAAAGTGCCGCGTACGGCGGACGGACGGCCAAATTTTTATTCGATTTTTGGATTTTACGTACCTTGAAACGTAAACCATCAAATTTTGAGGGGGTGTTAAAATTTTTTTTTTCTTGGTCGATTCCAAAGGTTCTTTATTGAAAATAATATTGGTTTATTATATATTATATTATATTATATTAATAATATTGATGGCTTTTTCGAAAATTTTAGATAAAACTGGCAATTTGGATATAGGACGAAAATGGTTCAAGTACTCAACGCTACCTTTTTTATGGAGTGGGATGACTTCTGCTATTTTTAGGACTGAGGGGAAACTAGAGGAGTTTATAGATTCGTTAATCAGATGAGTTAAAGGGTACACTAAGGCCAGAGATCCATATTTGATAATCTTGGAACTTAGCCCTAAATAATCACAGCCATTACTATTTTGTAGTTTTGAGACAATCTCGAATATTTCATGAGGCTTTACGGAATCAAATTGGAATGATGGCGTACCTTCAGGAACTTTAAAACTTAGAGGATCTCCACTCGCTGCAGCCAGCTGACTAACGGTATTTTTAGCAATTTCGCAGAAAAAATCGTTGAAATTGTCCGGAGAAAAATTTGACTGATCAGTCTCAGAGCGCAAGTTACGATTTTGATTTATGATGTTCCACATCTTTCTGGAAGGATTAACTGAAGAGAACATATCCTTACTATTTTGGTTAATTTTTGCCAACTTAATAGCCTTTTTATAGCTATTTCGCAAAAGTACATACCTATCGTGATCCTTTTGATTACCCGTCTCCTCCCAGACTTCCTTCAACAAGTTTACATTCCTCAAAATAGAATTTAGCTCATTGGAGAACCAAGGCTTATGTTTATGTCGCCCTTTTGTATACTTCCATGTGACAATTGGGAAAACAATCTTCGCAACTTCTGCAAGTGTATGGGCAAAACATGACCACCTATCATCAATGGAAATAGTACAGTCATATACAAAATCCCAATCTACATGAAACAAACTGCATTCGAACAAGTCAAGTTTCTTTTTTGAAACAGGGCGTGAAGTAGTACGGCCAGGGTTTTTTTTTAATACTTCATGAGAAGCCAGATCTAGTCTCAGCACAACAGACTTATGGTCAGAAAAAAACAAGTTGTCAACTAGAGTATCCTCTCCGTCACCCAGTGAAAAATTGACAAAAACATTGTCAATACAACGTCGGTTCCTTGTAGGGTCATATATTAGTGGAACAAGATTGTGTGAGGCAAACAGCGCACTCAGTTCATGAAAATCATTGGTGTCTTCCAAAGTGCAAACATTGAAATCGCCCATAATTATAACTTTGTTTGCCCTAAGAATGGTTTTGAGAGCACATTCCATTATCTCGAGAAACATAGACAGCTCACTACTCGACGACCTATAAGTTGAAACAAACGTCAGATCGTAAGATTTGATGTACACGGCAGATATTTCGCAGTCACGAGGCCTAGATAGATTATTAATTTGATCAATAGCGGTGAACATGAGTCCTTCTCTGACGAAAATCAAAGTTCCTCCATGTTGGTTCATTGGTTTACAGAAAGCAGGGCCCAAAGAAAAATTGGCCAACTTTATACATTTGAGCTCCGTTTCTTCCAACCAGTGTTCATTTATACCCAATATGTCAATCCGATGATCGAGCGATGACAAATATGATTCCAACAAATTTATCTTATTTCTGAGAGAACAAATATTTAGATGCATACATACAAAGTTGAATAACACAGGTTCGGTGCTCTGTAATTTTGATTCACGTCGAGAGTCAGTCAAAATCTGTTGAGGCTGAAGGAGTCGCGAGTCCAACACTGGATGAGCAGCTTCAGATCCCGTGGATAGTCACAAATAGATGGAACCGTCTATATCACAGGCCCAGGTTTTCTCGATCCGGGATGAAGAATCACACTTATCCCTTAGAACAGCTAGTACTCGTTTTGTGAACACTCTTCTTCCAATTAAAGAAAGTTCTTCATCATTTATCTTGTAAGCTCAGCCCCAAGGCCACTCTTCAAGGATATTACAGTCAAGTTCCTGAATTTGGATTGTAAATTCCTTAAGAATTTATTCAACTTATAGATACCAATATTTAAAACCGACCAATTTGGTAGCCTGTACTGGAAAGGTATCTCACACAGTACAATATTTGTGCCACTTAATTTATTCACAAGCTCCAAAATGCAATGTTTGATATGGACTATCTTATTATATGCCATATCATTATATCCCGCTGATATGAAGACAAAGTCATCTTCATGGAACTTTTGATTTATTATGGACTCCTTTACCTTGGCAATGGGTGCATGCGGCTTTGTGAAGGTCATTATTTTGGACTTTCCGGGTATGTGTTCTGAAATGGTCTCTCTCAAACCGCGCACAGAACTATCTCCAAATAGGTAAACCTTTTTGGTGGTGCTGTCAGATAAAGAGTTTCTATGAGTCTGACGACTGTCGTAATGGAGGTTTATATGAGGTTCGCATAAAGGAGGGCTGGGATAATCCACAGTACTTGAACTATCATCCACAATTTGCCACACATTCTCACATCTTCGTAATTTTCTACTAGCCTTCAGCGGCAGTTTCTTTGTGCGAGTGGCCTTTTTACGAAGAAGAATTTTCGACGAGGCAATACGGGAGTCTATGGGATTTTTAAGAGCGATGACTGGAGGCGATTCATCCGATAAGGATCCCTCAGCATCCAACGACTCTGATGAGCAACTAGGTACTTTTTTACCCACACTACGAATAAATGGCAAATTCACCTGAACAGCCCTCTCGACGCACTCACCACTTGAACATTTTCCAGTTGTTCCGGAGTCATTTAGATTTATCATGTCACGATACTCATAAGTATTCATACAACTTGCCATTTCTTGTTCGAGTGTGAGAGGGGTTTGGGTATACGCGCTTTTCATAAAGTCCGTTAGATAAGTCTCGGTACTCGCTTCATTGTACTCGGGTGCAGGAGGTACAGAAATGAGTTTACTTTCCAGCTGCCTTATTTTCTTTTTTTGTTGAATTGTCGAATTTTTCATAGCTCTCTTCTCCTCTTCCCATTGGTCCTCAACGCGAAGATAATCTGACATCGAGTTATTATGCAACTCACGGGTTGTGTTGTAAGCATCAAGAAGAGTGGACACTTCGTTTTTCATTCCATCCAATTCGTCCATTCGATCGTTCATAACGTGAAGAAGTCTCCAAATATTGCTGCAGAGTAGATTGAAATGCCCATTACCAACTAAATCATTGATTAATTTATTGATTTGTATTATAAGATCATCCTTAATACAAGCAAGCTCTGGATCGTCCACATGAAGAGAATATATTCGATCTACCAAATCCGTTATTTGTTCAGACCCCGACATTCCAGCCGAGAATGAGAAAATTCCACGGCAACTCACAGACGTTTTTGGTACGAATAAAATCACTCGCGATGAGATTGTGGAAAACCATTTTAATAAAAACGGAGTTGAGTAGAATGTTGTCTATTTCCACGAAAATAATGAGTTACAAGTTAAATCGATTTCGACGGTTAGGTCATCATCAGTTATTGTTTGTTACTGATGATGACCTAACCGTCGAAATCGATTTAACTTGTAACTCATTATTTTCGTGGAAATAGACAACATTCTACTCAACTCCGTTTTTATTTAGACGTTTTTGGGGTCAATAGTTAGGATAGGTACGTCTATTTACGCACTGCGTTATCAAACTGTCTCGTAGCTGAAGTTAACCGCACGTGTCAAGGTCAAATGAGGTAATCCCAGAGCCCGTGCCAAGGTCAAATAGGTGCAAATTTCTAGGCGCGTGTCAAGGTCAAATAGATAGTCTTGAAGGTGACCTGGAGAAGATAAGGATGCGATTAAGGCGATTAATTAGTATAATTTCATATGTTATACTACCTTGGAATTATTGGCCAACTATCATGGTGTAAGGGTGAATGATTGCACCAAAATGCAGCACTGAATTCACATGTGAAACCACAAAATTTTATCAAAACACTCAGAAGAGCCACGGGAACTTGTTGACAGTCCGACGGACAGACTGCAACTGTGGAACAGTTGGGAACAGCTGGTGCAACCTTGTACAACCAAGTCTTTAAGCCTGTCTGGACTTATGGAGTGCAGTTGTGGGGCTGCACTGCTCAAAGTAACCGAGATATAATACAGCGGTTTCAAAATAATGTGCTGCGATGTTGCGTTCCGGTACACTAGAAATGTCCGATTGCACACAGAACTTCGCATTCCAACCATAAACGAAGTCATCAAGAAGCAAGCCATAGCCCATCACAAGAGGCTGAAATCGCACGTCAGTGAAGAAGCAGTATAGTTGCTCGACATTGACGACCTATTCAGACGCCTCAAGAGGACTGCCTGTGGAAGTAAACGAGACGGTTCGGATGCGTCGACTGACTCTAGTTTTCAAATGAAGAGAGACTTAGTGAAGTATCTAAGTAGTTTTTGTAGTTTAATGATGTATTTATATCCAACGAATGTTGCCAATAAGTATAACTTGGTGCAATGAATTATTTTATGAGAAATAAAAGACGCTAGAAATGTTATGATGTCTTACGTTGAGGGTGGTGGGATTGTAGAGGGTGCCCTGGAAAATCGTCGCTCCCGGGTTCTTATTCAGCGCAAGATCATGTAACGAATAATAGAAATCAATTTTAGTAACGAATTATCGAAACTAATTTGGGTAACGAATCTTCGAAACCAGTTCTAGTTACAAATCATAGAAACCACTTTAGTTACGAATTATAGAGAAACTAGGGAAAATTTCGCTTGGTTTTGAAATAACGTTACCTCAAAATACATGGGGATGTCAGCCTGAGTGAGTGCGATAGTTGAAAGTTATCTTTACCCCATTGCAAGGGACGTCCCAAGGAATGCATTCAATATGTTTACAAGGTAACAATATGTAGGTAACAATATGGTTAGTTATGGAGTCCTTCGTCCCTCAAAGGATGTCGTTGCGTAGGAGGTGATTCGGTTCAGTCGAGAAGAACGAAATCTGCGGGACCGAAACAAGTTCTGAACTGACGACCACGAACGGAGAATTAGGAAGGACTTGATGAAAGAGAGAATCAAAGGGTCAATGAAGCCTTGAGCACCCCCGTTCATCTTGTGAGGGACCGCAGCGCCCCCTACCTGTCCACCGGACGGAAGAACAACTATTGGCCAAGAATGTCCGACTTCCTTTCTGTCGAGTTCTGATAGGAATTCCCCCCTTCTGACATCAAGAGGGGGCAAAGTGCCCGTTCTATCTTTATGGGGTCGATCCTTTGACAAACCGACCGTTCGAAGCGGAATGTTGTATCTCTTCCTACCGACTTAAACTCGTTCCACTCGTCTTGATTTCACACTTTCCTTCTCGTCTTCCTTGGAAGTCTCTCGACGAGGCTCAACAGGTGCTGGAGGCCTTTAAAAGAGCTGGATGTGTGTCTTTCGGTCCATCCATCTCAATCAACCACCCCGAGTATCGAAGCTTTGTTTTTAATTCCCACCAATCTCTCGGAAAGTGGGTTTGTTTAACTCCTAAGTGCAATAAATTAGCTCGATTTGTTTCACAATTACAAAATGTGGATATCGACCAATTTCATACAAAGGAAATGTAATGATTGGTATATAACGGAAATACTCGTCCGGTCTAACGAAGACAGTCGAATGGCAATAGCCTACTCGTCGTAGCTTGTGCCTTCGTAGCACATCGTCCCCACTACAACACCGGCTTACTGATTTTCACCTACTTTTGAGGAGAGGCTCAAATATGGTTTTCAATGATTCATTCTATGCTTCAACTTATTGTACGGCCATATTACAAGGTAACCTGCTTCAAATTTATTACCTGATCGCTTAAAGAGTAAGAAACAGCAAAAAAGTGGCTGTAATGGGAAAATTCGCCTGATAGCAGGTGTTATTTCATATTCTCAGGTGGCTCTTTCCCTGTTGTGTCTTTGATAAAATAAGAAAAATTAGAGTTTTTCCATGAAAATACACACATGAATGGAAAGAAACGCTGAATTTGAATGATCATATTTATCTCAGATCAGAATTAATTAGTACTAGCTGAAATGGATGCAAGAACATGCGGAGGAACAGGCTGGCCGCGAGGTGAAAGGGGGGGGGGTAGTTGTTCTGATCACAGAGTTGCACCAGCGACGCACACGTACGGGTGGGGTATTATGTACATAGATAATTCAGAAGCAGAAACTGGTTACGAGTCCTAAACAACACACAACGTTTAGAGTGATTTAAAATTGGGGTTTATACATTACAAATAAAATTTTCTCTAAAAGCAATGGAAGGCGCAAAGTTTCACGCGTTAATAGTAAGTAACCAGTAAACAGTAAGTTACCTAGGTACTGCTAAGTTCTGGTAAACCATAACAAAAAAGACTAGATAAGTAATTGATTTTCAGATTTAAAACATTTTTTGGGTACACTATTTTCAAAGCCTAGGAACATCAGTTTTTTTTTTTTTTTTTTTTTTGCGGGAGTGGGGAAACTTTAAGAGCGAAGGGGAAGTTTACCCCAACAGTGTTGGACTCTCCAGCATTGGGCCTGCCAACTAAAACCCCACTCCCTCTGCTAAGGAACCACTTGTACAGTATTACTTATATTTTTTGAGCCAAAAGGCTGCTCCTACTTCTGCTCTCCAATCTGATCTCTCCATCAATTCTATTCCTCATCTTCTCCCTCCCATCTTCGATCCTCCCATTGCGGGCTTGTTAAGAAGGTGTGGCAGACATCATCCTCTTCTATCCCACAGTATCTGCACTCGGGGTCAGTGGCTTTCCCGATCTTTACTAAGAAGGAGCGGTAGTATCCATGCCCCGAAAGGAATTGAGTCAAGTAATAGTTCACCCCACCGTGTTTTCTCTCCAACCAAGCCTTTAGATCCTCAGTTATGAGGGCTGTCCACCTTCCACGGGTTTCACAGACAAGTCTGTTTGCCACCTACGGATGGTCTCCTCCCGCTCTTCCTTCTTTACCATGGATATTGCCTCTGGCTTCCTCATTCTTATCCCTTTACGTTCCAGTGCCTGGTGGTATATGGGAATAGTTCCCGCTATCACTTGCGATGCTGGAACTGAGAGAGTTCTAAATGCGCTACAGGTTCTCAGAGCTCCTCTCCTCTGTACAGCTTCCATACGTGCCCTGTGCTTTTGGTACCTCAGAGAGTCTGCCCACACTTCTGTGCCATACAGCATAAACATCAGTATAATAAGTTCGAGATGACGTCACAGAGCTCATCACAAAATTTCTTATTTTCAGACTTCTCAAAAAAATCACGGTGTCTTGTCTACAAACTTTATTTTCTTGGTCGATTCCAAAGGTCAATATTGAAAATAGTAAATTAATAAGGCCTGACAATATAAAAATCAAAGAGGTCGCCACCTCCTCACCCATTTTGGCGAACACTGGAAAACCATGCCAGACCTCCAGTGGTCCAAGATCTGCCAATAATGGACCAAGCCGCTGGAGCCGATCTGGACTGCGACGAACCGCGTATTTACTCGTAAATATCCACCACACCTACAAATTTTTCAAGGAATTCGGTATTTTTCGTTCAAAATTTTCAGTACTATTTTTCAAAGAATGAGCTGCCAAGTGGGTGTAGCACATAGCTTCCTTGTATCCATAACCCGATTATATAAATGAGTCGACGTACGGTAGCTAATATCAAAACATCAATCTCTTAGTACCTTGCACTTCCCTCATGGGGGACCATCAACAACCCAATCCGTACAATCCCAGAACATCTCACCGAAATCGGATGGAAAATGTGGAAGTCACAGCTGTGACAAGAAACATTAAAAAAATATTTAACCACAAGGTTGACTACTCTGTCATATATAGTTAATATTTCGATTTTCTTAACCTTAGCTTTGAAGATTTTTTTGCATGCTGCAAAAATGTTTTTTCTTGAGGTTGCAATACTTTTTCTCCTACTTTCTAGGGAAAGTGAAAACTGTCTGAGGTACAGACCCCCGCCCCCCTAATTCTGGGATAAACGGCGTTCTAATAGGATGCGGTGTTGGCATTGAGGAGCGGAACAGACAACCGTCCGACAGAGGCCCATTTAATTTTCGGCATTGAGGACTGATCTCGCGGGATTGATCACATCAAACGGCGGGGTGGGATCAGTTAATTAATGTTTGTCGAGGGAGAGCACGTTCCACTGGGCGCCTAATTGCCTCGGTGAATGGCCGTTGTGCGCAGCCTAAGCGACTCTGTGGTGTGGTGATTGATTAGTATGAATTCTAAGAGGCATTTCGCCCTCCGATCGCCTTTTATTGGACGCTCTCCCATCGCTTCACACTCATGACAGTCTTCTATTACCTGCTCGACAGTCTATCACACCACCTGTGCGTGACGTGTTTCCTCGGATGTATCCATAGACATGATAGTACACTCACAGATATCTCTATGGATGTATCATAGTTCACAGGATGAACGTGTTAATTGAAGAGTTTTCTTTTAAACAGGCTTAGGTGTATCCTTCTTCACACGTTTTGCTTTCGAGTCTACCAAGGTAGCGGAAACTTTGTTTTCATGTTTCAGGGATGAAAAAAAAAAAAAATATATAAAATGGAAAAATAATAAAATAAAAACCTTTTTAACAAAAAAATGGACCGACCTCAAAAATTATGTCCGTAAACACCAAAAAGGGAAAAATAATAATCTCAGTGAAAACGTACTTGATGTAGTAGGTTGTTGGACATAAATATCTAGTCAGCAGATGGTATGTTGGAATAGATACTCATCTGTAGATTCTATCATCTAGATGCTATCTAGATAGATAGGTAGGTAGGTACGCATTGAAGTCGCCGCCGTGCCCATCTGCAGACACAAACTAACCACCTTCCTTACTCGATGATCTGGTTACCATTACAAAAGTGAATACCATTGAGTTACAATGTGCTCCCCAAACTATCAGGTACCTAGTACGTCTCTGCTGCCATATGAGTATGATAGTAAATGTGAACCTCCCTAGGAATGGTTGTGACGAGTATTTGAGACTTTATTATTATAGGAGACAGTTTATTATATTGGTGGACATATTTTAATGTAGCTACGTACCGTCGGAAGCGTTGTTACCAAATTAACATTTAACATCTCCCACAATTTTACAAATATTTACGTTCATACTCGGTGTGGAAGCATGTTTGTAGTATGGGAGGTATGTACATTTGCGAAAAAGAATAATATGTTGGTGAGTAGAAGATCTTGAAGACGTTTGTGTCTACAGATGGGCACGGCGGCGACTTCAATGCGTACCTACCTACCTATCTATCTAGATAGCATCTAGATGATAGAATCTACAGATGAGTATCTATTCCAACATACCATCTGCTGACTAGATATTTATGTCCAACAACCTACTACATCAAGTACGTTTTCACTGAGATTATTATTTTTCCCTTTTTGGTGTTTACGGACATAATTTTTGAGGTCGGTCCATTTTTTTGTTAAAAAGGTTTTCATTTTATTATTTTTCCATTTTATATTATTTTTTATTTTTAACTTTTTAGTGGTCTTCAATTTAAATCTGAAATTAATTTACCCGCAGTTTATCGATTTGTTAATGTGGATCTGTTTCCATACTGTGAATCATTTCAGTAAGGTGAACCAGACGCCGTAGGGTGGACCACTTTCTGTAATCCGGATCAGTTTCCGTATGTATAGATGACTTTCCGTTTTTGGATCTGTTTCAGGAGGTATTTGGTTCACTTTGCTACTTAGCAATCTACTCTCATATCCCCTAACTGTTCGACGTCCCTCATATTTGATAGGTACTTGGTAGTTCTGACAACACAATTCAACAACTCAACCATGACATGATTGACGGGGACTTATCACCTAACTGTACTATATACCTCATATTTGGTACGGCACAATTCAGTTCTGACGATCACCTGTACCATTACCTACCCAACTATTTATGAATGACGAGGAAGCTATGTGCTATACCCACTTGGTAGAATACCCTCTCATCACCTAGTTGTCCTATAATCCCTCATATTTGGTAGGGCACTATTCAATTCCGACAATCTTCTATACCATTACCTGCCCAACTATATTATGGATGATGAGGAAGCTATGTGCTACACCCACTTGGTAGAATACCCTCTCATCACCTAGTTGTCCTAAAATCCCTCATATTTGGTACAGCACTATTCAGTTCCGACAATCTCCTATACCATTACCTACCCAACTATTTATGAATGACGAGGAAGCTATGTGCTACACCCACTTGGTAGAATACCCTCTCATCACCTAGTTGTCCTACAATCCCTCATATTTGGTAGGGCACTATTCAATTCCGACAATTTTCTATACCATTACCTGCCCAACTATATTATGGATGATGAGGAAGCTATGTGCTACACCCACTTGGTAGAATACCCTCTCATCACCTAGTTGTCCTAAAATCCCTCATATTTGGTACAGCACTATTCAGTTCCGACAATCTCCTATACCATTACCTACCCAACTGTTTTATGGATGACGAGGAAGCTATGTGCTACACCCACTTGGTAGAATACCTGTCATCACCTAGTTGTCCTATAATCCCTCATGTTTGGTTGGGCACTATTCAATTCCGACAATCTCCTATACGATTACCTGCCCAACTATATTATGGATGATGAGGAAGCTATGTGCTACACCCACTTGGTAGAATACCCTCTCATCACCTAGTTGTCCTAAAATCCCTCATATTTGGTACAGCACTATTCAGTTCCGACAATCTCCTATACCATTACCTACCCAACTGTATTATGGATGACGAGGAAGCTATGTGCTACACCCACTTGGTAGAATACCTGTCATCACCTAGTTGTCCTATAATCCCTCATGTTTGGTTGGGCACTATTCAATTCCGACAATCTCCTATACGATTACCTACCCAACTATATTATGGATGACGAGGAAGCTATGTGCTACACCCACTTGGTAGAATACCCTCTCATCACCTAGTTTTCCTAAAATCCCTCATATTTGGTACAGCACTATTCAGTTCCGACAATCTCCTATAACATTACCTACCCAACTGTATTATGGATGACGAGGAAGCTATGTGCTACACCCACTTGGTAGAATACCTGTCATCACCTAGTTGTCCTATAATCCCTCATATTTGGTTCGGCACTATTCAATTCCGACAATCTCCTATACGATTACCTACCCAACTATATTATGGATGACGAGGAAGCTATGTGCTACACCCACTTGGTAGAATACCCTCTCATCACCTAGTTGTCTTATAATCCCTCATATTTGGTACGGCACTATGCAGTTACGACGATCTTCTAAACCATTACCTACCGAACCATGTTAAGGATGACGAGGGAGCTATGTGCTATACCCACTTGGTAGAATACCTAACTAACAGTTCTATAATTATCGCTCATACGTATATGGTAGGAAAACTCACATATTCGAGCATTGATAAACACGTTTGATACGGCTCATGCAGGTTCTGAGCGAATAGCCCACTATAATTTCCCCCTTTCTCATCCCCCGCAGCACCTTTTAGTTATCGGAACCCCCCTCATATAGCATACCATTTTGAAGCTTACAATCAGACCTTCAATTTGACTATACACAAATAGTCCGTCATCGGCTCAGTCGGAAGTTACAGGGGAAGAAGAGTAAATGCGGACCAATATTCCCGAAAACGGGAACCACGTTTTTCAACTTCTTTCACAAATTTTCGATACTTCTAACAAAGCGAAATGAAATCTGTTTGAAATGGGACCACCACGGATACTGGTAGAACAAATTTCAAAAAGAACCAGACAGATTGGTACCAGAATAAAGAAATGCATGGTGTTCAGACATACAAAAAAAAAAAAAAAAAAAAAAAAAAATCGTCGTCTCACGACAACCCGAATTGAGTACCTCCTCTTTCGCGCGCCTTCGGCGCGTTGAAGTCGGTCAAAAAAAATGTTCGCCAAAATCAAAATTTCCAGACCTTCCTGAATAATTTTGGTTCCTCGTCTGTGTGTCTGTCATGAAATCCTTGCCACAGCCATAAGTTCAACATTTATCATCCGATTTCGGTGAAATTTTTAAGTGTTGAGAGGGTTGGCATGTAGATGGTTCCTATGAAAATCACCCCCAGACTGATAGTAGCCGCTGTGCACGCGCAAACGTGAAATCCTTGCCACAGCCTTCAACAATTCTCACCCGATTTCGATGAAAATTTCGGGGTTGATGCGAGTTGGTAGATGGTCCCCTATGAAAATCATTGTCCGCAAATTGAAAGTATTTTGTGTGCATGCGGAAACGTAAATTTTTGTAACAGCCGTATCTTCTACATTTTCCAACAGTATTCAGAGATTGTCCCGGTTGACGTGAAGATGGTCCCCTGTGAAGTTAGTGCAAGGTACTTAGAGATTGATGTTTTGAGATTAGCTACTATGCATCGGATCATCTATACAATCGGGTTATGGGTTCGAGAAAGCTGTGTGCCACACCCACTTGGCAGACTTTTTTCAATGTTTTGCTTTTAAATCTTTAAGAGGAATTGATATTAAATGAAAAGAAAACAAAATGTTTCTTCCAACAACCGAAAATACGTTTTGGTTTATTATTATCAATATAATGAACCTTTGGAATCGACCAAGAAAAAGGTTGTTAAACCCCCCTCAAAATTTGATAGTTTACGTTTCAAGGTACGCAGAATCCAAAAATCGAATAAAAATTTGGCAGTCCGCCGTACGCGGCTCATTCCCCACTCAGCATTGACCGATTTTGATAAAATTTTCTATGTAGGCTCCATTTGGGGTATAGTTCTGCCCCGAAGATTTTGGTTGATGTAGGTCACTTCTAACACCCTAGCTCAAAAAATTTTGATGTAAAGGAAATGTTTTTCCATAAATTTAAGAAAAGTATTGAATTTTCAGCATTTTCAGAGACCACGCGGAGCCCTGTAGGACAAACCGTTCGTTCCCTACGAGAATTTAAGGGTTGGATAAATCAGGAACACGAGTGTGAGTCGCAAAAGAGGCCTAATCTCTGTTCAATTGTTAGCTGACCGAAATACGATCGATGTTTTTCTTCAAGTTGGTTGGTGCTAACAATGGCAAAGCCGTGTTCTTTGTAGACGAGTGATCTATACAGAAAAATAATAAACCTTTGTGTAATAATTTGCAGCGTTTTTTCCCAGTCTACCTAGGTAGCGGAAGCTTAGTGTTCACTTTTCAAGGTTGAAAAAAAAAATGTTTTCCAAAATCATAATTTCTACTCGTGTGTAACGTAATCCTTCCTCGTAGAAATCCTTGTAAAGGCCAACACTCCGTTTATACGAAGTTAACGAACTCAAACGTCAAAATCTCGTAACAGCCATAACTATACCAATTAACTTATCCAACCGATAACTACATAACTGCTATAATCTACATTACTAACTATCCGATTTTGATGAAATGTTCAGGATTAGATCAGATTGGCGTGCAATTTTCAGGGGTTGTGTGGGTTGACGTGTAGATTGTCCACTATGAGAGATTGATGTTTGATGAGATAGATGATTGATGTGTTACTGGTCCACACCCACTTGGCAGACTTTATAATTAAATACCATATTATAGTGAATAGCCAGGGGGGGGGGGGGGATAGCGGTGCGGCTACGGTCGTTGAGGCTTCGTTGTTTGGCGGTGGTATCTGGACCGACCTCTGCGGAGGTCGTGGGTTCAAGGCTCATCCCCAAAGGCGTGCGTTTTTCGGTGAGGCAATTGGAATCCATTAGCGAAACCATCAGAACAAATTCTGATGTTCCCTTTCGAAGACAGCTGATGACGTCCGCGACGCCAGGAATTGCAGTCGGATGAAAATCCAAGCTGAAATGGTTGTTTACTTTACTCTTTACTCACTTACATAGCCTAGGGAACCTGACTTCAAATACTATAAATCTCGTATGTCACTGATGATGTCCCTAAATTTCTGTACTTCTGCATTTGCCCTATTATAATACGACCATGGGAAATTCACCAATGAGGTGAGACTGAAGGCGAAGTGTGACTCAGGGCGAAGGTGCTGCTCTTTATTGTTCAGTGGAAGAAACAGTCTCTACAACCCCCCCCCCCCACCATTCTACTCCTCACCCCTCTCCACCATTACCACCTCATCCCTCGCCGACGCCCCTAGTTTCCTTTCTATTCCCGGAAATTAAACATTCGCTGCCACAGCTGCGCTTATATTGAAATAGGGATAACATTTTTTGAGAGAAACGCATAGCTCTTTCTCTCTCTCTCTCTTATATATGAAATGTTGTCAGCGACTTTTGTTTTCGTCGTTTATTATTTCTCCCACCTCCGACGAGAGATGAAAGACGACAGACGCAATTTGACGACTTCGAAATCCACAACACTCAAAATTGTCAGCATCCGCAATATCATTTTCTGAGTTCTGCTCTATCTGTGACTAACACTAGGTGGCTCGTAATTATTGTTGCGACTTCTTTACCACTACTCGACTGTGTCACGCTTCACACGCGATAAAGATCGCGAAATATCTCTTTACACAGAAAGCCCTTACTTTGTTGGCATGGCACTCTAAGTGTTAAATAAAATCGAATTAATTATATGATCAAAATAAAATAATTAATTTAAAATTATATTACAAACATTATTGGAGACAGATCAACTCCCTGCTAGGCCTCAATAATACCTTTCCAGCACGGTCGTTTTATATTATGTTTCACTTACGATTCAAGTTATTTTAAAGTAGACTTTAAGTAGTCTACTTAAAGTAGACTCCCTTATTTGAGGTTGAGTAAATACTGAAATCGATGAGAGTAAATCTACGATCTACGATCTGGGCTGCTTACCCAGACACGAGGCAGGTAGCCGCCGTGTTGGGTGGGTCCGGGCCACCTGGCTGGTGTGCCTCGCTCGCGGCTCTCTGTTTGCCTATCTAGTTGTATATTTATTTATTTATTTATTTAATCATGTACGGGCAAGCCCAATTCAATACAATAGTAAACAAAATGTTGAAAGTTAATTATAGGAAATAAGACATGAGATGTGACATGAGAGGTGACTTTAATACTGCGAGGGAGGACTTTAATACTGCGAGAGACTTAATACTGACTTAATACTAGTGTCTTTAATACTGCGAGGGAGGAGTTAAAAAAGTCAAAATTTGGGTGAAGGGACAAAAAAAGATTAGCACTGCGTGGTAAACGGTAGAGAGGGCGATTTCGCTGGTAATTGTAAGGGGAAAACGGAACATAGAAGAAAGGAGATGAGCGGGCAGCTTCGCGTGGAACATGGAAGTAGATCCTTGAGAGCAATGAAGGGCAGATAATCGTTCCATTTGTGACCCTGTACAGCATGGCGAGATCAGCGGATGTACGACGGGTTTCGAGTGTACTCAGCTTACGCCGCTCCAGCAGGGAAACATAGTCGACCTCCGCAGATTGGATACCTTCATCTACCCTACATGTATTTATTTATTTATCATAACCGGCTAGTGCCCAATTACATAATTGAGTAAAATAATTTATTGGCTCTGTTGAGGTGTAATGAAACATTGAAAGGAAGGCAAATCTAATGATCAAACTGTTGTGAATGAAATATTGAAGATTATTGTGATAATTGGGTTTTCTTCAGAGAGAATATTCTTTAGTTATCGATAGGTCCAGATCTGGATTGCACATGAGCAGGTAGTTAGCAATACGAGAGATTCGAAGGGGCTGAGTGTGTAGTTTCTACAGGAGAACTGGACATGGAAGGTGGGCGAAGCTCTGGAGAAAAACATTGTTGTTACGTAACCCATTCCAGGAACATCCCATTGGATAAGCAGTGGGTCAATTTAAACCAATTTGTTAGACAATAAAACTTATCTTGTCGAAATCGAATGAGAATAGTAGTAGTTTTGGCTGTAGCAAGGATTTCATGACAGACACTCAGACAGACAGACTCGGAACCAAAATTGTTCAGGAAGATCTTGAACGTAAAACGCGAGAGTTAAGTTTGATTTTGGAGAACATTTTACTATCAACCTTGAAAAGTGGAAGTAAAGCTTCCGCTACGTTGGTAGGCTTGGAAGCAATTCTTGAAAATCAGTTATGATTAAATCGAAGTTAAATCAGAGTTATTACCTAATAATGCCCCTTCAATTTCTAAGTTTTGGCACAACTATAAAGCTATAAAAGAACCGAAATATTGAGAAAAAATTATGTTTTGTGAATATTATCCCTCACTCACTCCCTTCCCTTGATAATATCGATACTCTGGTGACTGTGCAACTCGGAAGTTATCTGAGTCGAGCAATTCGGTTGGAAATTGAGGCCTGGGCAGACTATAGAAAATTTTGTCACACACACACACAGTCATTCACCTATGGTTGTTCTCGCGGATTTGGATTCAGAATGGTCTAGAAAGGATTAGTGTGGGGTTATTGCTTCCGAGTCGTCCTCGGTAGCGGAAGCTTTGTTTTCACTTTTCAAGGCTGAAGAATAATGTTCTCCAAAATCAAAATTTCCACTCTCGTTTTACGTTTCAGACCTTCCTGAAAATTTTGGTTTCGTGTCTGTGTGTCCGTGCGTCTGTCGGGAAATCCTCGAAACGGGCATAACTACACGAAGTTATTGTCCAATTTCGATTAAATTTTCAGGGATTGTGCAGATTGGCATGTAGATGGTCCCCTATGTAAATCATCACCCTCGGACTGATAGTAGCCGCTGCGCTAGCGCAAACGTGTATTTTCTTGTTACAGCCATTACTTATACATTATCCTGCTGATTTCGAAGAAATTTTCAAGAATTATGCGAGTTGGGTTGGAGATGGTTCCCTATGAAAAACATGGTCCCCAAATTGTATGTAGTGTGCATGCGCAAATATGAAATCCTTGTAACAGCCGTAACTTCTACATTTTCCTTCAATATTTGTGCTGGTTGACGTGTACAGTCTCCTTTGAGGGTAGTGCTGAGAGATTGATGTTTTGGGATCAACACTATGCATCGGATCATCTATGCAATCGGGTTATGTATTCGAAGAAGCTATGTGCCACACACATTCGGCAGACTTTTTTTTCTGTTGAGTGTTGTCCAACTTTACCTCAGATTATTCGCATAAGGACGCCCAAATCTTAATTTGGGACGTCCTAGAAACCGGAACGTGCAGCTGGATTTCGGAAAGATGGTGAGAGCAGTTAGCTCCGCCCGTAATCATACGGAAATATCATGAAACATCAGAAACATCATGCCAGTGACGTCACGACGTGTTTCTAGACTGATGAGACCACAGTGGTCTGCAGTATCACGGGAGCTGTAGTGATCGTATGGCACTAGAATTTTCCATCTTGTGTACCTCAGGAATCGCTTCGGACCCCTTTCTAGTTGTTCTTTGTATATCTGATAGTTAATCATATTGTTATAACTAGCGTTAAGTAAAGGGTAACAAAGGCTGCAATGTCAAACTCAGAACCCACCCATTTTGTATTCACAATATTTGCATTATGCACTCAACTAAACCTAGCAGTATCACCATCCACAGTAGCAGTATCACTGATCCAAACAGTAGGAGTTGGGTTTTGCAAAACATATTTCTTCACAGATAAGTAATCAACTCATACCGACTGCATGAATGGGACTTTCACGGAGGAAAATGGTGGGAACCAACAGTCGACGGCTGCCTGAAGTAATAGGAGGAGGAGGAAACCGCGAATCTTCTTCGTCGAAAGAATATGCTGTCAGCGTCGAGGCAATGACGGCATCGATCGACCAAGAGATAACTTGAGTGCAAACACGAGTCAGCCATGTGTCATGAAGCCGACGCTGCGTCCCCCCACAGCCGTAGGGGGTTAAGGAATGCTGCGTATAAATTATTGATCGTTATGTGGAGCAAAGGATAGTAACGTGTGAGATATTGCTGCTGTCCGCTTGTACCAGCGTTATCGGCCGCCCGTAATTCACTATGTTAGTCATAACCTGCCCTTGCAGTGCTTGGCAAATATTCTCCCCATTAATTGGCTGCATCGTCAAGCGTTGGACAGCAGTTACGCTGCAGTTGCTACTTGTCGAATATGAGATAATCAATTCCACTCGATTGAGTAGGAGGTGACCTCGTGCCAAAAAGTTCCTGCGCACAATTAGTGACCTTCCTGATTTATGGTGCCACTTTCTAATTATAATAACACTTTTTTCCCTGATATTCAGGGGTGATCTATTCCAAAGGTGAACACCCTCAAACCAGTGTGGCGCCCAAACTACCCGTGCGATGTTAAGGAATTACAAAATCAAGCTCTACTCCCCGCCTCTGACTGCTTTGATATGATCTTTCGGTGAACCACAGCTTTAAAGATTTCTATGAAAATTTACTCATTAACTCACGCTGAACGAACGGATTTTATCAGCGTGCTCGATTTCAAAGGTTTAGTATTGAAAACTTCTGCGAAGTGGGCGTGTATCAATTAATATGTACCTTGCACAACACTCATAGGGGACGATCTACACGTCAACCCGCGCAATTTCTGATCATTTCTTCGAAATCGGATGGAAAATGTGGAAGTTATGGCTGTGACAACTAAACAATTTTTCTTGTTTCAGTAAAGTTGACTATTATCAGTTCCGGGAGACGATTTTCACAGAGAACCATCTACATGTCAATCCGTACAATTCCTGAAAATTTAATTAAAATCGATTTAAATAACGTAGAAATTATGGCTGTAACAAGGAAATTCACGTTTGCACGTGCGCAGAGGCTACTGTCAGTCCGGGGTCCATGATTTTCATAGGGGACCATCAGCACCTCAATCTCCATTATCCCTGACAATTTCATCGAAATCGGATGGAAAATGAAGAAGTGATGGCTGTTACAAGAAAATTCACGTTTGCTCATGCGCGGTGACTACTGTCAATTTGGGGGCCATGACGTTCATAGGGGACCATTTCCACCCCAATTTGCATAAACCATCGAAGTTTCATTGAAATCGGATGGACAATGTAGAAGTTGTGGTTGTTACAAGGATACGCATGCGCATCGGCTACTATCAGTGCGGGATTGACGATTTTCATAAGGGACCATCTACACGCCAACCCGTACAATCCCCTAAAATTTCATTGAAATCGAACAAAGTATAGTTTTGGTCGTTACAAGGATTTCATCACAGACAGGCACGGATCCAAAATTGTTCACGGAGGCCTGAAATGTAAAACGCGAATGAAAATTTTGATTTTGGAGAACTTTTTTTCAACCTTGAAAAGTGAAAACAAAGCTTCCGCTACCTTGTTAGACTTGAAAGCAATAATAAACCAAAAGATGGCACGGAAATTTTATTTACATATAATTCGATTTTGGCGATGTTCTGAAAAAAAAGAGGGAGAACGTATAGGAGAAAATGGCAGAGGAGTAGATGGTCCCCTAAGCATAGAAGTAGGAATGCCCATACTTATATTTTAAAACGAGCTGTATTCTGTCGATCCCATCCTGTATACATCTAAGAATGTGTACACAACATTATACAGCATCGCCACTCGCACTAGAAACGAAATTATTATACACCACCATTATAGACGAAATACACTTTATACAATAGGTACAATACAAATACATAAATAAAAAATAAAAAATACAACTTTATTGGCCACGAAGAGAAGTAGATTGAGATTTTGCCAAAACGCTTCAAATTATTGTGGTGTGAAGTTTATAAATACTCCGCCAGCTGACCTCTAAAACTTGGAATACAAAGAACTTCGTTGGAGAGTCAAAAAAGTTTCTTTCGCCCAACTTTCTTTCAACATGTAGGTAACGATTTTAGAATTGCTGATGAAAGTAAATAATATCCAGTTCTTCAAATTCTTACATTTGTTTTCACCAACGTTAATTAGTGATTTGTATTTGACGGTTCTGGAGTTAGAGGAAGAATATTTTATGTAAGTTCGCCTACTCTCTAAAATATGTTTACGCAGATGCTAAGTTGTTTTTTCCCCATTTTAAGATAAAGTTTATTGGAATGTTTATTTTGGTTAGGAACGAATGTATTTATTCACTGATTGTGGTGTGTAATTGTTACATATTATTATTTATTTATTTAATATTATATTATTATTTATTTTTTTACTTACATTGGCAACACTGTCGTCTATCTAATAAAACCAGTACTGATCTTTAATGGCTACCTTCTGTTTCGTACACCTTAATTATCCATTTATTATCTTTGAATATCGTTTCAGTCCTTAGTTTATTTCAGAAATATGTGCGATTTGTTTGGCCGAAGAGTCTTGCCAAAGGAATCAAATAGGCCTTTAGCCACAACATGGTATGAAAAACGCTGCAAAATATTACACAATGGTTTATTATTTTTCTATATAGATCACTCGTCTGCAAAGCCACCAACCATCCAACATGAAGAAAAACATCGATCGCATTTCGGTCAGCTATAATTTGGAAGGGGATTAGGCCTCTTTAGCGATTCACACTCGTGTTTCTAAATTAATAAAAGTATGTATTCATTTATATATATAATGAGAACGTGCGTATATTTGTTGTACCCAGAAATGCAGTAGCCGTGTGGGTACTCTATGAGTTCGTGGAGACGAGTAGAACATGAATATATACTTCTAAGATCTTCAAAACATACCCAGTCCATACAGAGTGTTGGTATGGTATACTGAAATTTGAAAAAAACAGCGATAGCCGTGTGGGTACTATATAAGTTCGTCGGGACGAATAGAACATAAATATGGACTCCTAACATCTTCAAAGCATACGAAGTGCTACAGTATGTTTGTATGGTATACTGAAAGTGGAAAGAACCAAGAATCGTGTAAAAAAAAACTTTCTTGAAGAAATTGCAACACCTTTGTTCCTTTCCTTAACCATAGCTTCAACTGAAAGATTTCTTTGGAAATTCACTCAATAATTCATGCTGCATGAATGCATCGTATGAGTCCTTGTCCGCAATCAAGAGATACACAGAAGGAGAAATGTGGTTAATGAGCAACCTTAGCTTACTTTGATTGTCGATCTCCTCGAAAGCTGCGATAAAGTTCTCAAATGTCTTTAGCCAATAATTCCATTCTTGAGTAGCTGTAGGCGAGTGTGGATCACCGTCAAACTTCTCCGGTTTCAGAAATTTGTCCATTATTGTGAATTATAAATTGTAATAAATACCTTTGTAAATAAGGCTTTATAATTCACAATAAAACGGTAGATTGCACAATACAAGATAGGAATTTCTAGGAATTCGAAGTTTCGAACATATGGTAACAATATGAGAAAAGTTACAATAAAACTGGATGAATCATGAAAAAGAAATTGCAACACCTTTGTTCCTTTCCTTAACCATAGCTTCAACTGAAAGATTTCTTTGGAAATTCACTCAATAATTCATGCTGCATGAATGCACTTTTTTTTCTTTTTTTAACGATCTTCCTTCAAAGATAAATCATTTTGATGTGACGGAGGGGTCACGCCATAAATACAAATAAATAAACAAATCAAATATTGATCATCCGACGCCGACCCTAGGGATGACTGAAGATGAGGGAGGATCTTGGGAGACTAAAGGGAAGTGCCTTTATAAAACGACCACCAATTGAGGTATGAGCCTAGCAGGACGCGGGTGGTGATACCATGGAGTACGCCTACTGAGATGCCCAACTCGCGCAACTCAATGGCACTTTACCCGCGCCCTGATGTTGTTGGGTGCCACTCCTTTCAACTCTGACTCCGCTTGGCGTAAATCATCCCTATCATATTTTCTTATTTTATCCCGCCAGGTCTTATCTTATCTCATTTCTTATAGTATCTTATTACTTAAAACCCCAACCGTACGTATGTATGTACGTATGCACGTCGCCGATCGCGAGGAGTCGGGGAAGTTAGAGGGGTCGTGGGAGTGGGGAGAGTCGGAGGAATCGGAGACGGGAGGAGTCGGAGGAATCATTTCTGCCTGCTTTTAGTAGGCTTTTCAGATAGTATTATTTCATAAACCACTGGGAAATGACTGAAATGAGGTAGTAGCAACCATAAGTACTACCGACCTATTTCACAATCAAGTTTATTTTAAGAAATAAACGCTTCATACTCAATTCGAAGGAATGAAGAGTTGTGCGTGCCTTCATTAGGAAATTTGAATTCTGGTTGCTAAGGTCGCAAAACTGAGTACGAGTCGAAGAAACGAACAAAGATCGCATTTTGGTCAGGTAAAATTTGAACGGTGACAAGGCCACTTTTGCGATTTGCATTCGTGTTTCTGATTTACCATGAGTCCAATCCTCAAGTTCCATAGGGAGCGAACTATTTGTCCTTTCAGAGCTCTGGGTGGTCTCATACAGTTCTAAAAATTCAGTACTATTTTAAATCGATGAAAAAACAATACCTTTATAATGAGAATATTTGAGCTAGGGCGTTTTGAAAATGACAGCTCTGGTTTTTCATCCGTTAGACGTGTCTGACATCAACCAAAAGTTCGGGGCACAACTAGACCCAAATGGAGCCTACATACCAAATTTCATCTAAATCGCTCCATTTTAACTAAGGAAAGTACGGCAGTCGGCGGACAGAGGGAAAATTTTCTATTCGATTAGTGAATTGTACGTAAACAACCCCCCCCCCCCCCCCTCCTCTAAAAAAAGCCAAAAGCTCTCTTTGTGTTTAATTCTAATAAACCAAAAGCTCTCTCTTACACTCTGTACAGAGGATTTCATTTTAGTATTTGACTATAGGAAAATGCTATCACATGATTTTTTGATCCCAAAATGTGTGCCGAATGGCTGACAAATCGTCCAACTTTTCAAGAGCAGCTAGCTCGATGAAAAACTCGCAGCCCGCTCATGTGAATCGATGGAATATTGATGCGGTGGCCCATCAATATCGCCCTGAAGCAGCCAAGTTTACTCGGTCTGAGGAGGATGATCAAGGCAGGGAGAAGAAGTCTTGCGAATTATCCTAAGTGCGCGGCTCAACTTTCCCGCCTCCACTCCCTTGTATCCGACGTGATGAGGCAGTACCCCCCCCCCCCTCCCCCCAACACCCTTTTCACTCAACCACTCTTGTAAATAAATATATAAAAAAAACTCCGTAAAAAAGTAACTCTTCAGTGTGGAGAGATAAGTTTGGAGCACGCTTTTCGTGGAGAGTCGACTAAAACTGTCAAAACTTCCCGCTTTGGGGTGCGTTGATGCAGAAACCCGAAAACTCTAGTTGTTGTTTTTTTTCGAAGCTAAATTCGCTGTGGGATTTGGTCAATTTAGAGTGGAAAACTTCTTGAATGCGATGTCAGGAGTGATACACGGAAATGTGAGAAAACGTATAGTTTATTCACATAGCATGGTCGTAAAGCCTCGAAAACGCCTGCAATCCATTCGCAAACAATCACGTTTTTGACTCCATTGTATGTCAAATTTGACCCTTTAGAGGAATAGAAACAACAGTGCTCAACAAACATAGCCTTTGTTTTGTGATTGAGCAACAGTTACTCTGACACCTGATTCGTGATTCGATGGAACGAGTCTTCCGCTCCATCGAATCACAACTCAGGGGTAGCTCGACAATCTTATTGCAGACATCGATCCTGTATGTACTTACTTTCATACAAGATCACTTCCCTTACCCTTCAAGTTCAAATCCGAAGATCTAATAGGTAAAGTCTATTCAGTCTTCTTTCCCTACATCTTTAGATGCAAGCCTCATTGATTATAGGATAATAAATTATTTATCTTTCCTAAATCAATATGTATCTATTATTTATCATCCTTAACCCTAGGTTCGTCTCCACCAAGGAATAGGTATTCAAACGAAACGTACAGTTCGCTAGGGGAAGAATTCAGTACCGATTTAATTATTCGCGTTAATTAATCCGATTATCCAGATCCCCTAGGACAATACTTTATCAGTTTTGAGCGATTTTTCGAAGAAAATGAAGAAGGTGGACTTGAAACTTTTGCTAATGTTTTCCATACGGATCAGGGGGGTGGCGTCCAGAAGGCCACTCAGGGTCTAGCCCCGGCAAAATTTCTCTCTCTGTAAGCTAGATTATTAGTTACCTCGAAGATGGAAAAATTCCATTCAAAAAGTGTTTCACCCTAAGTAGTAACACTCGTCTGCAAAGAACTCGGCTTTGCCATTATCACTACCTAACAACCATAGATACCACCTACCTACCTAGATTGGGCCTCTTTTGCGATTCACACTCGTGTTTCTGATTTATCGTAAGTCCAACCCTTAAGTTCTCGTAGGGAGCGAACGGTTTGTCCTACAGAGTTCCGCGTGGTCTCAAAAAATTCTAAAAATTCTATAGAATCTTAAATTGAAGGAAAAACAATACCTTTATATCGAAATTTTTTGAGTTAAGGCGTTTTCAAAATTTCAAAATTGATTTTGGAACCCTTAGAAGTGACCTACATCAACCAAAAGCTTCGGGGCACAACTAGACCCCAAATGGAGCCTACATACCAAATTTCATCAAAATCGGTCAATGCTAAGTGGCAAAAGTGCCGCGTACGGCGTACGGCGGACGGACGGCCAAATTTTTATTCGATTTTTGGATTCTACGTATGTACCTTGAAACGTAAACCATCAAATTTTGAGGGGGTGTTAAAATTTTTTTTTTCTTGGTCGATTCCAAAGGTTCATTATTGAAAATAATAAACCAAAAGGCAATGGGAAATCATCGGAACAAATTCTGGTCTTCCGGACATCTGATGACGTCCGCGACGCCAGGAATGGCAGTCTTACAAAAATCCAACGAGGAGAAAAATGTGAACTACGTTTGAGTTCATTTTGAAGCGCAACGTGGTGGCTGTTTCTGGAACTATTTTTTGACCAGTTGGAATTTCAACTGAGATTTGGCCTATTTCTTTCATTAAACGTTCATTTGCGATTCACACTTTTGTTTTTCTGATTTATCGTTCGGGTCTTTACAAGATGTGAACGGTTGGTCCTTAGTAGTTGGTTCTTAGTTCATATCCCTATACATTTTTGATTATAATTGGCTGGCGGTGGGGGGGAGGGGGGGACCAGGTAAGTTGTTTTTTGGTGAAAATCGAGATATCTTCACTGTAGGCGTTAGTTTGTGTCAGCTTTCGTTTGCGAGTATCAGCGTAAGTCTTCCATGCTTCCTATTGGCCGGGGCGTTTTTGATTATTCGGTTAACTCTTATTCCCGAAATTTCTGTTTCGAGAACAGACCGGTAACTGAGTTTACCTACTTTTTCCCAGTGTACTAAATTTTGCTTAACCAGGCAAGTAGGTTTTTTTTATGGTGGGTGGGCGGGTAAGTCTGAAAATTTGGTTGCTCGTAACCAAATGAGTATGGTAATTAGACTGCACGTAACCAGGTAACTCGACAATTTTTTTAAAACCATTGAATTTACCATTAAGATGTTATTTGAGGGGCAGTTCGAGCTATCATTTTGGTTTTAGGATACTTCCGTGAAAAAAATGGCAGGGTTAAGTATCAATTATTGTGGATTCCTGAATTAGGAAAAAAATTGTAAACTTTAAAATGCTCTCCTGTAAAATTCCGTTTTTTGATCTTACCTGGTCCAATTGATCCGTGAATATTTTATTAAATGAAATTGAGGTGTGTTTGTGACTGAAAAGTATGTGTGACTTCCTAGCGTCAAGTTTGTGTTTTTTCTGGTTTGATGTTCCACCACTTTCAGAGGTCATCTGATACGAATCTGTTAGGAACTGTTGTTTTCCTTTATATTTAGAGGCATTACGTTGAAACCAATGTAAGTGTAATAGGGGATATCACGCTGTACGGTTGCTAGGGGTTTTTTTTTGAAACTTCATTGTTGTCAACAGGGAAATTCAGCTGTAGGAAAATGGAAATTCCGAGACAGCTCGATTGAGAACACATTTTGAAGCAAGTAGAGGTTGAAGTGACCCAAGCATGACGGCATGCTGCGGATACGTTTTATTACTTTTGCATCGATGATTGATCAGGCGAAAGAGCGAAGTTTTCCCCTTCTCGAACCTTATGAGATCCCTCCTTCCAGTCTTATGAATGGATTGGTATGCGTATATGATGTAAAGGGGAGAAGAAGAGGAGCATAAACGGTTTTATATTGGTACTGGATACGCTTCTTTGTGCGGCCCATATATGACATCCGAGGTACACGACATTAGAAGTATATTAATGGGGGCGGTACGCCGGAGGGCGTGATCAGTCTGATATACAATCTCCGGGGAACTAAAACCACTTATTCTGTCGAGTAAATATTGACTTTGAAGGGGAAAAAAAGAAGAGGAGGCTGAGAGAAGGCAATTTGATGGAAGGGCGAGATAGAAAGAAAATTTTCAAAGCGGTAGCAGCGGTGGCTCGACCATTTATCTTGCTCGGAGACGACAGGGGAGGAGAGGATGTATTGCTAATAGGCCGACGTTTCCTTCAATATGTCACCTCTCGCCTCCGGAATGTAGATTTATGCACGGTGATCGACCTACGCCCTCAATATTATGATTCCAGCATCTGCTTCCCGAAACGGGCGATTCTAGTGATTTTTATTGATGCATTTTTCTCAACTACCGAGTAGACAGGTATGCTGTTAACACATACTCTCAAAGCAAAAAAAGATCCCCGGTAATGTCGTCGGGCGGGAAGAAGACCACATCTCAAAATATATTGTTTAGTAATGCATGTATTCCAGGGAACGACTTTAAGGATGAGGAGAGAGCGTTCAATTCCAACCAGGAAAAAGTGATAAAATAAGAACTAAATCACTGGTCGAAGTTGTAAAAACCCAGTTCAATAAAAAATAAAAAAAATGTAAATTTTTTTTTAAAAACGCAGTAGGCAGAACGTTGTCTATTTCCATGAAAGCTTGGTAGACTCGGAAGCAAAATTTATGTTTGTTACTGATGATAACAAATTTGCGGTTGTTCAGTCACTACGTGGGTCAATACAAACTACAACTAATATTGGTGACGCAAAGAACACTGATAATAATGCTATTTTAAAAATCGAGAATTTACTCGAATAAAGAATTATTGAAGAGTTTAAAGCATTGGATCTTCGAAACCTTTTTGAAAACATATATTGTTTGGTAATACATGCATTCCAGGGGACGTCTCATTGGATAATGAAGAGTCCCAATGGATATGAGGACTAGTTCAGTTTAAACCAGTAGATAAGCGATAAAACATGTATTTTATCACATCATCTACACCCAAATCCGTAAAATCCTTGAAAATTTCATCGAAATCGGATAGTAACCTCGTAAAAGTAAAGTAAAGTAAACAACCATTTCAGGTTGGATTTTCGTCCTACTGCCATCCCTGGCGTCGCGGACATCATCAGCTGTCTTTCTAAGGGAAGATCAGAATTTTTTCTGATGATTTCGCTCATGGCTTCCCATTGCCCTCACCGCCCTGGGTTGGGACGAGGGGAACTGCAACTAAAAGGAATATGCTCCCGAGGCGAGCCCCGAACTCACGGCCCCTGCTTTCCGGTCCGAGTCTCGTCTCCAGGGACACATGCCGTAGCTCGCTCGGCCACTGCTGACCCCTAGTAACTTTGTATACCACGAATAATAACTTTTGCCCGTTACAAGGACTTCATGACAGACAGACGCGGAACCAAACATGTTCGGGGAGGCCTAAAACGTAAAACGCGAGTGGAAATTTTATTTTGGAGAAATTGTTTTTTAACCTTGAAACGAGAGAACAATGCTTCCGCCACCTTGGCAGAGTCGCCAGCAAAACGATGTGCATAACTCAATTTTGACCATCATGGCGTATCGGCTCTTTCCCTGCCGACCGTCGATATTAGGGTTTTGAACCAGTCAGTGGGATGTGATCCAATTACCTTTCCGCTCGCTTATAAAACTAAACGCAAGTGCGGTCGGTCGAACGGGGATCAGGTGGGTGTTCACCTAATCAACTCATTCATCTCTATAAACCTCTCATCCCGCCGCCAACTTTTGATTATTTCGGGGCAGCAGCCCCCCCCCCCCCACCAACCCACTCCCATGTGACAGCAAGCAAGTTATAGGGGAATCCGGACAATAAATCCGGTCCCCTGAGACTTTTCTCTTTTCAGTCCTTTGTTTGGGGACTCAGGACTCACAATCTTCGAATAATATTTCTGAACAACCTACGCCAATCGAGGGGGATCCGTGGGTTCAATGGGAAGTTACCACGAGTCTCATAGTTGATGGACCTGGCTGGTTCTGGACCACGGGTTATGAGGTCAGAATTTCTGAGAATTCGCTGGATTTTATTGAGAGGTGAGGAAGATATCTAATTGCTCATCCTAGACTGATTAGATTGCCTAATGACTCCTACAGACGCGTGCGCGAGTCTTATGATCGTATTGATTGAGGTTACTCCGAGGTATCTAGCCCACTATCAATTTAACATACCTTCAAGAATTAAATTAGATAGTTTATCAGTTGTAAGGAATTCAAATTTACACCTGCATTATCTAAATCTATTTCAAAAACGTTTGCCAAGTAGGTGTGACACATAGCTTGACACATAACCCAATGTATAGATGATCCGAATAATAGTAGTCAAAACATCAATATCACAGTACCTTGCACTACCCTCATAGGGGACGTCAACCCGCACAATCTCGGAATAATGTAGAAGTTTAGGCTGTTTCAAGGATTTCACGTTTGCACATGCGCACAAAATACTTTCTGTTATAAGTTAGCATCATTTGTTTATTTTAGCACAACTGTTGGCAGTGCGGGTTAGTATCACAGTCAAATGTGAAGTAGACTGTTGGAGTGTGTGTCGGGCATTCCAATTAAGAATATAACCGAGTCGATACTGTTACCCCTGTTTGATGAATAAAAATTACATTTTCGAACTGATTCGTTTGACTTATTATTACATGGTGGCAGCGGAAAAGTGCTGTGTAAAAGGAAACGGACTTTTAAAAAAGAAGATTTGCAGTCAGTGGTTGGATATCGGTAAGAGAATCTTTCTACAACCAGCGTGACATCATGGCTCTTGAAACCAGTGTGACATCAGCTTTACCGAATCCCCTCAAATTTGACGGCGATATGTCATTAAATTGGAGGAATTTCAAGCGCAATTTTCAGAATTTTCTTACTGCATACTACGGTTCTTATGCTGACGTAAGAAAAGTTGCGATGCTCTTACATGCAGTTGGAGATGCGGGACAGGACATCTACGAGTCCTTCCAACTCACGACAGAAGAACAAAAAGTGTTTGCTACGGTGATAGATAAATTTGAGGAGTATTTTTGTCCAAAAGACTCAATAACATACCGCCGACACTTGTTCCTCACTAGAAAACAGGAGCCCGGCGAAACTTATGAACACTACATGACAGTTTTGAAGAATTTGAGTTCACATTGCGAGCTGGAAACTTTAGTGGATGGATTGGTGAGAGATGTTTTTATATGCGGTGTATCGGACAAGAAAATACAAGAAAAACTCTTGAATTTGGGAGCTATTGACACAAAGAAAGCTCTAGATACATGCAGAACATACGCAACAATCAACCAACAATTGTTGAAAATCAAAGAAGAGCCGACTAATGAAATTGTCGATATGATCAGGAATAAACGACCAGTAAAGCAGGGAGCCCTGGTCAAACAGGGAGTCGGGGATGCTGCGCATGGCACAGGGTACGGCAAATTTCAACAAATGAAGCGCCCTAGTACTTCATATAGAAATAATTGCAGTTATTGCGGACTGAGACATGAACGGGGAAAATGTCCAGCCTATGGAAAGACTTGCCTGACTTGCAATCGCCAAAACCACTTTGCTCAAGTATGCAGATCGAGACAAGTGGATGAGGTTTGTGATGGTGATCGGGAGAGTGAGGAAGAATTCACAATGAATTTGTTGGCCATCGATGAAATACATACAGTAAACACACCTAAAACGGCTTCGGATCGGTGGTACACTGTGGCGGTAAACATAAACAATGTTCCTGTTCAACTGAAGATCGACTCGGGTGCGCAGTGCAACGTCTTGAGTCTAGCTCAATGTAGAAAACTGGGGATATCTCGTGAAGACTTGAAGCCTACTGGAGTCCGGATTACGTCGTTTTCCAAAGATACTGTTCCTGTAGTTGATAAGCTAGCTACTAGCTGTGAGTATAAAAATAAAAAGTATGATTTGGATTTTTACATTGTTGACACTCAGTGTGCAAATATACTAGGTCTGTCTAGTAGTGAAACACTAGGATTGATAACTAGAGTAGATACAATTTCTAATGAAAAATACATTCCAAAAGGGTATTCTGATTTATTCGATGGAAGTGTTGGGTGTGTTCCCCAGATAGCTAAAATTGAAGTTGATGAAAGAGTTGAACCGGTAGTTTCACCAGCTCGTCGAATCCCTTACGCGTTGGTCTCAAAAGTTAAATCAGAACTTGAACGTTTGCAAAAAATGGATATAATTCAACCCATTTCCGAGCCGACCAGCTGGGTGAGCCAGATGGTGGTAGTACAAAAGAAAGACAAATCCATTCGAATTTGTATTGATCCCCGTCCATTGAACAAGGCAATAAAGAGGCCCCATTTTCCATTTTCGACTATTGAAGAGCTAACGGCTAAAATGAAACATGCTAAATACTATTGTAAGTTAGATGCTCAAAGTGGGTTCTGGATGGTACGTCTTGATGAAAAAAGCTCGAAATTGTGCGTATTCCAGACTCCTTGGGGTCGGTATAGATGGAAACGCCTTCCATTTGGCGTTAACTGTGGGCCTGAAATATTTTATAGAATCATAGACCAGATTTTTGGTGACATAAAAAATGTAGTGACGTTCCAAGACGATATTTTACTCTGGGGTAGAACCAAGGAAGAGTTAAACCTGATTTTGAACAAAGTTCTAGACAAAGCCAGAAAAAATGGCGTTAAGTTCAATTTAAATAAATGTGTTTTTGAGTCAAACGAAGTGGTATTTTTGGGTCACAAATTTGGTCCAGAGGGGTTGTCGATTGATGATAGCAAAGTCAGGGCTATTAAGGCTTTACGACCTCCGAGTGATAAAAAATCCTTACAGAGAGCACTCGGTATGTTTAACTATGTGGCTAAATTCATCCCAAATTATTCCTCTAAAGTAGCACCCCTTCGTGAGCTTCTCTGTGATGATAACGTGTTTCTTTGGACTAACGAAACTGATGAGGCGTTTGAGCAACTGAAAGCTGCTCTTACAGACGCGCCTGTCCTAGGATATTATGACCAAGAAAAACCCTTGTTGCTGAGCGTCGATTCGAGTTCGACTGGCCTAGGAGCAGCCTTGATACAGGCAGGTAAGCCATTGGCTTATGCTTCAAAAGCTCTTACCGATGTCCAGACACGATATTCACAATGTGAAAAGGAGATGCTGGCATTGTGTTTTGGTCTTGAGAGATTTAGACAGTATCTTTTTGCAAGGGATCAAATAGTGGTAGAGACTGACCATAAGCCTTTACTTGGGTTGCTTAAGAAACCATTGAATAAAATTCCAGTTCGTTTGCAAAGAATGATACTTAGAGTTCAACCGTATAGATTCGACCTAGTGTACAAGCCAGGAAAATATCTTTACCTGGCAGATATCCTATCAAGAGACGTTTCTAAGGAAGGTTTTGATTTTGTTAGGGATTTTGATGAGGAAATAGAATTGCAAGTTTCTCTCTTGATAGATAACTTACCTGTGGCGAAAGAAGTCTGGGAACAAATCTCAAACGCCTATAAAATTGATGAAACTATGCTTAAGCTGAAACATTATATCCAGACTGGCTGGCCAAAGCATTACAAAGACGTCGACAGTCTAGTAAAACCATATTTTCAAATTCATGATGAGCTCAATGTAGTTAAGGGATTAGTTTTTCGTGGTAATAGAATTATGATTCCTAAAAAATTGATAAATGCAACACTTCAATAGCTTCATACAGGCCATCCTGGTGTGAGCAGGATGATAGATAGGGCAGCTTTATCAGTTTACTGGTTACATATAAACCAAGATATTAAGAAATTTGTAAATTCATGCCAAATATGCCAAAAATATCAAGTTAACAACGAGAAACACACACTGTTAGTGAAGAACGTTCCACTTTTGCCTTGGGCTGAAGTTGGTTGTGACGTTTTTGAATGGGAGCAAAGGCAGTACCTTGTAGTGGTAGATGCTTTCTCTAATTTTCCGGAAGTGGTAGGTTTGAGTGATTTACGCAGTGCCACTATTATCGAAAAATTGAAAGGTATCTTTTCCCGTCATGGTATCCCTATGACGTTATATACGGATGGAGCACTGTATTTCAATAGTGAACTATTCAAAACTTTTGCAACGAACTGGAATTTCAAACACATCATGTCCAGTCCACACTACCCTCAGTCAAATGGGTTGGCTGAAAGTGCTGTGAAGAGCATCAAAACTCTGTTTAAAAAAGCCAAAGATGCGGGTGAATGTCCTCATCTCGCTCTCTTAAACTTCAGAAACACTCCTAAAGGCAATATTCACTCACCAGCAGCCAACTTGATGGGAAGAAGTTTAAGGACCAATATCCCTACCTCGTTTAAATCATTGGTCCCCAAAACTACATGTCTAAAAGATAGGCCAAGGCTCATCGAAAACAAAATCAAAATGAAGCAGTACCACGATAAAAAAGCTGTCGACAGACCAAGCTTTTGTAGTGGTCAGATGGTCAGTTTCAAAAAACGTCCTCAGGGTGTCTGGGTTCCAGGTAAAATTGTCAGCAAAACTGATCATCCTCGTTCCTACGTGGTCCAGGACCATACTGGGGGTACCTACATTAGGAATGAATTGCATGTTAGTCCAAGGTTAGTTCGAGGGGTCGATGATGTACCAATAACAAACACCCCAGTGCAAATCACCCCTGACTCTGTAACCCCTCAGTTTAATCCGCATACCAGCACACCTTTAAGAAGAGTTACCAGAGCAGGTAGAATCATTAAACCCACTAGAAGGTTGGTGGAAGAATGTTGAGTTGGTGAATATTAGTAGTTGAAGTAGCTACAATTATTTTCATGATTGTATGTCCTTTCCTTTCTTTTGAATGTTATTCGAAGTAGCTTTAATTTATTTTATAATTTGATGTTCCCTTCATTTCGAGAATTTGCATAATTTATGTTCATTTATTAACATATTTCTATTGGGCGTCCCATTGTGAGGGGCTCAGTTATTTTATTGTGAGGCTCAATTGATTCCCTGTCGAAGGCACTCTAGAACATACCAATCATTTTATACATTTAATTATTTAGTTACATAAGAAGGAAGATGTTATAAGTTAGCATCATTTGTTTATTTTAGCACAACTGTTGGCAGTGCGGGTTAGTATCACAGTCAAATGTGAAGTAGACTGTTGGAGTGTGTGTCGGGCATTCCAATTAAGAATATAACCGAGTCGATACTGTTACCCCTGTTTGATGAATAAAAATTACATTTTCGAACTGATTCGTTTGACTTATTATTACACTTTCAATTTGGGGGCCATGATCCTCGTAGGGGACCATCTCCACCCCCATTCGCATAATTCCTGAAAATGTCATCGAAATTGGATGGAAAATGTGGAAGGTATGGCTGTTACAAGGAAATACACGTTTGCGCAAGCGCTGTGGCTACTATCAGTCCGGGGGTGAAGATTTATTCATTTAATTTAATTTTTTTAAACTCCCCTCAAAGACGGAGGGGGCGCGCCATTAATGAAAAATAAAATAAAACAAATCAAATATAACGGGGAGGACGCCGAGGACTCACCTGACACCGGCCCTAGGGATGAGGGATGATGAAGGAGGTGGGGGTGGAAGAGAGGGATGATGGGAAGTTCCTCTATAAAGAGACCACCCATTTAAATATGAGCAGAGCAGTACGCGTCTGGTGGTACCACGGAGTACACCTACTGAGATGCCCAACTCATGCATCTCGGTGGCACTTTTTCCGGTCGACTCTCATTCTCATTCTTCATTCTCCTTCATACGACAGCAGTGATCTACTACCTAATAGTTTTGGAACACATTTATTACCTCAATGATACCCACTCTCGTTCCTGTTTTGTATTGCACTATCGACGCATGTCGTAATACTAACCAGATGGAAGTGGAATCTACTTGCCTATGGTTGTGTCTACAGATGGGCACAGCGGCGACTTCAATCCGTACCTACCTACCCACCTTCCCAACTGAATTCCCTAAGATTATTATTTTTCCCTTTTTGGTGTTTACGGACATCATTTTTGAGGTCGGTCCATTTTTGGTCTTTGTGTCCGTCTGGATATATTTTGCATTCATAGAAGAGACGTTCGGATGATATTTTGGCGAGATGTTATCACCTTGAGCGTAGTTTCTGGAGGTATCTCGTACAATTTATAATCAGGTATGTCACCTGGTTTGCACGTTCCATAACATTGTTTTCGACCATGCGGTGTCGATCGCAAGTGGCATCAATTCTCATTTCCTGGGGCTTTATGGTACTTAGTAGCCCTTCTTTTTAAGATGAAATCGGCAGGCCGCTCACTATCTCTTGCATATCTGTCTACTGATCACTTGAAAATGTCTATTGTAATTTCTGAATCATGAAAATCATATCAAAGTTATAAGTGTTTGCTTAACCTTTTTGAGTAATTTTAAAACTTTGGGTAGCATGAGTGAATAAGCATTTTATAAGTATGTAGTCTCGTTTTTAGTGCTGCATTCAAAAAACAATTTACGGTGATTACGAATATACTAAACACATGTTTACGACAGCAATCCCGCTGAAATCAGCAAGATAAACACTTTTTCTTTTAACTTCGGTAAAAAATTCTGGCAGACGACTCATCGTTTCTCTTGTCATTGTGGATATTCTGGCCGAATATGTTTTTCGGTATTTTAGGTAACCTACCTCAGTAAATGATATTCTAAATATTGCTATGTAGTATAGAATTCAGAATGAACCTACGATTTCCTATAACAATTTCTTATAAAAAAAGATACTTCAAAAATGGCTTAAAGTTTATAAACATATTTCTTTGAAAATTCTTTCATTCGCTCATTTTACACGAATAGGATTTTTTAAAACTTTGTTCCTGTGAGCAACGCATAAAAATAAACTCAAGTTTACGGATTAATACGCAATTTCTGGGTTTGATTCAGAATGCTCATGTGCTTTAAATGGAAAAATTATTCAAAAATGTCGCAACTCAACATTTTTAAGCCACTTGGTATCTATCTTTACTTCCTACAAAAATTTGCTAAAATGAAAGATCGAATGAATGAGCCCAATGAAGTGAGCTTCGAACATACTCTTGACTTCGAATAGTCTCTAGAAAAGTTTCAATAGAAGATTTAAATAGTACGTAAGAATTGCGCATTAGCCGGCCTTTATCAACGATATCACGCGTTATCAATGTTCGGACCAAATCGCTTGTCAAACCCGCTAGTCATAATATGACATATTATGTCGGCGGCATCGCCAGTATTCAAATTAGGCGTCACTGAAATGTAATAAGATCTCTGAATCGGCTTCTCGATGGATCGAATGAACGAGAAGCTGATTGAATCAGCTATCGATACTGGACGGGTGTATCGATGTATCGAGAGAAGGACAGGCAGCAATGAAAGTGGTGTGATGATGTCGAGTTATGATTAGGGAATGCGCCCTCTACGTCACATACATTTTCGCCTCACATGTTTGATCTTTCATGAGCTCTCAGTCGGTCGACGTTTGTTCCTCGTTCCGGGTTAGTATTTCCGAAAGTTACAGGCGCTCAAACTTTAAAAGTTAGAAATCTGGGGGTGGAAGGAACTAAGTTCTCTCATTGGCATTTCAGAAATTCGTCACCATCACCGATCCTTCGTGGAAAACGGAACTAAGTGTGTAGTTTCACCATTAGAGAACGGGGAAGTGGTATTTTGCACTTAGGTCCATTCACCACTTTCATATTCAATTGTCACAAGAAGCTATGAGTCACACCCACTTGTTGGACTTTTTTCTCATGATTTGGTAATGACGGTTTCAAATCCAGTATTAAATAGATCATTTTCTATCAAGCAAGTCCATTCCAGAATCTCGGAAATATCACTGTTAGAGTGATATTCAGGTTCTATCTCAGGTTTCAATTGACGTGTAAGTACTTATTCAATTATTTGCGTGTCGTGTGTTCAATTAAAAGTCTGTATGACGCATTGATCGTAATTAAGTGGAGTTTCATCGATGTACCTTGTTTAACATTACAGCCATCGCAGGACGTTACGGTGATGATGTTTACTGTTAATTAGCTGGTTCCACAAAGGTCACCGCTGACCGCTAACTGATTAACATTAATTTCGTTCTTTATCAACCGGGATTTCATGACGTTGTCCCCGGAAATTCGTCACCGAATGAAAGCACTTTTATGAATGTTCTGTGATTAATCGTAGTAAAATTTCAATGAAAATTGGGGAACTGTAGAGAGGACATATTGTTCAATAGACTGCTGAAAACTGGATACTTTATTACATGATTCCATGAGGTTATTTCACAACAGGTACGAGGTGTGTAAATAAAGTAATGAGACTGGCAACGTCGCTCCCAATCTGGCAATGCTGGAGACGAGCGGCTTTAAACACCGTCAGGTGCACATGTGATACGCCTCCAGTATGAATTTGAACGCCCTACAGTGACTGTAGTACAGTCAACAGAGTTCGGGATCTTGTGCGTTCAGATCGACGGTTGACAGTCAGAATGATTGCGGAAGAGTTGAATTTGAATCACACCTCCGTTCATCAGATTTTGACCAATGAATTGGTCCTTGAAAGACTTCGAAAAAGAGTCTTTCGAGTGCGACCAAACATCAAAATGAACTGGGTGTTGCATCACGACAATGCACCATGTCACACTGCAATCTCAATAATGCAGTTTTTAGCCAGTAAAAACATTCCTGTAGCTCCTCAGCATCCTTATTCGCCAGATTTGAGTCCCTGTGACTTTTTTCTCTTCCCGAGATTGAAAAATCACCTCAAGGGAACTCATTTTGGGACACTTGCGAACATTCAAAAAGCTGTAACCGACCAGCTGAAGGCTATTCCAGTATCGGAGTTCCAGCAATGCTATGATGATTGGAAGAACCGTCTCCAGCGCTGTGTGGCTTCCCAAGGGAACTATTTTGAAGGAGACAGTATTGCATTATAATATTCTTTGAATAAAAAATTGAAAAAAGATCAGTCTCATTACTTTATTTACACACCTCGTACATAACAATACCCAAATCGTAATTAAAATTACGATTAAATACTTTGAACGTTTTATTGAAACTACTGATTGAAAATTAAGGTTTCTTCGGGAATGCCAACCTCGAAATATGGTGCTCAACAATTTATTTTTGTGAAAAAGACCCATTCGTGCGACATTAGTGAATGGTAGAATTTCCGAAGAAATGTATCCCATTTTTTCTTCGTTTTGTTAAAGGATTCAACCCAACACCCTTCAAGCACCGTGGTTTCATAAAAGAACATTGACAAACGTCCAGGAGAAACAATATCCCGACTACGAGTAAATTGTGCGACAAATATTTGTATCGTGTCGACGATGTTCCGGACGGTTCGCTGATACCATCATGGAATGCGAGGTCCACGATGGCTCAAAAACGACCTTCTTGGGTGAAATGCGACGATATATAGCGACTATTCAGTATAAATAAAAATCTCATTAACAAAAATAAAATGGACCGACCTCAAAAATGATGTCTGTAAACACGAAACATATTGTTTAGTAATGCATGCATTCCAGGGGACGTCCCATTGGATAAGTATTGGATCAGTTTAACCAGTTGTTAAGCGATAAGACTGTTTCTCTCGATGTAATTTATTTATTACTTTAGGGAAGAAATAGTGACACCCCCCCCCCCCCATTATAAACCATAACACTTCTAGCGGCATGATAGCCTCGAATCTGAAGAGCATTTCAAAATCCATGATCTACGACACCCAACATGCGAATTCGAGTTCAACCCCCCCCCCCCCCCCCCCCCCCCACCACCACCGATGGTGCCAGTCTGGCACCAGAGCGGAAATACGTCGTAACATTGAACTTTCATCTATTAGGTTTAGTAGGCAGTCAGTCGAATGTCACATCCGTATTCAAGGTGAAACACCAAAAAACCCGAGAAATATGAGGTTTATGGTGCCCTGGCACCATGGTGGCACCACTTTTATTTCCATGGTGGTACAGAAAGTAATTCATGCAAATCCTAAGGTATAATGAGAATTTTTTCTCAATTTCAAAGCTTGGATACAATTAGTAAGCAGTAAAGGAACAGAAATATTGAAAAATTGGATATTTTGTGAATATTATCCCCCCACTCACCCCCTCCTCTTGCAAATTTTGGTACTCTGGTGAAATCATGTACAACTCGGAAGTTATTTTAGTCAAACAAAAAAAGAAACACACAAATCGGTTGGAAATTGAGGCCTGGGCAGAGTTTATAAGATTATGCCCGCAAACGTACGTTTTTTAAGCATTAACCCCCCCTTTCCCCCCTTAAAAGGCGAAATTCGAAATTCCGGCGCCGTAGTGCACAACTAGATAGTTTTCCGCGTCGAAGAAAAAAAGAACCAGGAAAATCGGTTGAGAACTAAGGCCTGGGCAGAGTACACAAGATTATGCCCAAAAACACACGTTTTTTGAGCATTAACCCCCCCTTTCCCCTCCTTAAAAGGCAAAATTCGAAATTCCGGCGACGTAGTGCACAACTAGATAGTTTTCCGCGACGAACAAAAAAAGAACCAGGAAAATCGGTTGAGAACTAAGGCCTGGGCAGAGTACACAAGATTTTGTTACACACACACACACACACACACACACACACACACACACACACACACACACATACACACACACAGACATACACCTATGGTTTTTTTCGCGGATTTGGATTCAGAATGGTCTAAAACGGATTACTGTGTGGTTATTTTTTTTTTCTGTTGAGTGTTGTCCAACTTCACCCCAGATCGATCGCATAAGGACGCCCAAGTCTTACTGTGGGACGTCCTAAAAAGGGAAAAATAATAATCTTAGGGACTTCAGATGGGAAGATGGGTAGGTAGGTACGGATTGAAGTCGCCGCCGTGCCCATCTGTAGACACAAATATACGCAAGTAGATTCCACTTCCATCTGGTTAGTATTCTAGTGTCGATAGTGGAATACAAAATTATAGTAGTAGTTTTTTTTTAACTATGCCATAGCGCGGCTGCCATGGAGACGGGGCTCAATGGCTGCCAGGCAGTTGTGCCATGCGCTCTCGAGCAGCCCAATATAGCGCAGCGGATCGCTTCCACCGGCAGTCAGTTGTCAGTATTATGGCTTGTCGTGGTTCCTCTAGTGCTGGACATGTTTCGAGATGGGTTGGAGTCATCTCTTCGTTGGTGTTACATAGAGGGCACGATGGTTCATCTGTCAGTCCTATTCTGTGTAGATGCTTCCCAAGGTAATCATGACCTGTAGCCATTCGAAAGCATGCGACAGATACATCTCTGGACGCTCCCACTGGAACCCTCTGACTCTCATCATTGAGGGTAGCCCACCGCTTACCCTCGGACGCCAGCCTTAAGGATTCTTTGGTTTGCTGGCTGAGCTTGGACTTTATTATCCTCTTTGACGCACTGAATGCCACTGGAGGGTCCGGCTGGTCTATCTCCTAGCCAGCCCGTCCGCACGCTCGTTGCCGTCGATTCCACAATGAGAGGGTACCCATTGGAAGACAATAACCTTTCGTTGCTGGATTGCGTCGTGGGCCATTTGCCGGCATTCAAGCACATCTTTGGAATCTGTGTAGGAGCTCGAAGTCACCGCCAAGATCGCCGCTTGGGAGTCCACCAGAATCACAACAAGTTTGTCTCCTCTTGAAGCGATTTTCTTCAAAGCTAGTAGGATGCCTTTGATCTCACCATCAAAGCTCGTTGCAAGGCGACCGACTGGGCAGCAAATTTGGAACTCCCTGCTGTAAACTCCTGCTCCCGCATTGCAGGTGGCTCCAGCCGCAGAACCATCAGTGAAGACATGTAACCAGGGAGGAGATGGAAATCGAGTGGCTAGTGTTTCGAGAGCTATAGCTTTCATTTCCACTGGCAGGAATTCATCCTTGTTCCCTGGATGAAGCAGGGTCAGGAATCGCTCTGCATTCATAAGTGGTAGCAAACTAGACGTACTCAGAAATGGTTGACGTGAGCTGAAGTCAAGGTCCTGTTCTGTAGCAATCGTCTCTGCCTTTGATGCGAACGTTTGCTGGGTGACGAGTCGCTGATAGCTGGGTTTGAATGTAGCCCAGTATGGGTTGTCTCCTCGCTTGACTCTCTCTATTAGTGATAGGGCCAACTGGTCACGCCGTGTACTCAAGGGTTCCACCCCTGTCTGTAATTGCATGGCTGCTATGGGGGTGGAGCAGGGGCCGCCAGTTATCACTCGGAGAGCTCTATTTTGGACCAATTCCAGCTTATCTTTCACCACGCCCGAGGATGTGATTGTGAGCTCCACCCCATATTCCATCACCGGGCGTACATAGCTTTTATAGGCAAGGGTGAGGACATCCTGGCTTGCTCCCCATTTCGTTCCGGCCAGTCTCTTGAGAAGGTCTGAACGGCGTGTACCTCTCTCTGCCATAGCGTCGGTATGCTTGGACCAGGTGAGCTTCGTGTCAAGTTTTATCCCTAAGTATGTGGCCTCAAAAGTTCGCTTCAAAACATTTCCTTCATACTTCAAATTGACAGTATGTGTCTTGGTGGACAAAGTAAAGAGCTGGAATTCGGTCTTGCTTGGGTTCACAACCAGTTCATTCGCACCCGCCCACGAGCTCAGCCTCTCTAGTGCTTCATTTAAACATTTTTTAAGTGCTGTCACCCTTGAACTGGTGGCCCATATGATCAAGTCGTCTGCATAGAGGAGGGTTTGCACACCCGGTATGTCCTGTATAGAGTCCACCACATCATCAATCAGGATGGTGAAGAGAGTTGGGCTGATCACAGCGCCCTGTGGCACTCCTTGGTGGGTCTGTCGATACTTTGATGTGGAATCTCCATAGCGGACACGGATAAACCTCTGCGCCAGAAACTGGAACAGTGTGTTGTATAGATTACCCCCTACTCCTAATGAGATGAGCTTATTGAGTAGAAGCCGTCGCCAGACTCGGTCGAATGCCGTCTTAAAATCTATAAAAACTGCCAGCGTACTCTGTCCGCGGTTATAGCCATCTTTAACCTCCTGAGAGAAGCGAACAACCTGTTCAACAGCCCCTCGATTCCTCTTGAATCCTGCTTGCCTGACTGAAAGCAGGCCTCTTTCCTCCAAAAAAGGGTTCAGCCTCTGCAGCACCATACGCTCATACACCTTGGAGAACATGCTGGTAAGAGCAATAGGGCGAAAATCCTCAGGTTTATTAAGGGGTTTGCCCTTTTTCGGGATTGGTATCACCTCTGCCTTTCTCCAAATTGATGGGTACTCTCCCTTCCAAATCATATTGAACAGACCCAACACAGTGTCCTTCGCCAGAGGTCCCAGGTTCTTGAGAAACTCTGGCATGATTCCATCCGGGCCAGGACTCTTGTTTTTGGGGGACTGGGAGAGTGCTGCACATAGCTCTATTGCGTCGAAGTCCCTGTTGAAGGTTCGGTCTTCAAATTCATTCAATGGTCCGAGCGGTGCTTTGATGTTGGGGTTCCCTTTTGATTTTTTCGGGTGGAAGTTGCTGACTCCAGCGTAATGCTGGGAGAAGTGCTCAGCAATCTTTAGGTCTGTCGTCAGCATTTGGTCTCCCTTCATCATAGGGTTCTTCTTCCTTTCTGAGCAGTTATTCAGCTTGGAGATGAATTTATGTGCCTTGAGCCCGTCTCTTCGGAAGTCTAGATTCCTTAGAAACTCTCTATAGGAGGATCTCTTGGCGTGTATAATTTCTCTCTTGTATTCAGCGCTTGTCTTCTTCAGTTGGATCCTATTTTGCTGGTTGTTGCAACTCTCAACCGCGGTCTCTGCCGTCTCCTGCCTCTCCCTCAAACTCTTCAGCTTGTCGTTCCAGAAAGGAGTATAGCGTTTTATCTTCCCTCGAGGGATTGCCGCTTTCGCACTTTCCAGGATCTTGTTGGTAACATTTTTGAGAGATACTTCCACCTTTCCAGGAATGAGGAGCTCACCGGACACAAGAGTGTCGGTCTTCTCTCGAAACAGCTTCCAGTCCGCTTTCCTCAGATTCCATTGACATTTTGGTTTCTCTCTCTCTGTAACAGACGAGGTCAGCCTCAATCCTGTACCCAGAATCTTGTGACCAAAACCTCTAGGGGAGGGTAACAGAGTGTGCCTAAGCTTTTGGGACATGCTCGGGTGGGACAGCATCATATCTGGGCTTGAGCTGTTCCCTGAGTATGATAGGAACGTCGGTGCATAGCTTTCGCACCTCACACGTTCTATCGGGTTTGAATCGATAAAATCCTCGAACAGCCTGCCAGTGGTGTCCGTAGATGCGTATCCCCATCTTGTGGAGTGAGCATTCAGATCCCCCATCAACAGAGACCTCGAGTTCCATTGACTCACCAGCCAGTTCAGATTTGGTTTATTCCTTGGGGGATTGTATATGAAGTATATCGATCTCTGCACACCGTTCTTCCAAACATCTATCTTTGTGGCTTCCAGGAGATCGGTGGGGTTCATTGCCTTGGCAATACCAAATCTGGCTGTCAGCGATGATTTCACTCCCACTATGATACCACTGGAGTGCAGTCGTGACCGCTTCAGGCAGTACAGATGATAGTTGGGCACTTGAAAATGTTCCATGTTATCAGTTGCAGCTCCGGCTTCTGCTATGCCAAAAACGTCAAAGTCACATTCAAATAATTTCTTTTTGAAATCTACATAAATTGCATTTGTTAATCCGTCCGCATTCCAAAAGCTTATGCGGAGTTCGTCATTTGATGTTCGGCCTTTAAAAAGGCCATTTGCATCAGGCTCAAGCCTGTGTGTTGCGCCGTCTTGTCGTCGGTTGGGCTGCATATTGGCGGCAGTTTGCGATCGTTTAGTTCTCTGTGAAGATATCCAGGGGGCACGTGAGTAAATGACTCGGACGCGATCGCAATCACCCCCCATTATAGTAGTAGTGTCAGTAGTAAGTAACTACTAACTAACTAGTCTACTGGTACTACTGCTAGTCTACTACTAACTAGTAAATAGTAAGTTATGTTGTATAATAGGGTCGATAGTGCAATACAAGACAGGAATGAGAGTGAGTATCATTGAGGTAATAAATGTGTTCCAAAACTATTAGGTAGTAGGTCACTGCTGTGGTATGAAGGAGGATGAGAGAGTGACGATATGTACGAATCCCCGTACGAAATGTTGGAATTCCAACATACCATCTTTTGATTAGATAATAATAGTTAATAGTTATTTATCTAATTATACCTAATCTAGCTTTGATTAGATAATATATAATTAATCTAATATTCCATGTATTGCATATTGTATGTACAGATCGTCTAGATCGTGATGTGGGTTTGTGGATCGTGATGTGGGTTTGTTTGGGATGTTGTGTCCTACTTAGCAATCTACTCTCATATCCCCTAACTATTCAACGTCCCTCAAATTTGGTAGGTACCTACTTGGTAGTTCTGACAATACAATTCAACATCACAACCATGACATGATTGACGTGGGAGCTATGGGCTACATCCACATCCACTTGGTAGAATACCCTCGCATCACCTAACTGTACTATATACCTCATATTTGGTACGGCACTATTCGGTTCCGACAATCTCCTATATCATTACCTACCCAACTATATTATGGATAATGAGGAAGCTATGTACTACACCCACTTGGTAGAATACCCTCTACATCTAACTGTACTATATCCCTCATATTTGGTAGGAAAACTCATATACTCGAGCATAAACACGTTTGATGTGGCTCATGCAGGTTCTGAGCGAATAACCCACTATAAGTTCCCCTTTGCTCATCCCCGCAGCACCTTTTAGTTATCGGAACCCCCCACGTATAGTATATCATTTTAAAGCTAACAATTAGACCTTCAATTTGACCATACACAAATAGTCCGTCATTGACTCAGTCGGAAGTCACAGGGGAAGAAGAGTGAATGCGGACCGATATTCCCGAAAACGGGAACCACGTTTTGCAACATCTTTCACACATTTTCAATACTTCTAACAAAGCAAAATGAAATCTGTTTGAAACAGGACAACCGCGGATACTGGTAGAACACATTTCAAAAAGAATCAGACAGATTGGTACCAGAATAAAGAAATGCAAGGTGTCCATACATACAAAAAAAAAAAAATCGTCAACATACTTCAATGAAATTTCCCTCGTGTCTGTCAGATACTGTATACACACCAGGGGTTAAGAATGTTTCAAAACGGAAACATGCCTTGAGACATTTTTTTTCTTCAAAATTTGCTAACGTAAAACGTTAAGCTATCGCGAAACATAATTTTCATTGAAAATAATTTTCAACAAATTTCACAAAAAATTATTTGTTGTGGGTTACACTCCAAATTGATGATTTTCTGCCGCACATGTACTTTCTTTATGTGGGTGGAATTTATGTTCCTCAGTCTGAAATGCCGTATTGTCGGACTTACAAGTTTTAAAATGTGAGTTTTATCGCTTATGCTCTTCATCTGAAACTAGCCTTTCTCAATGATCCTCACGTTTGTGACCAATCACCGGTAGCAGATTGGCGGTGGATTTGCCTAAATGATGGGGTAAGGATTTGCTGTGACGTCGGCATCATAAGGAGGTGTATGAAATCGTTTCAAGGATCGGCATTTCAGGGATACTAGTTGACAAATGGGGCCCGCAAGATGTTTCCATTCCCCATTCATGGCCCCTCATAACCAAAAGGCCGGTGGGATCTTATCGAGTCGTTCCGAATACACTCGAAGGGTCTCGGAAAGGTCGAGCCGAGAGGTAAAAAGAAGCCGAAAAAGGGAAGCGACCGGTAGGCGGCGCGAGTCAAGTAAATTGGAATAGATGATATTCCAAAAGGTCCCGAGGTAACCCCTAAAGGATTTAAGGGAAAAAAAGGCCTTTCCCCGATCCTCATCCCTGGAGGGGGTCCGAACCACCTGCGCGAAGGAATCCGCCGAGATGTATCAGCCCTCATCCTATCCATACGACTTGAGATTCTACCTTCAGCTTTTATTTCCCTCCTTGACTCCCATTCGGACCTCGAGAGCTGATTCTCTGGTCGTTTATGCAGAAATCTCCCACTCGCTTTCCAATTGTGAGTATACGAAGAAATATTGTACCATCTTCAGCCGAAGAACTCTTATATCCGTACGGATAAGGTATGACGGAAATGAGATGGGTAGCTTCTTGGTGAATTTAGGGGGCACAGACGTACGTGGGGCTGTTATCTAACATGCACGTTACATAGGTCATCATGAGTATATTCATACTACATGGAAACAAGCGCCAACCAAGAATGGCTCACGTGAATTCTACTTAGAAATGACGTCACAGGTATCGTTTTTGCCTCTTCCTACCTAGCATTGAGAATCAGTCAGACGAACACTGAGGTTTCCAGAGAGCCATTTTGGTGACCAGAGGACCACTGAAGTCGTACGTATTACCGAACTTGAAGTCGCCATAAAGCTGCTAAGGTCCCCAGAGGGTTACTGAAGTAGCCAGAGTGATGTAGATTATTGCTGAGGGACACTAAGCACGCTAGATAGCCACTTTTCCAGAACGTCACTGGGGTCGCCAGAGTGTTACCAGGGTTGAAGTCGCCATAAAGCCACTGAAGTCAGTGGCCAGAGGTTTACTGAAGTCGCCAGATGATGGCGGAGGGACAAAGCACGCTAGAACTGGAGTCTCTAGAGGGTCGTCAGAGAGCAACAAAGTAGCCAGTTACTGAGGTATACCAGATGCTGAGGGCGCCTGAAATGTTTCAACATATATCCACACACTTACACGATATTGTTATATTGTTATTATTATATAATGTTGATTCTAGATATTTAGGCGTAAATGCTAATTCGCCTCATATTCGCATATTCTGAGTTATTATGGAGGTTATGAAGGGCCCTCATGTCCTCAGCCCTTCATCCCTCTGCATGGGGAATTTTGACACCTCACTATCTGTTCGTAGGCACCCTATAGTTCAGCTTCAACAGGAAGGCCTTGGGCAGATAGTGAGGTGACAATTTCGATGCTACGCGACCGGGAGAACTATCAGCATGTGGTTGAACGCATTCGACCCACACACGAAGATCGTGGAAGGTCGGCATTTCATGTTTTTTTTTTTTTTGGGCACATGTCGAGGTTGTTGGTAAAGAGGTGGCTGACGAACTTGCGATGGAGTCGGCTAGCGATTCGTTGCTAGAGGATTCATTTCATGCCGTACCTTAATCGGTGAGCACTTTATGGCGAGGAAATACAGCCGATGAAGTTTTTCCCATCGGTACACCACCGGCTGAAAACAAACCTTTGACTACGTCACCAGAGCCATCACAGCCATTGGGAACAATAATTTTATAAACGCAGCAGATGATCATTGTGAGTGCGCGGAAGGAGTCTCCCAAACATGAGACCATCTGATTCTCCACTGTCTGACATGCTACGGAGAACGTGCTAGGGTACCGAGAAAAGTGATTTAAAGTGACGATGACAACGATGATGACGTGTTGATATATAAACATTTAGGAGACTATTTATTGCTCATAAATAGCATGAATTTAACGTTGATTCGATGATTGACTGACCACTAATTTATTGAAAATTTGTATAGTGGTGTTCTTGGACCCTGGTAGTTTTTAAGTTCGATTAAATTCATTGTTATTCTACCAGGAAGAATTGTTTTCAAAGTCTGTAATCACAGTTAGGAGCAGGCAAAATACAATCTCTGGCTTAATGGTTTGGAGTGTAGATGGTTCCCTATGAAAATCATCGCCCCCGGACTGATAGTAGCCACTGCGTATTCGCAAACGTGAATTTCCTTGTAACAGCCACAACTTCTACATTTTCTATCCGAATTCGATTAAATTCACTCTTCGCGTCAGCCCTCCCGCGTAACGTTTTCGGGTGATTATTCCAAGGCTAAAGCATGTTCCATGGTAACTTGGATGCTAATTACGGGAAGATTGTTCCGTAAACGGATTTTCACCTGTAACTTTCCACTGAGTCGTTGAGCGACCAATTGTGTATAACCAAATTGAAGGTCCGGCTTAGAATTAGAAAAGAGTTGTGGAGGGGGGGGGGGTTGCACATAGCTCATTGAATGTGCAGATAGCACGTTGTGTCATCTTCAACATGTTTCAAATTATAAATGTGATTGTGAGCTTTATGGGTCAGTAGGGAAACAAATCTGCAGTGTGGCAATGAATACGAGGAAGCTATGTGCCACACCCACTTGGTAGACGTTTTTGGTTTATTATTTTAAATAAAGAACCTTTGGAATCGACCAAGAAAAGACGTTTTTCAACCCCCTCCCCCCCAACCACAAATCGGTTGGTTTACGTTTCAAGGTAAGTAGAATCCAAAAATTGAATACGAATTTGGCCGTCCGCCGTACGCGGACCATAATTACCATAGACCGCTGAATTTTTTACGAAATTTGGTATATGGGCTACATTTAAGGTCTAGTTGTGCCCGAAGCTTTTGGTTGATGTCAACCACTTCTAAGGGTTAAAAAATAAGGGCTGATATGTTCAAAACGCCCTAGCTCAGAAACTTTCAATGTAAAGGTATTGTTTTTTCTTCAATTTGAAATAGTGTTTAAGTTTTAGAATCGAATGAGACGACCCAGAGCTCTGTAGGACCAACCGTTTGCTCCCTATGACAACTTACGGGTTGGTCTTACGATAAATCAGAAACACGAGTGTGAATCGCAAAAGAGGTCTAATCTCCGTTAAATACTTGACTGACCAAAATGCGATCATTGTTCGTTTCTTCGAGTTGTAAACAGTGTATTCGGCAACCAGTAACCAAGTTTCCAAATAAAAGCACCCACAACTCTCTGTTTCTTCAAATTGAGAGTGAAGCGATTTTTTTTCTTTAAAATTAACTAAATTCTGAAGCAAAATTATAGTTGGTAGGTAGTGGCAGTGGGCAAAGCCTTGTTCTTTGCAGACTAGTGATCTAGATAGAAAAATAATAAACCTTTATTTTTTATTTGATTGTAATTGAGGCTCAGAGTTATCCAAGACGAACTCATCCTTTTTTCTGTTTTATCGACATTTTGACGGTATTTTGAACTTACCAGCGAGTTCTCATCGTCAGTTGTGATGGTTGCAAGCCAGGGGAACCCGGATCGCCAGGAGAATCTTGATATGCGCTCCCTCCTTCAGAGAGGTGATGGGGATGTTTTTCGAGGTCCTAAAACACAGTTACACGGACAGGGCTCGTAGAGAGAGGGGCCGAGCGTAGTTAGAGGCCGCCGTCGTTAAACGCGGTACTTGTGGTGGTTTCAAAGGCTATCAAAATAACCTCCCTAACATATTTATCTTGAGAATTTACTGCCGCCGCCGTAGCGTCGTGACGTTATGGCCTCCCCGCTAAAGAGTATCCGGCGACCGGTGACAGCTTCCGCATTATGACCTCCCCTGTACACCACCCTACTATACTACGCCCTACTATACTGCCCCACTCTCTTGGCTATTACTTAATTTTCGCTCGATGGAATTTTGGGTTGTTGCCCGGGGGAAAACGTTGTCCCCCGACCTGGGTGGTGTGGAGGTGACAGGCCCTGTTACCTACTATGTTGACTGCTGAAATTATGTACTTAATATCTTAAGCTCTTCCCCACGAGATTGAAACCAACAACAACCCTCCACCATATACAATTATGCAAAACGTGGGATTAAAGGGAGTACAACTTCTGTAACCTGTGACAAGATGCGACGATGAAAAGTGACTCATTTAACTTTTTATTTTACTTCCGAGTCTACCAAACTAACGGACTCATGTTTTCACTTTTCAGGCTTGAAAAAAAAGTTCTCCAAAATCAAAATTTCCACTCGACTCCTTTGAACGATCGGAGATCATAACAAGCGTTTGAAGATGTCATTTCTTTCGAGTAAACCAACAAGTTTCGATGATTTCAACGTTCATTTTCGGCTTTTTCAAACAATCGAAGGTGAAAACAAGCCTTTGAAGAGGACTTTTCTCTTCAGTAAACCTACAAGTTTCGATGATTTCAATGTTCATTCTAGACATTTTTGAACAATCGAAGGTGAAAAGAGGCCTTTGAAGAGGTCATTTCTCTCGAGTAAACCAAAAAGTTTCGACGATTTCAACGTTAATTCTAGACATTGTCAAGCAATCGAAGGTGAAAACAAGCCTTTGAAGAGGTATTTTCTCTTAATTAAATGTTAATTCTCTACTTCATTCAAGAATCGAAGTCTCTGTTGTGTCTGTCATGAAATCTTTGTTACGGGCAGAACTATTCTATGTTACTCTTTGATTTCGGATAAATCGTCAGAAATTGAGCGCAGATGTTGTGCAAATGTTCCCCTATGAAAATTATCACCAATAACCAAGTTTAATTTTTTTTATTATTATTTGTTTTGTTTGTTTGTGACTGATAGCCACTTTTATACTTGCCATTCAATTTCGATGACATTTTTAGGGATTTTTCGGATTGGAGTGTAGATGAAAATCATCGCCCCGGACTGATAGGTACTTGGAGTTTGATGTTTTGAGACAAGCTATAATATTTCTTATGCTTTTTCATTCCAAAATTTCCTTTAAACTTGAATTTTGAGAAATCATGATCACGTTTATTTCAAATTTTAAATGATTTAGAACCCCGCAAAAGTCGAAAATTGATCCTGGAAAACCTGGATAAAAAAAGGTATTTTTTTTCGGGGAATCGATGTACACCCTGACGTTGTATATGTTCCTATTTAATCAAATTCCTTGAAATTTGCATCACTAATTCATTCGAAGGTATGTTACTCAAAACCAGGACGGAAACGAAAAAAGTATAATAGGGGACATCCAAATAATCAATAATGGTGATGTTTGTAGGTACCTACTTTCCACACTTAGGTTGGTACAATATCCTCCGTTACTATAAGAGATGTTGACTATTCTTCTAGTTAAGCTCTAAAAATGCGCAGGATTGTATATTTGAAAGTTCGTAATCCCGATTGTTGGGTTCAGTTACAAATGTCTCAACATTTATACCACTTCCTCATGTGTTCCAGCGTTTGTCAAACAAAATTTTAGATGAACGTTCCGTCAGATTTGTAGAGTTTCTTAATACGAACATTTGAGGAAAAAAAATAAAAAATAAAAAAATTAAATCTGAATCTCCGAATGGTTTTGGGTTTTCGCACCTCAGTGCACGAAAACACAAGTTTACAGGAGAGCTAGTTTTCGACAACCTACTCTCGTCTGCGGTTTGCCGCTGTGCGCACGCTCGTTTCATCGAATAACGATTCTATTCAGTTTCTATTATCCATGTCTGCCTGTACCATTTGGACTGTTTGGAGAAAAGTCTGCCAAGTGGGTGTGGCACATAGCTTCCTCGTATCCATAAAACGATTGTGTAGATGATCCGTTGCATACTAGCTAGTCTCATAACATCAATCTCCAAGTACCTTCCACTATCCTTTTAGGGGACCATCTACACGCTAATCTGAACAATCCTGAGAAATATTGTCGAAATAGGGAGGAAAATGTAGAAGTTACGGCTGTTACAAGGAATTCACGTTTGCGCATGCGCAACAACTACTATTAGTCTGGGGGAGATGATTTTCATAGGGAACCATCTACACGTTAATCTGAACAATCCTGAGAAATTTTGTCGAAATAGGGAGGAAAATGTAGAAGTTACGGCTGTTACAAGGAATTCACGTTTGCGCATGCGCAGCAACTACTATTAGTCTGGGGGAGATGATTTTCATAGGGGACCGTTTTCATAGACCATCTACACGCCAATTTGAACAATCCTAGGAAATTTTATCAAATTCGGATGAAAAATGTATGTGTTATGGCTGTTACTAGGATTTTAAGTTTGCGCATGCGCAGAGGCTACTGGCATGTTTAAGGCCTTGATTTTCATTGGGGGCCATCTAAAAACTAATGCGCATAATCCCTGAAAATTCCCTCGAAATCGGATAGAAAATGTGGAAGTTATGGCTGTTACAAGGAATTCATGACAGACACGGACGCGGATCCGTTGTTCAGAAAGGTCTGAAACGTAAAATGCGAGTGGAAATTCCGATTTTGGAGAAGTTTTTTTTTCAACCTTGAAAAGTGAAACCACTACCTTGGTAGACTCGGAAGCAATTTCGAGTTCACCATTGACAAGAGTTGCCTGTTAGGTTTATCAAATTATCATTTCCATGTTTGTTGTTATTAACTTTGGTGATGAGTATGTTCGACAGTATGTATGTGTTTCTGATATAATGTAGTTTGAAATAAGATTGTTTAAATATATACGAAAGTTTCTCTGTGGGCGAGTCCCTTACGGGATTGTATGGGTTTCCCAGTAGATGGTCCCCTATGAGGGTAGTGCTAGGTACTTAGAGATAGATGGTTTCAGATTAGCAACCACTTGCTAATATAAGCTAATAATACAATAAGGATGGGGATCGTTATAAAAATATCGATATTTTGTATCAATACTGTATCGAATTTGAGTATCGGTATCCCATGTATTGTTTGGCATGAGTATCGATATTTCATTTCGAGTATCGATACTTCAGTGTCACAAAATATCAACATTATCCAATATTCTCAAGGAATATATTTCCCCACACAACAATGTTTCTTCATTAGGACGTCCCACAGTAAGACTTGGGCGTCCTTATTCGATCGATCTGGGGTAAAGTTGGACAACATTCAACAGAAAAAAATAACACACAGTAATCCGTTTTAGACCATTCTGAATCCAAATCCGTGAAAAAAACCATAGGTGTATTTCGGGAATTGAAATATTTAAATCTTAAATATTTATAGTTGATCAGAGGCCGCTAGAGTACACTACCCCTCAGGTAAGAACCCTTCGTAGTTCATCCCCCTAGTGCTCGTCATCCCTTGTAACGGGACTCTAGTTGAAGACCATTGAAACGAAGCTTCTGATTGGCGCTCTGTACAATGTTCTGAAATCATCCGCCAATGGCATACTAGATAACTTTTCCCTATTTTCTCTTGGAGCTGGGTCGGCTTGGTTTTGACGCACATTCCAGCGTTAGTTCTTGTCTAGAGCGTTCAAATAAAAGTTTTTACGAATTTCTCGTTCATTTAAAAGTGTTTTTCATTTACCAATCTACTTAATTCTACATGTTTGTCTGTTTTGTGTGTGTGACAAAAACCTGTGTACTCTGCCCAGGCCTCCATTTGCAACCGATTTCCGTGGTTCTTGTTTATTCTACGCGGAAATCTATCTAGTTGTGCACTACTTCGCCTGAATTTCTAATTTTGCCTTTTAAGGGTGGAATGCTCAAACACCGTGCGTTTGCGGGCATAATCATGTAAACTTTGCCCAGGCCTCGATGTTCGACTCAAAAATCACCCTAATTGCATACTATTCCACCAGAGTATCAAAATTATCATGAGATGGTGCGAGTGGGGGATAATATTCACCAAATATCCAATTTTTCAATATTTCGGTTCCTTTACTGCTTACTAATTGTACCCAAGCTTTGAAATTGAGGAAAAATTCTCATCATATCTTTGGATTTTCATGAATTATTCTCCGAACCACCATGGAACTAATAGTGGTGCCACCATGGTGCCAGGACACCATAAATCGAATATATATATTTTTTTGTGTGTGTTTCACCTCGAATACGGATGTGAATTTCGACGGTCTGCTGACGAAAACTAATAGATGAAAGTTCAACGTTACCAAGTACTTCCGCTTTGTTGCCAGACTGTCACCACTGCCGTGTGCGAAATGGGGGGGGGGGGGGTGAACTCGGATTCCCATGTTGGGTTTCGTAGATCATGGATTTTCAAAAGCTCTTCAAATTCGATGCTCCCGTGCCGCTAGAAACGTTATGGTGGATAATGGTAGGGGGGGGGGGGCACTATTTATTGCCTGAATGATAAATAAATTACATCGAGTGAAAAAGTTTTATCGCTTTTATTGACCTAATGCTTATCCAATGCGACGTCCCCTGGAATGCATGCACTACTTAACTATGTGTTTTGTTACCAGGAAGACTCCAAACTGAGTGTATTCTCACAACGCACCGTTAATTATTAATAACTGAGTAGGTATATATTATTGATCATTCCAACCATAATATTGATTAATTTCATCCGAGTAATGACCCAACACCCTCTCTATCTTCTTCATCTCTTCATTCGATACCCATCCCTACTCTGCAGTGCTAAGTCGGCAGTCGTAACGTGAAAATTTGACCAAATTGAGTTATTGGTACCCGGGGGTTTTGAGGGTCGATTTCTATCGATTTTCGGAGTTTTAGAGTCGTAAATCTACTAGAAATGCCTCAAACAAGTCTCCCGATTTTCGCGTTAAGGAGTGTTAACTTGATTCTGCTAAGAAACTAGTCGATTCAGGTAGTAATCAGAGCGATTCAGAAGAAGAAAACTCGTATCTTGACACTGATACGGGAAACGGCCTTATTTTTTCGACGATACGACTTCTTCCATTCTGAATCGGCATGATACGACTTTTTGCCTCTGAAAAATCAGAATTTAGTGGTGAATTTACGTTTATAGTTTACGTGAATAAACGTTCATTTTTGTTGATTCAGCTGTTTTTTCTTACACTCTGAACACAGATATGAAATACGATTGACATGGAGCCAAGAAGGATGACAAAATAATTAAGGTGGAATGGTTTCTTGATTTCAATAAATAGAGTTTCAGGAATTGAAATGTGCTTAGCATTCCAAAGTCTCGTGGTTGCGTATTCAGAACAGAATAGTCGTAACTTCGGGTTCACGAGAGCATAAACTCGTATCATCGTTTTTTGACAATTTACACTCAAAAATGTTTAATTTTGACTCCAGAAATCGATTTGGCTACTAATTTCTTTTAAGAAAAACCTTTACTTGTGGTAAAAGGAGGAAAAATAATCCAGCGAAAGAGTTATTTCGCCACAAAACCAATTAGGTCGTTTTCCCGAAAGTTGGGTGAAGTCAAGATACGACTTTCTGGCTTAGCACGGCGTATAGTAACTATTTTTTTTTTTTTTTTTTTTTTTTTCGGCAGGTAGGTGAGAAAATCTTTAAGATCCACAGGTGGAGTTGGATCTCGTAAGATACCCTGAAGGATCCGCGACTTCAAGGTTATGTGGGATTCAAACCCACTAAAAAAAACACCTCCTTTTCTCCCACGTTGGATGATCAGCCTGGAACTGTTTAACACATTACTTCAGGCTGAGTCCTGGGGCACTTCATCAGTTCTGGATGGCAGGACGGACCAGGTGTTCCCTTCTCTGTCTCTCTCGTTCTAACAATGTCTTCCTTGTCAGGATACTCTCTGCGTACGCTGCCACAAGACTCCAGCTCCTCTCACCTTCCAGCATCTTGCTGACGACAGCTTCTGGTGTTGGAATTTGGGGAGTTAATCCCAGCTCTGCCAGCAGCTGGCTTCTTTCAGCCGCCCATTTGGTGCATTTGAAAAAGGTGTGCAGCGCATCATCATCTTCTCTCTTCTGACAGTGCGGACATGTTGGGACAGTTACCTTTCCCATTTTATGTAGATAGGCATAAAACAGTCCATGTCCTGTAAAGAATTGTGTGAGGAAAAAGTTCAATTCTCCATGCTTCCTGTCCGTCCATTTCTGGATGTTTGGCACTAGCCGTGCGGTCCACCGTCCTCTATATTCTCTTGTCCATATCTCTTGCCAGCTTACCATCGTGCAATCTCTTTCTTCCTTGGCTATGCGGGACCTGTCTCCTTCATCCCTTCTGTCGAAAATTCTTTTTCTCTCTGAGGCCATCAGCTGGATCGGTATGACACTGGTAAGCACAAAGATAGCGGGTTCTGACACTGTTCGGTATGCACAGGCGATTCGTAGAGCTCCTCTTCGCTGTACAGCTATCAGTCTCTGTCGGAGATACGCCACGCTCAGTGCATACGCCGCCCACACCTCCGCTCCATACAAGAGAATTGACTCCACCACTGTCATCATCAAGCGTCTCTTGCATGGTCTAGGGCCATTTATGTTTCTCATAAGGTGACAAAGAGCTGCCGATTTTTGTGCAGCCCTGTCTGCAGTCCTTTTTAAATGTTCACCAAAAGTGATTTTTGTGTCCAACATGACTCCTAGATATCTGGCTGCTGGTTTAGTTGTTATTTCAGTGTTTCCGATCCGCATTGGGATGATGGTAGGTATGCGCTTACGGGTGAAGATGACTACCTCTGTTTTTGATGTAGCTAGTGCCAGGCTATGTTCTTCCATCCACTCCGTTACTCGTGTCATGATCTGCTCCAACTTGGCTTGGGCTGAATCCATTGTCCTTGCGAGTACTACTGCTGCCACATCATCAGCATATCCAACAAGGAAACAGTCCTCAGGCATTTCCAATCTTAGGATCCCGTCGTATGATGCATTCCACAGTTGAGGACCTAGTACAGATCCCTGAGCAGCCCCTGATGTGATATCCTTCGTTCGTACCCCTTGAGCAGTCTCATATGTTAGTGTTCTGTTCTTAAGGTAGCTGTCCATAACATTCAGTAGATAAGGTGGAACCCTGAAATCAATGCTAAGGGCTTTTAACATATCCGACCATCTTGCAGAGTTAAAGGCATTTTTCACATCAAGGGTCACCAGGAGTGCAAGGTTTCTGTTGTACCGGCTGCCTTCCTGTGATCTTCTTACTGCAGTCACCACATCTGTCAGTGCATGGACAGTTGAACGACCCTTCCGGAAACCATACTGTCTGGGGGATAGATCTCCCGCTTGCTCTATTGCAGGCAGTAGCCGGAGCAGAAGTAGTTTCTCATAGCCCTTTCCAGCTGTGTCCAGCATACACAATGGTCTCCAGGATGACGGCAGGCTTGGGTCCCCTTTACCCTTATCTAAGAGGACCAGGCGAGCAGCTTTCCATCGCTTGCTAAAGACCCCAGCACCAAGGCATGCATTATACATCCTCAGGAGCAGCTGTGGGCAAGCTTCCGTGGCTATTTTGAGTACCTCTGACGGTATGCCATCAGGTCCAGGCGCTTTTTTGTTTTTTAATGCTCCAATTGCTTTTTTTAGTTCGTCCACTGTAAATAGGGGTGTGTCTGTTCTTCTTACACTTCTATAATCTATATCTCTGGGAGGATGGGTTGGGAAGAGGCCATTTACGATGGACTCCATGACCTCCTCATCCATAAGGCTCGAACGGTTTTGTGCCTGGAGTTTTCCTGTCACTATCTTGTAGCCGCGACCCCATGTGTCTACATTTATTTCGTCGATGATTTTTTGCCAGCAATCCGCTTTGCTTTTATTTATTTCATGACGGAGTTTCTTCCTAGCTTCTGCAAATTCTGTGTGTATTGTCGACCAATTTTCTTGCCTCCTTGTTCTCTGCGCTCTGCGCCTCAGTTGGTTACATATCCTCCTGAGCCTTGCAATATTTTCATTCCACCAGTAAACTGGAGGCCTTCCTGTTTGTAGGACTTTTTTGGGCATAGATGCATTGCAGGCTTTGGTCAGAATCTTCATTGTTTTATTCACAGTTACCTCAGCATCCAGAGCACTTAAAACAGACATGCCTGGAGTCTGAGATGTGGTACTTGGTTGTTGCCTATGATCATTTGCAGCCATTTGTTTATCTCCATCTAGTAAAACCTGTACCATTTTTTCTCTATCTAGTTTTGCCAAATTCCAACCTTTAACCTGGTCTATGTCTCTGCGTGGGGTGCCTCTTTGTGGTGTTGTAATTTGAAAGTCGAAAGTTATGTGTATAGTAACTATACAATCGTGTATTACGTACGAGGAAGCTATGTGCCACACCTTCTTGACATACATATTTTGTCTGTGTGATATGTCACCAATATGGTAAGACAAATAAAGATGGAATTCTGAACCCTCGCTGTTGATTTGTTTGCCTCTACAATCTGCGATAAGGAAGTAGATTCACATTCTTCGTTCATGAATTGAAATAATAATAAATAAACCCCTCCCCTTCTCACACGCCTTTCCCTGACTAAACGAGTTTGGTAAAATAACTTAATAAGGGCAAATGGGTCCTTTATCGTCCTCACGATCCTAATTATTGCCATAGGGCGGGTTGCCAGAGGTGGTGGGAGGTGTAGTACAGAGTTGACGACGTGGTTGCCGGGGAGGGGGGGATATTTATATTCAGATTGTCCGCCGTTACAAGCGTGTAGAGGGGGATGGATACAATAGTATTGCCTTAATAAATAAACCGATTACACGGAACAAACAATAGTCCGTGGGAGGGGGGCGATGGTCCCTCGCCAAGCGACCCTCCAGGGGTGGGGGGCAATAATTTAATGGCTCCCGACACAAAAGGGGGGCGAAGATCCGGACAAATATCTATTGTTATTAGTGATGGTAAAATCTCGAGGGTCGGAACCAATTAAATAGTTGAAAACGTAGGGTTTTAGAACTCGGACCCTCATTCGGGGCGGGATTTCATACCTGCACCTCGGATTCCGCTACTCACATTACAAAACCCCTAAAGGATGTCCGTAGGATCGATTCAACTTTCTACTCGAACCCTGATAATTCCTGAAGTAATCGAGTCCAACAACGGTTTTGCTTCACCAAAATAGGAATTTTTGGACGTCTAAGAAGAGCCCTGAAGAATTTTGCGTCTTCCTTGCTACTCCGGAGGTGGGTCACAGCACACTACTTTCGTCAAAAAAATCTTCTCGAATTAACTTAAGAACTAAAATAAATTTCAAAGTGTATTCAAAACTTCTGAGACGTAAAAATTTCAAAATTTCATTGCATAAATTCATTTCAAGCGAACGATTTTACAACATTTAGATTTTTAGGACGTCCCACAATAAGGCTTGACCGCCCTCATGCGATTAATCAGGGGTAAAGTTGGACAACAAGGGAACATTATAGTAATGAGATTGTGGTCTCGTAGGCCTGTACTCTCGCAATATAGAATTATAAATCAATATAGACTATAATAGAGGGACGGATTTACTGACAGGTATGTTGGAATATAATATTCAACTGGGAATAAACTTACAAACTCTAAATTTCGCAAATATAGCAAAAATAGACATTTTTTTTCCAAAATCAAAATTTCCACTCGCGGTTTACGTTTTAGGCCTTCCTGAACAATTTTGGTTCCGTGTATGTCTGATATGGAATTCTTGTAAAGAGTGAAACTTCTACATTTTGGTTTGTTATTTTCAATAAGTAATGAACCTTTGGAATCGACCAAGAAAAGAATAATACCCCCCCTCCTCTTCAAAATTTGTTGGTTTACGTTTCAAGGTACGTAGAATCCGAAAATCGAAAAAAATGGGGTTCTTTTCTTAGTTCCCATGCTCTGATTTTGAATTAATTTGGTATAAGAGCTCCATTTGTGGTCTAGCTGTGCCCCAAAGCTTATGGTTGATGTCAGTCACTTCTAAGGGTTGGAATATAAGGGTTGAAATTTTGAAAACGCCCTAACTCAAATAATTTTGATATAAAGGTATTGGTTTTCCGACACAAGACGAACACACACACAGACATACACCTATGGTTTTTTTTTCGCGGATTTGGATTCAGAAGGTCTAAAACGGATTAGTTTGTGGTTATTTATCTATTTTTTCTGTTGAGAGTTGTCCAACTCTTAAAACTCCTAAAACTCTTAAAACTCCAACTCTTCCAAGTCTTACTGTGGAAGTCCTTAAAAACGGGAGTTTCCCGGTTTTTATGGTTACTATTTTCACAATCAACGTAGGTAGTATAAATATATGGCATATTCGGATTCAGCGCACAATTTATGATACAGATGCACTTCAAAAACGTCTGCCAAGTGGGTGTGGCACATAGCTTCCTCGTATCCATAACCCGATTGTATAGATGATCCGATACATAGTAATTAATCTCAAAACACCAATCTCTAAGTACCTTTCACTGCCCTCATAGGGGACCATCTACACGCTAATCTGGACAATCCTAGAAAATTTCATCAAATTCGGATGAAAAATTAAGTTAATTAATACATAGCCTCGGCTGGGTTTCGAACCCGCGACCTAAGGAGCTCATATCAAGACTTTATCCTCTGAGCTACCGATGACCTGAAATCATTGGGATTTGAGATTCTCACAGGAGACCATCCCTCTATGAATGAGTCCCTCTATGAAAAACAATTCTCTGTAATTTTCATAGGGGACCATCTAAACACTACTCTGTAACATCCCTGAAAATTTCATTGAAATCGGATGGAAAATGTAGAAATTATGGCCGTTACTATGGAATTCACGTTTGCGCATGCGCAGTCGCTTCTATCAGTCCGGGGTGATGATTTTCATAGGGGACCATCTACAACCTAATCTACATAATCCCTGAAAATTTCATCGAAATCGAGTGGAAAATGTGGAAGTTATGGCCGTTACAAGGAAATTCACGTATGCGCATGCGCAATAGCTACTATCAGTCCGAAGGTGGTGATTTTCATACGGGATCATCTAAATAATAATCTGCAACATCCCTGAAAATTTCATTGAAATCGGATTGAAAATGTGGAAGTCATGGCCGTTACAAGGAATTCACGTTTGCGCATGCGCAGTCGCTTCTATCAGTCCGGGGACGATGATTTTCATAGGGGACCATCTACAACCTAATCCACATAATCCCTGAAAATTTCATCGAAATCGAGTGGAAAATGTGGAAGTTATGGCCGTTACAAGGAAATTCACGTTTGCGCGTGCGCAGTAGCTACTATCAGTCCGAAGGTAAGGATTTTCATAGGGGACCATCTAAATACTAATCTGTAGCATCCCTGAAAATTTCATTGAAATCGGATGGAAAATGTAGAAGTTATGGCCGTTACAAGGAATTCACGTTTGCGCATGCGCGGTCGCTTCTATCAGTCCGGGGATGATGATTTTCATAGGGGACCGTCTACACACCAACCCGCACAATCCCTGAAAATTTCATAGAAATCGGACAATAACTTCGTATAGTTATGCGCGTTACAAGGAAATCATGACAGACGGACAGACACACAGACAGACAGACACACAGACAGACAGACACACAGACAGACAGACACACAGAAACGGAACCAAAATTGTTCAGAAAGGTCTAAAACGCAAAACGCGAGTGGAAATTTTGATTTTGGAGAACTTTTTTTTTCGTCCTTGAAAAGTGAAAACAAAGCTTCCGCTACCTTGGTAGACTCGGAAGCAAAATGAAAATTGAGTATGGACTCCTTACATGTTCAGAACATAGCCTATGCAATGTTTGCTTAAGTACAGCCTTGTTAGCAAATTTTCAAGAAAAATGAAGTTATTGCAACGGCCTCAAAATTTTTAGAATCGACTTTTTCGAAAAAACGTTTTAATTGAAATCCGTTTCGGGAAAAAATCTTATTAGCTGAATCATACATAATTGACTTACAATGATTGTGAGAAATGGTTGTAAAACGATAAAAACTTTGCCAACACTACTGTTTGTTTTCTTAAATATACCTTCAACTGAAAGATTTCTTTGAAAATTCGTTCATTGATTCATGCTGCATGATTGGACTTTTTCATCCAAAAGTAACGAAAAGACAGGATTTTTCTTATTCAATTTTCGGATTCTACTTGAAACGTAAACCATCAAATTTTGAAGAAGGTGAGGGGGTATTTCTTCAAGCTCGACTCAAAAAGTTAGGTACTGATAGAAAATAAAAAATCGAATTGTTCAGACTCTAGGATGTAGTCTAAATAAAATCACTCTCGTAGAGCGGACTGGCTGGGTCAGCCTTGGAAGGCGGAAGACCCATAAAGGCAGGCGCATCCCTTCAACAGTAGTTGAAAGAGTTTTATCACCTCTCCAGACACAAACTGTATCTTTCAGAGGATTCCAATCCCAACGGCAAGCAGGATCGGACAGAAAAATCGCCCTTTTTTACTGCACCAGTAAAACTAAGAGCTGCCTCCCTGATCAGCCGTCGATCGGGTGTCATCTTGAATTATTTATGGGATGAGGCGCGGATGGTTTGGTTATGGCGAATCTTCGTGTTCAACTTTTTCCTTATTTCCATCGCCCCGTCTTCCCATCGTGTTTTACGACCTGCTGTGGAATACATCGTACAGGTTTCTACGTTTGAATTGAAGAAAGTCTACCCCGTGTAGGGTGATGGAGGGGAGAGCTGCAGCACAAGCTCCACTTTATGAGAACGTGAGTCGCTTTACCTCAGACAATAATTTCCTTTCTTGATGATCGCATTTTCAAAAATCTACCGTAAGAACTCACGATGCGCATAGACTCTGAGCAACCGATAAAACGAAGCTGAATTTTGGAAGCAGAATTTCCTACTTTTGAGCGTTGTGGGGAATTCATGTCACTCATTGGGGGTATTCAAACTCTTCTTCTTCTTCAAGTGCTTCAAGTGTCCGCGACGAACGTTGGCTATCATCCCTGCAACCTTATCTACAGCCTTCCGAAATAATGAATTTTGTTGTTCTGTACTTCTGCTGTAGTCATTTTCTTGGTTGTTGTGGAGAAGGAAGCAGAGGACGTCAATATACTCTTTTCAACATTTATTTGGCTAGCGCTTTCGGGGCAAACTGTGGCCCCTTTCTCAAGCCTATGTTCACTCTGCAATCATACTCCTACTATCTTCCATCCCTCCTCCATCACCAAAATCTCATCTCCGCCAATCATGAAAACTATTCTCACTTCGTCCATTTCCATAACAATTATTCTTTTCAAATCACTAAAAAACAAAAAACTAAAAACTGGCAGGATCTAAAAATTATTTAAAATTAATTAACAATAAAACAATGACTAGAGGGGATCACAGACAGGAGAACTTTTTAAAATTTTTAACAGGAACAACAATCTTATTATCTCTCTTATCACATGTGATATGTTGTTTTTTTTTCTCTCTACCTTAGCAAGGTACCCTGATAAAAAGAGACTTATAGTAACAAATCAGACCTTATAAATAAATTATCCTGGCTTCTTGGAAGGTTATGTCTGCATCTGACAGGAACTTCAGTAAAGATGTTGGCAGGAACTTCTTGTAGTGATCTGGACTGGAACTTCAGCTACAAACTCAGTGGAAAGCAGGAAGCAGGAACTTCTGGTAGGAATCTTAATTCAACCCTTAAGCAGGAACTTCTTGTAGTGATCTGGACTGGAAATTCAACTATGACTCGGTAGAAAGCAGGAACTTTTGGTAGGAATTTTAATTCAACCCTTTAATGGAGATGTTAGCATGAACTTCTTGTAGTGATCTCGACTGGAACTTCAGCTATGATCTCTTTGGTATTAATTTGCCTTCTTTTTTTTAATTTATGATTATAATTTTTTCTTTATGTTGAGTCAGTTCTTAGATCAGATAGGGCACTTGTGAGAAACCCCACTATTATGGTACCTGGACTTTAGTGAGATTATAAGAGGTTAATTTAAATGATACCCTCTTTACTTAAAATCTCTTCAATAAATTTTGAATTCACAAGGGATCATTTGAATTATCTTATTATGTGAATCTGATTGAGGCGAAGCTTGTGTTAGACAAGTTGTGTCTAGTTAATTTATGAATCAATAAAAGCCTGTGATAAGATTGTTGTTCCTGTTAAAAATTTAAAAAAGTTCTTCTGTCTGTGATCCCCTCTAGTCATTGTTTTATTGTTAATTAGTTTTAAATAATTTTTAGATCCTGCGTTTTTAGTTTTTTGTTTTTTAGTGATTTGAAAAGAATAATTGTTATGGAAATGGACGAAGTGAGAATAGTTTTCATGATTGGCGGAGATGAGATTTTGGTGATGGAGGAGGGATGGAAGATAGTAGGAGTATGATTGCAGAGTGAACATAGGCTTGAGAAAGGGGCCACAGTTTGCCCCGAAAGCGCTAGCCAAATAAATGTTGAAAAGAGTATATTGACGTCCTCTGCTTCCTTCCCCACAACAACCAACGAAATAATGAAGATGAGGACTCCCCGAACCACTGACGAATGTTATTCAACCAAGATATTCGTCGCCGTCCAGGTTCACGTTTCTCACCAATTCTACCTTGCAATGTATCATGCAAAAGAGAGTACTTCTCAAACTGCAGAAGCGTTTTTTACGCATCCTCGATGGCCTCGGCTGGAGTCTTAGCTGCAGAGGGTCGTTCTCTCGTCAAAGAACCGGTTAAAAAAAAAAAATCGGTTTTATTATGCGTGAAAAAGAAGGTAATCATTTACATCTTTTTTCAACTCTCAGAATTAAGATGATTTTTCACTTGATTACTGAAGACCGTTTTAATTCCATATTTTAACATTTTTCGAGCAAACCTCGAAAGCAGTGCCGGTAGACATCTGAAATTAGGTTCATAAATAATTTATGAGCTCGGCCGAAAAGGGGTACATGTTCCTTTTTTTGAATTTTACAGGAGAGCCAAAAAACGAATCCCAATCATGCGGTCACGAATTGACAAGCTAAATCGAACATGTACTCCTGTTCCATCAGATTTCCCACAAGCTAATAATATATTAATACGTACCGTAGAATAATGTTAGAAGATTTATTTCTTCTCCTCTGAACAGGTTCCGATAAATTAATGGCACTTATGAGGTACATTGACTGTTCATCGAACGTAAGTGCGTAATATTCTCGAAACATTTTTGATCTTAATTCAATGTCAATCTCACCACAGGAATAGTAGCATAACTCACCACAAATGCGTGGAATTTGAGGTGGAATTTTTCCTGGAACGGGATCTTTTTCTTCGAAACGTAAGGCTGCCCCGAGTTTCGCAGGTTCTTTCTTGTGTTGTCTTTCCAGGTAGAAAAGTTGATTGACCTAGTACGGGACTTGTTCAATCGATCGACATCGTTGGTCGTCAATACCACTCCGTCCATTTTAATATAAATTTTATAAAAATTCTAATGAAAACAGACTTTGAAGAACGAAAAACACTGAATTACAAAACGTTTGATAGCTTAGAATTTGCGAGAAGAAAACAGGCGGTCGTCGGGTGATCTTCCTAGCAACGGGAACATGTATCCCTATTCGTCTATTGGAGGCGTCACATTTTCACTGGCTCTCATCGCAAAAAAACAACCATGAAGTTAAAAATATCGATATTTTATTCTATAATCGTGTAAAGGAAACCTCAAGCTTCAATTTGACGCAAAAAAAAAAAAAAAATCGTAAAAAGTGACATGTAGGTACACCTTTTCGGCCCAGCTCTTTAATTAACAAAAACTGAGATGAGAACTAAATTTCGGTCGTTGTTCCGCTTAAAAAGGGCCAAATAACCAAAAATTGGTGGGATCGTGTGAATCAGCGTTAAAAAATAATGGAATTTCATGTCCCCCAATTAGGATTTTAGAATCCATACCTATGTTGCGCAATTTTGGTAATTGGGCAACTTTGCGCGCTAGAAAAATTGTATGAGTTGTCAAAATAGCGTAAAATCAAAATCTACAATAAGAGAAGGGAATTCCCACTTGGAAGACCGAAGTTGATGCGCGTTGCGCGCATTTACGCGAGCGCAAAAGTGAGATATTTGAGTTTCAAGGTAAAACAAGTGGGTGTGGCACATAGCGGCTTAGTTCCTTGAGTAAGAGAAAAATAAGGTTTGAAATTTTGAAAACGCCCTAACTCGAAAAATTTTGATATAAAGGTATTGTTTTCCATCAATTTAAGATAGTGTTGAATTTTTAGAATTTTCAGAGACCACGCGGAGCTCTGTAGGAGAAACCAATCGCTCCCTACGAGAATTTAAGGGTTGGACGTACGATAAATCAGAAACACCAGTGTGAATCGCAAAGAGGCCTAATCTCCGTTCAAATGTTAGCTGACCAAAATTGGATCGATGTTTTTCTTAATTTTGGTTGGTGGTAACAATGGCAAAGCCGTGATCTTTGCAGACGAGTGATCTATATAGAAAAATAATGAACCTTTGTGTAATAATTTGCAGCGTTTTGATGATTAAAATAAACTAAACTCTCTCTCTCTCTTTCTCACTCGTTAACTCATTCAACACGACATCACTCCTTTCAAAAATGACTACACGACGCGGATTCGCGTCATCGCCCGTTTTCCTTTCAACGTTGCATTTGAATAAACGGAGTTGCTGGATCGTCCTGTAAATTTCCAAGTGCTGGGCTTCCAGAGGGCCAAGTTTGAAAGGGTTTCATTTCGAAAACATCTTTCTCAGCATGAATGCCATCCCACCAGCCGCCCATAGGTACAACATGGGGAAAATCAACTTCGTTTTTCCCAACTTTTTCGGCTAATGACTCGTGTTAAGGACCACCCTGTAGGTATGTAAATATGTATTAACGTATAAAAAAGTGTAAAACTTCATGAAACGTTTTAGAATGTTCCAAAACGGATATTTCGAAGAAAAAATCTTTCATAATTTTGCATCATACAAATTTTGCGGCCATTGCAATAGCATCATTTTCTTTGAAAAGTCGCTAAAAATCGCCCTCATGCTGCTCGAGTGAGATTTTCCTCGTGCGTTGCGTCCAAACTTCCCGTAGGTAGCCCCAATTTGTTGAACACATCACAAATAATTCACTCGAGAAATTGGCCGAAAGTAGCGCCCGAGGGCGGTGAACGTATTTGTCTCATGACAGCAAACATTAGTCGTGTGTATAAAGAAGAGCTCAGCTCGTCTTTCTCTCGGAGATTCGCGAGGGGAAGTTGGGGGTTGGCTCAGCTCGAGGATGTGAAGAACAGGTATGAGAACAAGAACGCCCAGCGAACAGGTTGCGCCAAAGAGATGGATGACGGGGCCGAGTAACCCGAGGTGAGGAGGTAGCTGGAAGGTGTCACGCTAATGAACGTCCTAATCCCTCCACTATAAGCTCAGAAATCTATTATGTAAAGAACCACTCTGCTTCTCCCCTTTCCCAGATACATAACAACTCTGCAAAACTCTTCCCTTTATTACTCTTTAAATCATATTAGAACGTAAAACCTCCGAAACAATATAAAACCGCTTACTCCCCTCGGCAAACTGCATGAATAAACATTTTCCCCCTCTTTCCGTTGATTTTCTCAAGATTTTCTCTGCCTCTCGGAAGCGAGTTAAATATAAACCTGACGTAGACATTCAGAGCACCACAGCATCAGCTCATTTACATAAAAGCCACAGGCTCTTCGTTCCGACGGTATCAGATAGTTCTCACCTAGTTTTGATACAGAAAATATTCTCTCAAAAATTACCGTGAATAACTGAATGTAGATCAAGTAAATTTTGCATTATTGTTGTGGTCGGTTCAGAAACACGAGTGTGATTCGAAAATGCATGATAGTGACAGAAAACTACACTGCTGCCTTGTGAAGGAGGGTATGAGTGTGGATCTCCTTGGAATTGCTGGTATTTCAACATACCACCGTTATATCAGATCTATCTTCAACATCTATATCTAGTATGTTTAAGTTCTGAATTTAAAAAAAAACATAAGTACATTGATTTTATGATATCGATACCTTAAAGCACAAAGGCGCTATGTCCATCCACCTTCCACATTTTTTTAATTTTTTTATTTCAGAAAAACTCAAATTCAACAAAACTATTATTGAGTTTTCTTGACGGTAATAGCTTGAAAATTTATAGAGAAAATTGAAGAGTTTAGTGTAATAAGCCATTATTTTAGGAATTGTGCATTGGTAATAATTTCTTTTGCGTTTTTCTCAAAACTCCATTTTTGGACATAGCGCCTTTGTGCTTTAAGGTATCGATATATACAACATTCAATTCATATTTAAAGACGTAAATGCTATGATCCCCTTTAAGGAAACTTGTGCTGGGGGTTGGAGTGCTTATTTTCCATTCATTCTATTACATTATAGGTAGGTATTACAAAACTGATCGAAATCAGCTGAATGAAAGTGAATGAAGGAGAGATGAATATCCTACCGTATGACTGTAATACTACAATTAATAACAAATTTCACGTACATTTCTCAATAAGGTAATCAAAAGACAAGGCAAAGCAAAACAAAAAAGAAGATATAATACCAATAAAACAATTCAAATTATGAATCACTTGCTTGATTCGATCAATCAAGAAGTTTCCAAGAGCGAAGTAAAGTATTTTTTAATTTATTTTTAAAAACCAGAGGCGGCTTTTGTTGTTCTAATAAGGTATTTGGGACGGTGTTGAAGCGCAAAGCTTCCTCATTCATCCAAAACAAGTGGTAGTAGCAGTTAGCTTCCTTGTTGTGGGTAGTAGCAGATGACTTTCCATTCCGTAATGTCTCTCAATGAAAAATGTTCAGTTTCAGTTAGGTTAGCGGACAACTTTATTTAACACATTTTTTCCCATTATTTCAGGTAAGTTTATGGAAAAATGGTACAGGAACAGCTTGATGAGACTAAACCTTCGAATCCAACTACAGCAGTAAGTAAATACGATGCGATCGCTAAACGCTTTATCCGTAGGAAATACAGCTTTGTTAGATAATCCTATCACAGGAGTCCGGGGAATTATAGCATCCCCACAAAACTTAATTTTAGCAGGAAGCGTATCTCCCCCAAATAGCATTTTACAAGTATCAAAAGCACTAGATTCACAATTTGGTTCGTTCCAAAACAAGACGCGCCTATTAGCACAGTCTTGAAAGGGAAAATTGCTATATCTATTAAAATTGCCTATTGTAGTAAGATAGGACACAATAGAAAAAGAAATTTTTTCCCGCTGAAGGCGGAGATATGACTTCTAAACAATTTATTTTAGGAACTATTTGGTCTAATATTTCTATAAGCTTATTTAAAAACGCTCTAGTAGTCTCCACACAATCGTTATTCTGATACATGACTAGTTTGCTAAGGATGTCCACAGACTCTGGAACCGACATATGGAAATTGGGAACTTCCCCGTAATTTCAAAACAGTGGCCGAACTCTTGTATAAAAGTAAATACTAATAGTAATACTAGTATTTTTGCAGATAAGCATTTGAACAACTTGCGCCGAAAAATAGAAGGTTTGAGTGAAACATAATTTACCGATTAGTAAGGAATAAGGGGATCAGGCGGCTTCAAAACTGTACACTCGTTCATTGATTCGACGATGAATGCGAACTACACCGAAAGAGACGCGAACTTGCAAATGTTTATGAGGCCAGAGAAGGGCAATTTTGTGACTTATCGAGATTAGAGGGACCCCAGATGACAGTTCAGACCTTTGTGAATGCATATTTGAACCTTGCTTTCAAGTTTTTCCAAGTCCGTAACGTGATTTTTGTACAGCTAGATTTGAATTTTGGACCACTGTGTGTCGTGTAGATGGTCCCCTATGAGGGTAGTGCACGGTACTTAGTGATTGATGTTTTGAGATTAGCTACTATGCATTGGATCATCTCTACAATCGGGTTAACCGTAATTGGTCCATGGTGTCACTAGTGTCACCGAAAGCATCTTGGGAATTCCACAGCTCTAAGTAGGGACGGCACGATACTTCGAAGTATCGATACTTCTTTCGATACGATATGTCTCAGGAAGTATCGATACCAATAATATAAGATATCGATACTTCGATAATATCGGCTCAAAGTATCGATACCGTAAAACCGTCAAACTTTACCCCACCAGGGGTAACTTTACCCCAAAAAGTGAGAATCTTCAATTGTGACGTAAGCGTGGTAGAACTTAGATAAAAGTTAGCTATTGTGTTTTCGTTATTCTCCACATCCCAGAGAATCGATGTGGCTTGCGATGGCGCCTTTATCCATGTTATCAGCTGTTATCAGTCATTTTTTCCTGTTCAGCTGTTTTTGTCCTGTTTCTTGTGCTCCAAAATTTCTTCCATATCAGTTGTTTGGAGTGGATTTACCAGGCAAGCCCTCATCATATCACTTTCAATATCTTATTTTGAACAAAATACACTAATCAAATTCTCAAGAAAGTGTTTTCTTAGTTATGCATTTGTTTACCAAAAATTTGCTTTGGTCTCATAAGTTGTGATTTACAATATTATTTACTCGTGGGTTAACTTTGAAATTTACCATTGCAATTCATTTGAAAGTTATCGAATGTGAAACAGACAGATTTTTTCTGTGATTTTGTTAAGTCATTCGTTTATCGTTTATTGTCCTTTAATATTTCTTTACTTGTAGAAAGTTTTGCTCGATTACCTACATAAGGTAACTATACTGGAAGACTGAAATTGTGATCTCTTAACCAGAAATATTGCATTTCAAGCAAATTCGTTGAAATAAATGATCATTAGAATTTATATTTTTCTTAAGTACAACTTGTATTTTTCAAGCTAAAAAGTTCGATTTTTCAGAATATATTTTATAATAATATTATAAACACTTGATATTATCAAGTATTTCTGGGGTAATGAATTCAATCCCGACTAGTAACATTGCACCACTGCCCATTTCAGTAGCGATAACCGTGAGTTTTTCGGAGTGGAGTAAAGATAGACGCACTTCACTTAGACTTTACTCCAACATTTAAACAATTAAATAGGGGGGTTACAATTATCTGATCAATGAGCTCGACCACTCAAAATGTTCAGGGAGCCCTGAAGATCAATTCACTTATTTAAAAAAATCAATTTAACCCATTTCGAGTGGGAGAAATTGTATTTGGAAATGTTTTGGAGTAAATCTTGGGGTAAAGTTTGACGGTTTTACGGTACCCCCGATATTTTCAAATTAATTCACCTAGATTTTGCAAACCAAATAAAAAACCCAATAATCAAGAAATATTTATATTATCAATATATTAATAAAAGCCATTAATTTAAAATGTAGTAAAATCCAATAATTTGAACTGTAATAATAGTCAAACATTTAAAATGTAATAAAAATGAATAATCAATTAAATATTAAATTTTATTCCAATTTTTATTTGCAACAAACCTCTTTTTAATGAAATGATTTTTTTTCTTCCGCTACAAATGGAAAGGATCACGTAATAAATCAGTTACAAAACAAATAATATTCATTGTAAAATAGTAAAAACAAAAATTTGCCGTAACCCTAAATGAATGGCTACACTTGTAGTTTTTTTAAAAGTGAATAAAAAATAAAACGGAAATAAAATTAAAGAAAACCATCGAAATGAAAAATGCAAATGCGAGGAAGGTTATTGAATATCGATGAAGAATATTAGAAGCGACATATCTTTTTGACCGACTTCATGCGCGGCGAAGCCGCGCCGAAGGAAGGAGGTATACAGTTCGGTGTGTCATGGGACGACGATTTTTTTTTTTTCTGTATGTTTGTACCACTAGCAGTTTCTTATTCGGCCACCAATCTGCCTGATTCTTTTCGAAAAGTGTTCTACAAGTATCCATAGTGGTCCCGTTTTAATCAGATTTCATTTTGCTTTGTTAAAAGTATCGAAATTTTGTGAAAATAGTTCAAAAAACGTGTTTTTTCGGAAGATTGTTCCGCATCCTCTCCCCCCGCCCGACTCGTCGAAGCCACCCACCCGCTCGTCCCACCCCCCGCCCACCCCCCCGCCCACCCCCCCGCCCACCAGCCCGTCACCTCCGGCATATTCTCGGACGCCTGCCGCCCCTCAACAAATTCAAGGGGGACCACTCTCTCATTCATTGGGGACCATCCTCCCCATTAAGAGTGAAACGCTCATTTCTTCAAGATAAACTTGATTATGAAGCAAAATTTTAATTTCAAAAAATGATATTGAACTCAATATTGAAAATAACTTTAACATTTCATTGAAAGATGAGTTTCCCGACTCATTGTACATTTTTGTACATGTTTGTGTAGGTACATTCAAATTTAAGGTCCGATTCTAAGCTTCACAAAAAATGAGATGCTTTATGAGGGGGTTTCCGATAACCATCAAATTTCGGTAGACTACCAAGTGGGTCTAGCACATAGCCTTCTCATCATCCAAAACAAGTTGCAGCGGGCTAAAATATGAAGTTCAAGTCCGATTCCGATGAAATTTTCAGAGATTGTACGAGTTGGCGTGTAGATGGTCCCCTATGAAAATCATCGCCCCCGGACTGATAGCCGCTGCGCATGTGCAAACGATAATTTCCTTGTAGCAGCCATCATTTCCACATTTTCCATCCGATTTCAATAAAATTCTCAGAGATCATGCAAATTGGCATATAGATGGTCCCCGATGAAAAGCATTGCCAAGGAACTGATAATAGCCACTGCGCATGCGCAAACGTGAATTCCCTGTAAGAGGTATACTTTCTACATTAAAATCCATTTGATTTCGATGGTATTTTCTGGGATTGCGCGGATTTGAGTGGATACTCCTCTACGGACATCATCGCCCCCATTTTACTTACGTTGAGTGAAACAGTTTGGTGCAGGAGGAAGGGAAATAATAATGCGTGTTTTTTCGCTCACCAACAGGTTCTAATTGACTTAATGCTTATCCAATGGGACGTCCCCTGGAATGCATGCATTACTAAACAATATGTTTAACAATGTTTTGGACTCACTAATAACTACTTTAAACAATAATACTGTAGGTATAGGTACTAAAATAAAATGTAAAAATTAAACAATAATGTTACCTACTACCTTCATAAAAAAACCTCAAAAAGTAATAATTAATTCCACATTAAAAAAACCATTAGTGATTAAAAAATACAAGTAAAAGATTTAAAAAAGAAAAATAGCGAAAAATGTCGAAAAAAGGTTAACGGTCGGTAACTCAAAGAATACCGACTTTAAACAAACGTACTTGGTAGAAGGTAAATTATGTAAAATTTAAAAAAAATTATATAATAAAAGTCGCAAAAATTAATGAGTTAAAAATTAAAACGAATGATTTAAAAACTTAAACAAAAGTACTTGGTAGTAGGTAAGTTATGTAAAATTAAAATAATTAAAGTCGAAAAATTAATAAATTAAAGATTAAATCAAATGATTTAAAAAATTAAATTTTAAAAATAAATTTAAAAAACCACTAAAAAGTAAAAAATAAAAAATTATGAAAATACAAAAATAGTAAAATAAAAAACTTTTTAACAAAAAAACGGACCGACCTCAAAACTGATGATGGCATCCCACTAAAAAGGAAAAAATAATAACGACAACTTATTCAGTTAGGTTGGTAGGTAGGTACGCAGTGAAGTCGCCGCCGTGCCCATCTGCAGAAACAAACATACACAAGTAGATTCCACTTCCATCTGGTTAGTATTACAACATGGGTCGATAGTGCAATACAAAACATGAATGAGAGTGGGTACCTATCATTGAGGTAATGCATGTGTTCCAAAACGATTAGGTAGTACGTCACTGCTGTCGTATGAAGGAGGATGAGAGAGTGACAATAAGTGTGAATCTCAGTAAGAATATTTCCTTTGATAACAGCTGAAGACGTCTGCGTCACCAAAAATGGCAGTTGGATAAAAATTGAACATGAGAAGGTTGTTTACTTACTTACCTACCCTTAATCCTGTTTTGTATTGCACTATCGACGCATGTTGTAACACTAACTGGTTCATTTGAGTATGAACTCATATCACAAACCCACATCATGATCTTGGCAATTCTACATTCAATATGCCATACATGGAATATAAGATTAATTAGATACTATGTAATCAAAGATTGATCATGTATAATTAGATAAATAACTATTAGATACCATCTAATCAAGAGATGGTTTGTTCGAATCCCAACATTTCGTACGGGGATTCACACTTATTGTCACTCTCTCATCCTCCTTCATACGACAGCAGTGACGTACTACCTAATCGTTTTGGAACACATGCATTACCTCAATGATAGGTACCCACTCTCATTCATGTTTTGTATTGCACTATCGACCCATGTTGTAATACTAACCAGATGGAAGTGGAATCTACTTGTGTATGTTTGTTTCTGCAGATGGGCACGGCGGCGACTTCACTGCGTACCTACCTACCAACCTAACTGAATAAGTTGTCGTTATTATTTTTTCCTTTTTAGTGGGATGCCATCATCAGTTTTGAGGTCGGTCCGTTTTTTTGTTAAAAAGTTTTTTATCAATTCATACTATTCTGAGATCATTGAGTATTATTCTGTGGCCGAAAAAATGTGGCATTCTTTTCTGGGTACTAATTTGGTATTTTTTTATCAATCTAAATAGGCAAAAATATCGATAATATCGTCCATAAAGTATCGATACATCCGATATTTTAGGCAAAAATATCGATACCAATATATCGGTATGAGTTTTTTTTTCAAAAGTATCGATACTAATTTCGGTATCGATACCAAGTAAGTATCTATAATCCGATATATCGATGTTATCGTGCCGTCCCTACTCCTAAGGTGTCACCAGATTAACTAGGTGATATAGAAGCAAACCTTTCGAGAATAAGGCTTTATTCACCAAGAACTCGATGTGAAATAATTTAGAAATTTGATAGATGTACATAAACATTCAGGCAGTAACAAAGAAGACACATGGTAATAATAATACAGTAGTAATGATCACGACATTCTCCCCATCCTCATTTTGTTACATAGTCCTTCAGATAGCCTGGTTTTTCTCTGGCTCTTGAGGACCGTCGAAGTTCGTTTCCACTGGCTGACTCAGATGGTGATGAAGACGATGGCGCTCTGGAGTCCTGGGTCACTGGTGGTGAACAGAGAGTTGGAGACGGAGGATGTGCAGGTGCTGGTGAAGTTGAAGTTTCACTATTCGGCTCATTTAGCGTTTGCATGCTGCCTGGAGGATTCTCAATGTCGCCTTGAGATTCCTTTTGCGTCTGATGAGTGATCTCTTGCGTGTCCCCTATTGGTGCCAGGTGTCGAAGTGAGACGGTAGTCTCTTGTCCGTTTGGCAGTCGTACGAAGGCATAGTCAGGGTTAGCCTCAATTAGGTCAACTTCATCAACGAGTGGCTCGTACTTAAGAAGACATATGGTAATAATAATACAGTAGTAATGATCACGACACTAGGTTTAACCCTAGAATGATATAGTGGAGTCAAAATGACTCTATATTCCCCACTCCTGTGAATAGAAACTACAGCATGAGCGGGAGGGGGCTCCCCCTCCGCCTATGCCTCCCCCTGGATGCCCCTCAATACAGCAAGGGCTGGTGGAGTGGTTGGGGCGTTTGCAGTCTCCCAGTGAAGTAAGTAATAAACTCCATGGAGTCAATTTGACTCTCGATAATAATAAGATAGGTAGAGCAAAGTCATTCAGACTCCATAGGTACATTACAAAAACAGCTAAAAGAGAGCAACCAGAAAAACATTTGACGCGACTTGAGTTCATGCTCAAGCTCAATGAGCAACTTTCATACCAATGGAAAGTGATGAGGCTGGAAAAACATCCAAAATTGAATAACAAACTGGAATCGAGTATTCGAGAGAGCCTGAAGATGTCTTCGGAACAGCCTCCAATCTCAAATCCGGTTGCTAGTGCTGATGAACAAACTCAGAAGGCACCATCAATTTCTACCGCAGCTGCTGCTCCATCGAACACAGCTAGCTCTACATCTACTCCAGGGCCAAGAGAATCCGGACAAGCGAAAGAGAAGAAGCCCGTGCTAAAAAGAAAATACCTACTGCATTTCTTGTCCAACCTCTCTCAAGCCGAAAACTTCCACAACTTTTTCCAAATGTGAGAGGCTGATTTGTGATGAGTACATAGCAAAACAATTATGTGCTGATTGTTGATATGCTTCCATAACGTCTTTTTCTGTGATTTTGAACAAGTCATTAGGTCATTTATCAAAGGGAGCATTTTACCTTTTTATTTTTTGGAGTTTATATCTTTCAATTGAATTTTCCTATTTGACAAAGTTCATTTATTATATTTATTGGGGATGCGTTCCCAAACTGGATTGGAATGGAAATGTTAGGCCGCGGCTACGATAGGAGCGTCGAGCGAGCGAAAAGGGTCAGGTATCGACGCTCTAAAAATAGTTTACCCTTGTTCAGGTAAGGGTCAGGTATCGACGCTCTAAAAATAGTTTACCCTTGTTCAGGTAATGGTTGATGTAGGTCACTTCTAAGGGTCGAAAAATGAATTTTGAAATTTTGAAAACGCCCTAACTCAAAACATTTTCATATAAAGATATTGTTTTGCCTTCAATTTAAGATTCTAGAGAATTTATAAAGTTTTTTGAGACCACGCGGAGCTCTGTAGAACAAACCGTTCGCTCCCTACGAGAATTTAAGGGTCGGACTTACGATAAATCAGAAACACGAGTGTGAATCGCAAAAGAAGCTTGATATCCGTTCAAATGTTAGCTGACAAAAATACGATTGAAGTTTTTCTTCAAGTTAAACCTTCTTGTAATAATTTGCAGCGTTTTTGGATTCTAGGTACCTACCCTTAAATTTTGAGGGGGGGGGGGGGGGGTGAAATTTTTTTTCTTTGTCGATTCCAAAGGTTCATTATTGGAAATAATAAACCAAAACAAGATTGATAAAATAGCAGCAACAATGGACATTCTGGTGAATTCGAAAAATCTTTTCGGGTCTTCTTCGAGTTTGTGAAAAAGTTTGTAGTATTCTCCATCACAATTCCTAAGCACATTAAGTAATAGGGTGAACTCCAAAACTTCTACACACACGGTTTATCAGTAAAGAACTTTTTGAAACAGCTGAATTGTCACTTAATGCAAGGAGCCAAAGTTGCATATTCGCTGGCGTGGTGGTGAACTGACTGGAACTCCCCATCTAGTTCGTCTCCTTCCGCTCGTACTGTAGCCACCCCTTTTTGCTTGACGCTCGACTCTCGACGCTCGACTCTCAACGCTTGACGCTTGACGCTTCTATCGTAGCCGAGGCCTAATGCTATGTGGATTGAGAATGGAAATGTAGGTAAGTGATAAACATTCAGTACTTCGTTATACATAATTTTGCTGACTTGAAGAGACTGATATCTTAGTAAGCAAGGTAATTTTTGAATTCCTTGATGAAAGTTACCTTTGTCAATTCCTACACATGATGAGCAACCACATAAGTGATACTGCCTGTGAAATTCTTACAAGACTGATATCTTGAGTAAGCTACTTTTCTACTTTTGATACCCAAATGAAAGTGATGTTTTTTCATGTTTGTAAATTTTATTGGCTTGAAAACAAGTTCAAATACAGCTGATACAATTTTCTCGTTTATTTTTTATCAATTCCTTGTGAAAAAAATTAAAATGATAAAATTTCAATGGGAGTCAGAATGACTCCGGTCGATATCAATTAAAGCGGTATAGATGATCGATATCATTCTAGGGTTAAATTGCAATTTAAAAATTAATTTTATCGGACATTTTGTCTATATCTATTTTGAGACTTCCAATAGGTAAAAAAAATCTACTGCCCATTAAATTTAAAATTGCAATTCAATTTTGGTTACTCCGGTGACACCTTGGGACACCTGTTGAGTTCCTGAGATGTTTTCGGTGACACTAGTGACACCATGGTTCAATTAGGGTCAAGGCTTCGAGGAAGCTATGTGCCACACCCACTTGGCAAACGTTTTTATCAACCTTGAAAAGTGAAAACACTGCTCCCGCTGCCGGTAGTAGTTGAGTAGCGGAGTTACAGCTTCCCGAACAATTCAGAGGGGGCGACGGATGTGTTTCCCTGAGATGAGGCAGCTATGAGCAGCTTGGACGCGGCAACATTAAGAGGATCACAGCCTAATTTCCCCTCCGCGGTCGTCTTGTCCTCCGGATGGGATTCCACCCTGTGGGCCATTTCAAAGTGGGGGAACCGATATAATCAGCTTAAATAAACTTAACACGTGAGCAGCCAACTTGATCAAAGTTTGATGAGAGATGGAGGAGGCCCCCATCGGGCGGGTCGTTGTAGGAGTTGCCGCAAGAGAACTTGAGATTTTCGGAGAATTAAGGGAGTCTCATCATCTCAGTTGATCTCATTTCTCGGTGCTTCAGCCGCAGGTTCAAATCATCTTTAACTGGGACGCCGCATTTAGAGAGTACATCCGTTGCTCAACCTTAACGTGTTAAGATCGGGAAATGAATCCTGGTGCAGCAGTGAGGGCGAACTCAGGATTGCCAACAGGAGCCACTAGTCGCCATTTTTCGGAAGATCCCTTTTCGAGGCATGCAATGACTTCTGTTTCATTATTTTCAATGATGGACTTCTGGAATCGACCAAGAAAAAATGTCTTCACCCCCCCCCCTTTCAAAACTTACTTTTTACGAATCGTTGTCAGTCACTTCTAAAGGGTGAAAATTAAGGGTTGAAATTTTCAAGAGTGCCCTAGCCCGAAAACTATCGAAATAAAGGTATTGTTTTTGGTTTATTATTTTCAATAATGAACCTTTGTAAAACGAACAAGAAAAAAAATTTAACACCCTCTCAAAATTTGATGGTTTACGTTTCAAGGTACGTAGAATCCAAAAATCGAATGAAAATTTGGCCGTCCGTCCGCCGTACGCGGCACTTTTGCCACTTAGCATTGACCGATTTTGATGAAATTTGGTATGTAGGCTCCTTCTGGGGTCTAGTTGTGCCCCGAAGATTTTGGTTGGTGTAGGTCACTTCTAAGGGTTCAAAAATGAATTTTGAAAACGCCCTAACTCAAAAAATTTCGATATAAAGGTATTGTTTTTCCTTCAATTTAAGATTCTATTGAATTTTTAGAATTTTTTGAGACAACGCGGAGCTCTGTAGGACAAACCGTTCGCTCCCTACGAGAATTTAAGTGTTTTACGTACGTTAAATCAGAAACACGAGTGTGAATCGCAAAAGAGGCCTAATCTCCGTTCAAATTTTAGCTGACCAAAATGCGACCGCTATTCGTTTCTACGAGCTGTATTCAGTTTTGCTTCCTTAGCTACTAATAATCAAATTTCCTTCTTTATTTCTTCGAATAGAGTGTGAGGAGTTTATTTCCACCAATTAAACTTGATTGTGAAGGAATGAAGTATTTAATAATAATATTATAATAACATATATATATTTATTTACGGGAATAAGAATACATGCTGGAAATAAGATGTCTTCAATGATTGACTCTGACCCTGTGAGGTCATACGGTTCATGTAATCATGTACCGAGTACCCATGCCACATGGAGTATCATTGCATTCTCGAATGATTGTTGTGTAATTCGACTCTGAATATTTTCTATTTGAGCCCCTGAAAATTCAAGTGGCATGAGTCATGGAAATGTATTTTTGAGATAAAGCGTTTGTTGCGTCCAGCTTACTGAAAAACTCCCAAATTTATGTTGCCCATTGAACTTGTGATGCCTTCTCTTGGGCTATTCTCGAAGCGCTAGACTTATGCCACTAGGGCAATAAACGAAGCTGAATGTTCATATTACGTTTCCGCACTTATCTCCGTTTCATCCGAAATTTGACTTATGCCACTTGGCTTTTCAGGGGCTCATTTAGAAAATATTAATACAATTCAATGTACCTCTGCGAATTACTTGTTCTTGCTTACAATCTTTGAATTATGTAAATTCAATGTAGATCAGCTTAAGCCGAATCATGCAGTTGGTAGCATTGTACGCGGTATGACGCCTTCAACGCCTGATCCCTTTTGGTTTATTATTTTCAATAATAAACCTTTGGAATCGACCAAGAAAAAAAAATTTTAACACCCCCTCAAAATTTGATGGTTTACGTTACAAGGTACGTAGAATCCAAAAATCGAATAAAAATTTGGCCGTCCGTCCGCCGTACGCGGCACTATCCTCAGTTAGCATTGACCGATTTTGATGAAATTTGGTATGTAGGCTCCTTCTGGGGTCTAGTTGTGCCCCGAAGATTTTGGTTGAGGTAGGTCACTTCTAAGGGTTCCAAAATCAATTTTGAAAACGCCTTAACTCAAAAAATTTTGATACTCGTATAAAGGTATTGTTTTTCCTTCAATTTAAGATTCTATAGAATTTTTAGACTTTTTTGAGACCACACGGAGCTCTGTAGGACAAACCGTTCGCTCACTACGAGAATTTGAAGTTTGAACGTACGATAAATCAGAAACACGAGTGTGAATCGCAAAAGAGGCCTAATCTCCGTTCAAATTAAAGCTGACCGAAATGCGATCGATGTTTTTCTTCATGTTGGATGGTTGGTGGCTTTGCAGACGTGTGATCTATATAGAAAAATAAAAAATAATAAACCATTGTGTAATAATTTGCAGCGTTTTTCCATCTTCCCACTCCGTCTCCAACCGTCCTACGACTTTGGTTGGTTTCGTTCTCATACTGCTTTCGTTTCGCCTTTACTTTTGCATCACAATTCGAGTCATTCAATATTCATTGAATAAACTAGTTATCAATCATAAAGTCACTGTTTCTTCTAAATCATTTTCGAATCCCCTGATCCAGACCTTCGTTCAACGGTGACTTCATTTCATAATGTTCATGATATTTGGTATATTTCGTTTGCACTGAAGTTGTTTGGTGATCTCAAATATTTAGACTCGCTCGTTGAAGCTTTCAACCGATAGTTTATGTATGGAGAACAACATTCAGAAGTCTACTCCTGTCCACCAACATGCTAAGTTCTTACGAAATTGTTGGTGCTGGTGGAGTCACTCTCAACCAAAAGCAGAACCACATAACAATTAAGAAAGCAGAACTAGGCTTGATTAAACCCAGACCTACCACTCAAAACCATTAAACATACTTCGTAACTACAACTAAAATTTTTCAATAAGTGAATTTTCTTGTCCTAAACAAAATATCTAGTTAAAAAAATATTAAAACTCTCATAGACATCAGGGTTAATTTGATAAGCATAAAGAAACGTAACACCTTGTAATAAGCGGTTTTTCTCATTCTTTCAGTGTCCAAGTAGAACAATGTTAGAGGACAGTGCAGTACGCGTGCATGAAGTAGAACATCTATGTTCTGGGCGAATGCCAGTTTTGAACACAAAATGCTGCAAATTATTACACAAAGAGGTTTATTAGGTTTAGCTCACTCGTCTGCAAAGAACAGGGCTTTGCCATTGTTGCCACTAACCAACATGAAGAAAAACATCCATCGCATTTCGGTCAGCTAAAATTTGAACGGAGATTAGGCCTCTTTTGCGATTCACACTCGTGTTTCTGATTTATCGTACGTCCAACAATTAAATTCTCGTAGGGACCGAACGGTTTGTCCTACAGAGCTCCGCGTGGTCTCAAACAATTCTAAAAATTCAATAGAATCTTAAATTGAAGGAAAAACCATACCTTTATGTACACATTTTTTGAGTTAGGGCGTTTCCAAAATTTCAACCGTTATTTCTCAACCCTGAGAAGTGACCTACATCAACCGAAATCTTCGAGGCACAACTAGACCCCAAATGGAGCCTACATACCAAATTTCATCAAAATCGGTCAATGCTGAGTGGGGAAAGCAGCGTACGGCGGACGGTGGACGGACGGCCAAATTTTTATTCGATTTTTGGATTCTACGTACCTTGAAACGTAAATCAACAAAGTTTGGGGGGAGGGTAGTTATTTTTGTTTCTAGGTCGATTCCAAAGGTTCATTATTGAAAATAATAAACCAAAATGGGAAAAACTCCTGAAAAACCCGTTTGTCCCATATTTCTCTAGCAATTGGACCTCGTTATGCAAATACCTGGTAAGTGACAAAAGTCGATTATGAGAAAAACGCGTCCAAATTTTTCACGAGTATATACGTTGTTTTGGTAGTTGACATGGGAATTAAGAGGTCAAACTTCGTCTCTGGGGTTTTTTGGTGTGTTCTTTCCAGTTATTTGGTCAAATGTAAGAAAAATGTCTGCAAGTATCATTTTAATGCTTACCTGGTTTTTGCAAAAATCACCCAGAGACCAAATCTAAATTTTGAAAACCTGGTAAGCGCCAATGTGTCGCTTAACTGGTAATTGCGAAATTAATTGAACAGAAAATAGAACATTGATAACAGGGTAAGTGCCAGTTTGTCGATTTCCTGTTTGTTGTCACATCAAAAAGAAGAGAGACTTTACCAGGAAAATGTCACTCCTAACCTTCTACTGAGGGTGCACGAAAAAAAAACGCTGCAAATTATTACACAATGGTTTATTATTTTTCTATATAGATCACTCGTCTACAAAATCACCAACCATCCAATATGAAGAGGAAAAAAATAAATATAAATCAAAATCACCAACTATCGATCGCATTTTGGTCAGCTCTAATTTGAACGGAGATTAGGCCTCTTTTGCGATTCACACTCGTGTTTTGATTTATATATATGAATATTTCAATATAAACCCTTAAATTTTCGTAGGGAGCGAACGGTTTGTCCTACAGAGCTCCGCGTGGTCTCAAAAAATTCTAAAAATTCTATAGAATCTTAAAATGAAGGAAAAACAATACCTTTATGTCGAAATTTTTTGAGTTAGGGCGTTTTCAAAATTTCAAAATTGATTTTGGAACCCTTAGAAGTGACCTACATCAACCAAAAGCTTCGGGGCACAACTAGACCCCAAATGGAGCCTACATACCAAATTTCATCAAAATCGGTCAATGCTAAGTGGCAAAAGTGCCGCGTACGGCGGACGGACGGCCAAATTTTCATTCGATTTTTGGATTCCACGTACCTTGAAACGTAAACCATCAAATTTTGAGGGGGTGTTAGAATTATTTTTTTCTTGGTCGATTCCAAAGGTTCATTATTGAAAATAATAAACCAAAAGCATGATGGTCACCGATTTCATGTAAGTACTTGTACTTACTTGAAAATGTTTATAAAAAGATAGTAGATGATAACAAAATAAATTTGGTTATAACTAACAGGTTCCACGCCATTGATATAGTTCCCTCTCCCTCGATTGATACGTTTTGTGATAGTCAGGGCATAGCTAAATCGTGTTCCTCGTGAACTAAGTAATACCTATAGGTTCTATAAATGACCGAGACAATAAAATTCTTAGATTAATCTGTCGCTTACCACCTTGTTGACTCAGATGTTTGGCCCAGCTGAATTTACGTAAATCCCTGGAAAACGACGATCTCTGGCCGTTACCTGGTGTTTGCTTAACTACTTTAGTGACTAATTGGTGCTTACCTGGTATTTGCAATGAAACCTAGTGGCGCTTACTAGGTATTTGTGAAATAAAATTCAACATTTGGCGCTTAGCAGGTTTTTCCAAAATAAAAAACCGCGGATACAAGGCTTGTCGCTTACCTGACGTAATAATTTAATTAATTTTAATAAACGTAACTGAATGAAACCACTCCAGAATCGTAGATCTCGACAAGCTGAATCCAACGATACCAAAAACTCGATTTTCGATTTTTGTCGCTTACCAGGTATTTGCATAACTGGGTCCAATTATTGTTCGATTTTGATGATTCCAGCGGCAATATTTCACTTTTTCAATTCCCTAGGGCCGTGCACTAATGAATGAGGAATTTCACCATGTCGGAATTTCCTATTTTTGACCCCAAAATCGGATTCAGCACCTCGAAAAACCTCCTAAGGCAAACTTTCAGCCCGAACTTCCTAATTTACGAATAAACAAAACAGTGTAGAAAATACGAATGTTTTAAAAAACCGGGAAAATGACGTCATCCTGGAATAGTTCATTTATGGCCGCTTGAAGCGCTGAGATCGAGAAATCTATAGTCCCCAGATGCAAAATTTCACGAAACAGTAAAGTTCGAAATCGAAAAACTGAAGAATTAAAATAGAAAAAGCAAGATGGGGAAATTAGGTTTCCCCTGTTTTTGTTTGATAACTTTCCTCTTAGATAACTCGATTTCGTCGTCCCAATGGGCAACACTGGGAGGAGACGGCGATCCGAACAGCCAATCAGCGAGCGTTCCCGCTTCACGTCCGTTTTCCCGGTTAGTTTTGAAATCAAAAAGTTTGATTGTCTCCCAAAAATAACAGGAGACTTATTTTCCGAAATCAGCCCGATTTTCATCTATCCCACACCATTAACTATTCAGGAAAAATGCAAACAGAATTCGGTGAAATTCCTCATTCCTAAAATCCTTGAAAATTTCAAATTTAGGCACAAATTTTTAAGTTGTTGCGCCTTCAATTTCGCGAAATGCTAAGAATGAACGGCGACCGACTGAGACCCCTTTAAGGGAATGGACTCGTACGTAGCGCCAGATCTATTTGTATCTCCTCGTCTGAACCTACTTTTTGAGTGCTAAACGGCACCGTTGGGTTTCAAACCTCCAAAATGCGATTTATGTCAAGTTGCAGCTCAAGCTTCGAAATACGATTTCTAGAAAAACTTCAGGAGTCGTTCCAGAATGTTCCAAGACAAATTTACCTAAGTTAAAAAAAATTTTTCTCTTTTTTCTACTGAAATTTGTCTTGGAACATTCTAGAACGACTCCTGAAGTTTTTCTAGAAATCGTATTTCGACGCTTGAGCTGCAACTTGACATAAATCACATAAAAAAACAAACAAATTTTGTTTTTTTTTCTTTTTCTTTTTGTTGTTTTTTAATTCGCTACTAAGAGGGGACTTTGATGTCTTGATAAATAAATGTACTGAAATGGGCGGAATGGAGACAACAAATGGATCGCTGGTCGTTTGTTGAGGTGATCAACTGAAACAAATTGAGTGGTGTTGGTGGGGATCGCGTGTGGAGGTGCAGGGCGGAGGAGGTGGGAAGGAGGGAGGAGGTGGCGGGAAGGAGGGAGGAGGAGGCGCCGCCAATTCATCATCCGGAGCCGCCTCATCCGCGTAAAACCCGCTAAACGGACCGAAGTGACGCGGAGGGACATCTTTAGAAATTCAGGTCGTGGCGATTGTGACGTGACACGCGCGCCGCATTATCCCTAATACGCCCATACGGACGCCGGACCCCCCTCCCCCCCCGCCCATCGCTCGTCGGCGCCGAGTAACGAGCAACAATCGTTCATCTGCCACATATTCCAATTATCCGGGTGTGCTCTGTATTGGCGGAGTTGACGCTCTGTAGGACGACGGGTGAGTGTGGTGATAGGTGGGGGGGGGGGAGTTCCAGCGGATTTTGATTGGTCGCCACAGCCTCTCTCCGCGTTTATTTCGTGGTAGGAGGGAGGATTAATAGTGTGCTTGGAGGGGGGGGGGGTAGAATTATCGGGACGGGGAAGAAGAATTATCATGTTGTGGTGGGAGGGGGTGGGGGCACCTATCCCGTGTCTATCTCGCTTAGCCGGATCTGTCCAGATAACCAATTTTGTATTACAGCGCGAATCCGACGTTCAGGTCTCGCGGCTTTTCGATCCGCCGCCACATTCGGTTTCTGTCGCCGCCTCACAGAGGAACGAATGTGGCTGGAAACAAATTCCAATGAAACACGAATAGGAGGAACGTCTTTAGAAGGGTTCTGATGAGCAAAATGAACAAAATGAAAAAAGTCCAATTTTAGCTTACTTTCAAGTAAATTAAATCTATTGCCAGAGACCCTAAATTTAGCATGATATTTTTTGATAAATTTTTGTATCACTGAAATCTGTTTTGAAACATTCTATAATGATTTCCAAAGTTAAAAAAAAAATCATTGTGACAGTCGTCGCTAGTTCTGACAGTCTACCTCACAATTCGTGAATTTCTGGGGACACCAAAAGCCTCTTCAAAAACCTCTTCATGTAACTTTCCAAGGTTAGTTCTAGTATCCCGGTAGCCCCTCTGTAGTGATTAACCACAATTTAAACGGAAATCATCACAATTAAAGAATCTCTGTGGATTAGGTGGTTTTAATTTTTTCTTTTTAATTCCATTCAAATGGTACGACTGCTCTAGAGCCTCACTTAACTGGTCTAGATCTTCATTACAATCGCTCCACTGCCTCAGTACAACTTGCCTAGAGCCTCAGTACAACTGCTCTTGAGCCGCACTAAAATGCTCTAGAGCATCGCTAAACGGCTCTAGAGCCTCAGTACAGCTGCTCCAGAGACTCAGTACAGCTGCTCCAGAGCCTCAGTACAACTTGCCTAGAGCCTCAGTACAACCGCTCGAATGCCTCACTAAACTGCTCCAGAGCCCCAGTACAACTGCTCGAGTGCCTCACTAAACTGCTCTAGAGCCGCACTAAAATGCTCTAGAGCCTCGCTAAACGGCTCTAGAGACTCAGTACAGCTGCTCCAGTGCCTCAGTACAGCTGCTCCAGGGCCTCAGTACAACCGCTTGAATGCCTCACTTAACTGCTCCACTGCCTCAGTACAACTTGCCTAGAGCCTCAGTACAACTACTCCAGTGCTTCAGTACAACTGCTCTAAAGCCTCAGTACACCCGCTCGAATGCCTCACTTAACTGCTCTAGAGCCTCAGTACACCCGCTCGAATGCCACACTTAACAACTCCAGTGCCTCAGTACAACTTGCTCACATTGCTTGCCCGCTCCTTTACATGTTCGCTAAAGGGAGTAACTACGAGATATATCAGGGGCCTCCTAATCCCCAGGACGGCACAACTTGAAAAAGGTGGTAGAAGCAAAGGATCGTGAAAGAGGTGGAGCTGTGAGGGGGGGGGGGGGGATTTGGCCAACTTTAGGCCCGATAGAGGGGTGTGAGGCTACAGGAGGAGTGAGAGATCATTTTCTCAGTTAAAGTTGGCACGGGGCCGACTCCTTCCTCCCACATGTATTTAAGGTTTTAAGCGACAAAGTTTGAACAGCGGAGGGACGGGTGGGGGAGGAGAATAAGGGGTGGAGGGAGGAGGGAGTTCCCCTGAATAACACGAGAAGGCGGAAGCCGGAAGCGGAACTCGTGGATTCATTAAGTAATTCAAGCCTTGTTGGTTAGCTGCAATTTCCCCCACCGCCCCCCCTCCAACTGCGGACAAACCTTCCCCTCCTCCTCACGACGAGGAAACAACCGTTTTCGTTCAAAAACCTCGCAATCGGGGACGCAGAGGTTTTTTAGTTTTTAGGTACCTACTTATTGTGGTATTTTAGGACAAAATTCCGAATTATCATCTCACAAGATAAGAAAACCTTCCTAGTTTAAGGCTTTATTCTCCAAGAACTTGACAAGAATGATGGTAGGCATGAGCTTATGCGTGAATATGACTACCTCTGTCTTTGCTTTAGCTAGTGCCAGACTGTGTTCTTCCTAGTGACGATTCGATGTACCTTTCGATGCGATATTTAACATCGAAAAAATATCGGAAGGCAGTATCGATATCGATAAAATATCGGAAGAAAAATATCGATATCGCTGATATCGATAGAATATCGAAAGAAAAATTCTGATTTTACTGATATCGAATAAGTTTTTGCAAATTTTTTTAATCAATATCAGTGATATCGATATCGAAAGAAAAATACTGATTTTACCGATATCGGAAATGTTTTTGCATATTTTTTAATCAATTTCAGTGATATTGTATAGAACATAGAAAGAAAAATTCTGATTTTACTGATATCGAAATGTTTTTGCATATTTTTTTAATCAATATCAGTGATATCGATGTCGAAAAAAAAATACTCGTTTCACCGATATCGAATAGGCTTTTGCAAATTTTTTCATCAATTTCAGTTATATCGATAGAATATCGAAAGAAAAATACTGATTTGTATATCGAATAGGTTTTTTAATTTTTAATTTTTTATTTATTTTATCAATATCAGTGATATTGATAGAATACCGAAAGAAAAATCGAAAAGAATACTGATTTCACTGCTATCGAATAAGTTTTAGCATACTTTTTGATAAATATCAGTGACATCGGAAGAAAAATATAATGTTTTTGCATAGTTTTTAAAAAATTGATATCTAAACATAATGCCAGTTCGAATTTTACTCGTAAAAAGTTGTAATAATACATAATATATTATAATAAATTAATACAAAACAGAAATGGCGAACGCAAAATCGAAACGTGTTCCTCTTCCCATATCGATTATGGAGCATGAGGACTATGTCGGAGATAGTGGATTGTCATGTTATTTCAACATTGTTGTTTATGTGTTGCGTTCGTCTATTTACTTTTGGATTTTTATTATTTTTCATATTTAAGGGGAAATTGCTAAATTGTGGGAAGAAATATAACAATCCCAATCGATATTTCATTTCTTTCGATATCAATATTTTCCTTTCGATATTCGATAATATCGCAAGAAAAATATCGATACAAATATCGAAAATATCGAAACAAAATTTCGATATCAATAAACATCGAAAGTATCGAATCGTCACTAGTTCTTCCATCCACTCCATTTCTCGTGACATTATCTGCTATCGTTCGACTTGGACTGAATCCATTGTCCTTGTTAGTACTATTGCTGCCACAACATCAGCATAATTCTACAAGAAAACAGTCCTATGCATTTCCAATCGTAGGAGACCATCGTATGATGCATTCCACAGTTGAGGACCTAGTACATATCCATGAGCAGCCCCTGATATGACATCTTTATTCTTACCCCTTTCTTTCGGCAGGCAGGTGAGAAAATCTTCAAGATCTACAGGTCGAGTTGGATCTCACAAGATACACGGAAGGGTCCGCGTCATCAGGTTATGTGGCGTACAAACCCACTAAAAATCACTTCCTTTTCTCCCAAGAGTCCGGGGTGTTTGATCAGTTCTGAGTGTGGGGGCGGACCAGATACTCTCTCCTCTCTCTTTCCCGTTCTAAGGGCCGGGGGTACAACACCCGTTTAAACGTCACTCATCGATTAAACTACTGTTTAAACGGAGAATGCAGTTTAGGGCAGGGGTACAAGTTCCTAAACTACGCTTTTAGTTCCTGATAAGAGCTAAACTAAGACTAAAGTTAAACGGTCACTGATGGCCGTTTAAGCTCAGCTTAGTGGGTAATAAAAATAAATATTGTTACCAATGTGGTGAGGTATTTTGGTTGAGGTTGAATTTTATTAAATAAATTGTACTAGCTGTTCAGCTGTGTTCCATTATTCACTGACGATTTTAGTGTAGAAGTTAGTCTGTAGAAGTATGCATTAAATTTAAGGAATAACTAGTTGGAAAAAGCATTCAATAATTTGAACATTAAAATAGGAAAATTTCCAGAGTTTTATTCAAGTTTCAATAAACTAAATATAGTTATTTCAAAAACGGAATCAAGAGAGGTAAAGTCACAAAAATTATAAAAAAGGTACATTTGTGTATTTTTCGGAAAAAATATACAGAATATCTCAAAACATTATTGATTTTTCATTTAATAAATGTATATCAGTCAGGTCCTTTACTCAGTTACACAATAATTGATACCTACAAAATAATATTGTATTGATAAAATAAAATGGGAAGGTAGGAGAAAATGATCATTGGGAACAGGGCAGCACCCTCGTAGGAGACGTATCTTCAGTTGAACATGGTAATCACCTGAAAAAAATGAATTGGGTGTGATAATAAGAGTAACTCTTATTATCACACCCAATTCATTTTTTTCACAACTGTTGTGAAGTAGGTAGGTAACTATGATGAAGAGTGACGTAAGAAAGTAGTTGACAAAATGCATCTATAGTATTACGAGCAATTTGAGCTACGTAAGTTGCTGTAGGTACCTACTTGCTGGTTTTGTAGGATTGCTTTTTTGTAATACATTCTATCAGGCAGGTATTCTACCGATCATTATGATTATTTACGTACATCAACCAATATTCGGAACAAAGCTGCTTGCTAGTGAAAGAAATAGTAGTTATCACTACTCACTTTCACATTATCGTCAGAAATATTCGGCATGCAACATTTCTTTTAATGATAAGAAATGGGATTAATTAATATGACGTAAGTACTTACTCACCACATCTTCAAAAACCGCTGTTCTTGGACGGGAAGACTCTTTCTTGAATAACCGACTTTTGGGTCGATCATGAAAGTTAATACGTCGTTTTCATCGTTGGTTTGTTTTTATTTATTTTTCGACACTCCTTTTTTTCACCATTAATGTATTACAATAAATAGAAACGCTAAAATGAAGGTTTTGAGCCGATTGAAGTAAAAGTCGTCCGCACTTTTATTCTAGCAAAACTCACATTGAGGTTTTAGGTTATCCTGATTAACGTGAAGTTGATGTTTATTTCAACTTCTGCCTTGAAATTCATCAAAAATTTGCAGTTACGAACATGGAACAGCATGGAACCTTTATAGTTCCATCCCATTTTGTTCTTCTTCCTCTTCGTCTTCGTCGTCTCTGGATTCCTAAACTCCAGTTTCCTAAACCAAGCTGATAAGGACTTGTACACCCGCCAAATGGGATCAGTAGTTTAAACGAAGAGTCCGTTGAAAAAGTGAGACAAATGAAGAGACCAACCGACCTACATTCATTGAGAGTATTCACAGGTCTGACTGGACAGTTTCGGGCCTTCATACGTGATCACGCTCGTATTGCAAGACCACTAGATCGACTGAAATCTAAAGATCAAGGGTTTATATGGAATGATGAAGCTGAAGAAGCATTTCAACGTTTAAAGGCAGCCATATCATCAAATCCTGTACTCCAATTACCTGATTGGAATCTCCAATTTGAACTGTGCACTGATGCTTCAAACTATGGATGTGGAGCCATTCTCTACCAGAGAGATCCCAAGCTCCCTAAAAATAAGCAGCTGAGGGTTATTGGGTACTATTCCCATACATTTACGAAGCCGGAGTGCAACTACTCGGTTACAGATAAAGAAGGCGTCGGTGTTGTACGGGCCATAGAATATTTCCGTACATTTCTGGAGGGGCGAAAATTCATTGTCCACACAGACCATCAAGCACTAAGCTACATTCTAGACGCAAAAGAACCGAAAGGAAGACTAGGACGCTGGCAAGTATTCTTGATGGGATTTGATGTAACAATTAACCACAGAAGTGGCAGGGAGTTAGAGGATGCGGACGCTATCTCTAGGTTGTGCATTCATAGTCCCGAATATTCAATAAACGCAACAATGACAGTCAATGGAAGAATAGAAGTTAGACCAGAATGCATAAATGAAATACTGAGATCTTATCACGACGATCCAGATTCTGGGGGTCATGATGGCTTCCTCCGGACATACCTGAAATTTAAAGCACGTTTCCAGTGGCCTCACATGAAACAAACCATATTGAAGTACATTAAAAGCTGTCACGTGTGCCAGATTGCGAAATTCAGATTCCGTTCCAAGCCAGACACCATGATCATCTCAAAGACGGCTGAAACACCTTTTGAACACCTTCATCTCGATTTTGGTGAACTTTCCAAGAAAAAAGAAGGCCAGAAGACGACAAAATCCTTTCTGATAGCTGTTGATCAAAATTCCAAGTACACCTTTGGCAAAGCGATGCGTGAGAATGCAGCAGCAGTTGTAAATTTTATTTCTAACCTCCCTCACATCGATAGAGTAAAACGGATAACAACAGATAATGGAGCGCAATTTACATCTCAAGCCATTAAGAAATTCGCTGAGGAACGAAAAATTGAACTCATTACTTGTGCACCATATCATCCAGCGGGGAATGGACTCGCAGAAAGGAAGATTAGGGATGTTAAGCAGTTCATTACGATGTACCCTTCATTCAGAGGAGGATGGAAATCGTGCTTAGAAGCTGCTATAAACCATTTGAATCGATCCCACTCTACCAGTATAGGCTGCTCTCCTAGTTTCAAGGCGTTCGGTAGAACTTCACTATTTCCTGCAGACAAACGATTCGGCATAACTGAAGATATGTTAGTAGAGACACCTCATAGTGATGAAACCATACTGAGATATCGGGAAGCGATGAAAAGAAACTTCGACAGACATCACGCGAAGCGTATACCTGATTTGAAACCGGATGGCTACATTCTCGTACAAACTGAGGTCAAAGGAAAACTGCCAAATGTAAGAGGGCCCTTTATTGTAAGAAAAATCACTTCTTTTAATGGTTTTCCTAAAACAGTGCACTACGAAGACGATGGCAACATCAAGACTGCATCCATTAGGAACATTTTACCTTATCACTGCAGGAGCAGTGAAATCTTCCAGGGTGGGGGGAAATGTAGTGAGACCAACATCATTGACTCTCTAACCCCATAACAACTGATGATAAATTCATGTGTTATGATAAGTGTTTGTTTGAAGAGAATAAAGACAGATTAATTTCTACCTTGAAATGTGTCCGTGTTCTTATTACAGAAAATACAATTTAAGTTATATTCTCATTAATTCTGTGGAACATTACAAACGATGACTTGTACCCCCGGCCCTAAGAGTATCTTCCTTGTCAGGATGCTCTCTGTGTACTTTGCCACAGCAGTCCAGCTCCTTTCACCTTCCAGCACCCTGCTGACAACAGCCTCTGGTGTTGAACTATTCGTTCTTATCCCTTGAGCAGTCTCCTATGTCTGTGCTCAAATGTTTTCACAAATTTCATGAAATAAAAGGTCGGCTGACCAGAACCAAACGTAGAATTTATAGGTAATGAAACGAAGAACTGCATACAAACTCAATTGAGAACGGACAAGAACAGAACGAAATGCTGTATAGAATACGAAGGCACTTAATGGTTGAGGCTATTCATCGGAGATTTAACACAAATTCGTTTATCATTCCAAGATCTAAGATGAATGGAACCAATCAAACGTATTTTCTTACGTTTCCCTGGAATCATTTTAGTGCCAGAAATAATAGCTTCTTGACTAAAAATTATTCGTGGTAGATCTGGAGATTAATTTAATATAAGAGTGCTTATAAATGGTATGTGGTTCATAATATAAACCATTTATATAAGCACTCTTGGTAGTTAAAACCATCTGGCCAATGATTGGGGAAGGAAAAAATCATTTCAGTCATTGGCCACCCGGCAAAAAAAAAGACCCTTACTACCATCCAGTTATTGGCCGGCCATATATTTTCCACAGTTTGTGAAAATTCTATGTCCTGGTGGCAGAAATTAATTAATAATTTACTAGTGACCATGCAAACACAAGAAAAACTACATCAAATTTGAAAATAACCACATCAAACCCTTAAGAATGAGTTGAGGTATGCTTATTTTTCATAAATTGGTTGAATTGATAAATTGTTTCATAAATTGGTTGAATTGTTTAAGAAACGCTACCAGATGGTGGGGGATTAAATTTTATACTGTGATCCCGAATGAACTAAAAGAATTTGAAAAAAAATAAATTCAAGCAGAAAATTGGTCTTTTCTTGCGCGAACTTGCTCCCTATACGTTTGATGAATTTTTTGAAGCTATTAAAGAAGCTAAATTGTATTCTTAATTTATTGATTAGGTACTACTTTAGTTATTTTATTTTATGACGTGCTGCTGCCTGAGGAAAATTTATCAAAGTACAAGCTTATATCTATGTAGGAATTTATTTATTTATTAATGTGATGTTTTGTGATAATAGTAACAATGCTGTGATATTAGGTTAGGGTATGTTTTAAATATAACTATAGGGTATAATTATTGTTTTCATTTGAGTGCTTTTTCTGTTATTTATTGTTAGTATTTTAGATTTTTTGAAAACGTTATTTGATCTTTCAGTTGCTTTTTTAGTCAGTTTGTTTTTAGTCATGATTATAGTTACCACTCTTGTTAAATTGTTGATTCCTCCTGTATGTGGGCGTTGGCTGCGGAGTCGGAAAACATTCAAGATGATCCAAGAGAGAATTGTGGGGTAAAAAACTAGCTTGAAAAACTAGGTGGCCAATGACTTGGGGGTGGCCAATGATTGGGGCCTTTACCTTATCGAATATCGATACAGTTCTCGCTGAAAATTCAGCATGATGGCTAAAAAATGAAGAAAGTAGAGAGGCTTTCGTGTCATTACTCTTTGGTTGCACAAATAACGTTTATATCATGGAGAAAATCACCCTGCTTGGACTCTTGATAGTAAAAACGCTGCAAATTATTACACAATGGTTTTTTTTATTTTTATTTTACTACATAGATCACTCGTCTGCAAAGCCACCAACCATCCAAAATGAAGAAAAACATCGATCGCATTTCGGTCAGCTTTAATTTGAACGGAGATTAGGCCTCTTTTGCGATTCACAGTCGTGTTTCTGATTTATCGTACGTCCAAACTTTGAATTCTCGTAGTGAGCGAACGGTTTGTCCTACAGAGCTCCGCGTGGTCTCAAAAAATTTTAAAAATTCTATAGAATCTTAAATTGAAGGAAAAATAAAACCTTTATATTACAATTTTTTGAGTTAGGGCGTTTTCAAAATTTCAAAATTGATTTTGGAGCCCTTAGAAGTGACTTACATCAACCAAAATCTTCGGGGCACAACTAGACCCCAAATGGAGCCCACATACCAAATTTCATCAAAATCGGTCAATGCTAAGTGGGGAAAGTGCCGCGTACGGCGGACGGACTGCCAAATTTTTATTCGATTTTTGGATTCTACGTACCTTGAAACGTAAACCGTCAAATTTTGAGGGGGTGTTAAAATTTTGTTTTCTTGGTCGATTCCAAAGGTTCATTATTGAAAATAATAAACCAAAATGAATAAAAATTGTTGAAAAATTTATTTTTCTTGAGAACATTCGATAATATTGATATTTTGTGACACTAAAGTATCGATACTCGATATTTTAAAATATCGATACTCATGCCCAACGATACTTGGGATATCGATACTCGGATACGATACAGTATCGATACAAAATATCGATACCCATCCCCAATGTGGAATTACCCATCTTCAGGATCAAAAACTCTCTTTTTCGTCGAATGGAGCGACGAGTGGTGGATTAGACGTGAATGGTCGTCCTCGATGTTCGATGGAACACGGCGATTGCACCAAACGCCCCCTTTCTCGCCGTATTTACGGTCATCTTCTCTGACATTTTTTTAATTTCCTCCCGTTTACAGTCATGAACTTGTAATTTGTCATAATTTAGGTGGCGTGTTGTTTTCCCTGGGCGAGATAAGAGAAGGTTAGAACACGCTAGCGGCCCGAACGACCTCCGTTCTGAGTGGCAACTTGGCGTCTTACACCGACTTCTCACCTCCACCTTCATATGCATACAAATATATACCCAGCAGATAGCGGTCACATGAATATTTATAGATGTACAGTCAACATATTGATGCGAAATGCATCCATTACCGGAGAGTTACGCTGTTCACATTCGTCTGACGTCTTGTCCTCACCTCAACTTTCCAAAGATCAAGTAGCCCATTCACTGCAGTGAATAGAAAAGATCTACTCATCCAAAAAGAGAACGGCTGGTGTCAAAATTCTCAGGATGAAGTCTACTTACGATTAAAATTTTTTTAAACAAATCAGGCGCACCCCCCATTGTTACTGAGCATAATTAAACAAAAAGTGAAATAAACTGAAATTATCTCGATTTTTTAATGCACAATATAGGTTGTTTTGGTTTTGTATTTTCATCGATGAACCTTTGGAATCGGAATTGGAGCACATGTGCGTTTCGGCGGACGTGAGGCGAGGCGTCAAGTATTACAGTATTTACATCAAAAATTTTGTCAGCAAGTTTTCTTGCTCGATTCCAAAGGTTCATTAATGAAAATATTAAACCAAAAAAACCTATATTGTGCATTAAAAAATCGAGAAAATTTTAGTTTATTTTACTTTTTGTTTAATTCTGCTCAGTAACAATGAGGGGTGCGCCTGATTTGCTTTAAAAATTTTAATCGTAAGTAGACCTCATCCTGAGAATTTTGACACCAGCCGTTCTCTTTTCTATGATTTTTCTAAGTTTCGAATGATTATAATCAAAGTCAAATATAGTATAATCAGAGCCAAAATTGACACGTGGTGTCATAAATGACTTCACGCGCCCCTCCCGGCGTCACCGCAAGAGTCCATTCACTTTTGCTGCTAAAACTACCAGCCGCCGCAGTGGTCCAGAACAGTCAAAAAGCGCTTAAAACTCAATAATTTTTTAAATATTGGAAAAACCTGAAATTCTTCAAACTTATCATTGTCATAACCACAATAGAGGTATTGGTAAATCAGCCAAATTTCATCAAAGTTAAACATTTTTAAAATGATCCTTAGATTAATTCCTAAGGACAATCATTCTATTTTAAAATCTGGTAAACCCAACCTCTCTTCACCTAATCAACCTCTGATTTGTCGCCACAGAAAGTGATCTACGTTAATTTTAGTGTGTTTCAATTATTCTGACGGACAACCTTTAAAAATGGTGCGGAGTTTTGGGATGAAAAATAAAAACTTCAAAGTGCCTATTGGTATTTTAGAATTGTATTCAGCTTGAAATGAAATGCAGTACACGGTATATAAATTATAAATCCCCTACCTAAGGAGTTCCTTCGCAATAATAATGGTAGGTAACTACCTAAAATGGTAATATAAATTTGGCGAATAAAATAAATTGTTCTTTGAAGGTATGTTGAAGGATCTTCGAGGGATTTTCGGGGTTGAAACTCTCGTCGAATGTGTGATGATGATCATGAGTAAGATAATATAAATCCTGACCTTACTTTCTGTGGCAGGTAGATGCAGGTCGTGTAGAAGGTGAGATGGACCTCACTCACCAGGATCCGCGTCCAGCCAACAGCAAAATGGCGTAGGTTATGCCAATCCAGAGGCGCGTCCGCCTATTAGGAAGACCAATTGAGTTTTGGGTATCACTGGTTTGAATTCCCGATCAATACTCGTCGATTCGATTCTCGAATGATCGACTTTGGAATTGCCGAATATAAATTTCACGGGAGAAGAAGTTGAAAAAATCAACGAAACAGAATATTGGCTGATGAGGCTTCGGAAAACGGGCAGATCGTGAAGAAACGCAATCGAAGCAGGAACTGAAGAGGGGCGCGTCGCGACGCAACCAGTGACGACGGAGAGGGGCGTCGATCCTCGTTGGCTGCAGGGTTGAGGATTAAGAGTTCGGGAATCCAGTTCACCTAGTCACTCCTTCACAGTTCATAGAAACAAAACTACACTAGATAAAATAAAGCAAATATCTACTGCTTACTTGTTGGCCTAAACAACCTCCATGCCATCAAGGGCAGCTGGATCTTTAATATCCAAATCAGTAAGAGGTGTAATCCTCACTTGACTGTCTATGATTCTTGATTTTCAGTACATGTCTTTTGAATATTGAATGAACAGTAAGTTTGTGGCTAAAACTCAAAAAAAAAAGCAGTTTCAGGAGGTATCTAACACATAATTAAGGCCGATGTGCTTGGAGAAAATACTTCAAACAATCAATCCGGACGAGTTTAGAAATTATCTCTGTGAGGACGACCGATCCTGCTCAAAAAAGCTTCAAAAACACGGGAGGGCTACGTAGTGGGAGGAGGTGCGGCCAGGCGTCGGCTTCACCACAACCATTCACGTGTCTTCCGAGGGTAGTTCTGACCTCAATTTTCGAGCATTTTCGATTGCCTGCCGCGCGGTGGACGTCCGTCAGACCTCACGTTTTTGCAAATCATTCACAGATAGTTTTCGCCTCTGAGGGCTGGCGGCTGCGCAGCGTGCCCGCCAGACCTACAAGTGAATGATCCCCTTTACAGCAACTCATTACCCAACGCGATTTCGCAGCTTGTTCTGACTCCAGGGGAAATTTGCTCAAGACAGAAATACTTTCCTCCACTCTCCAGACTGCTCTGCCTATTTCATGAATTGACGGTTCGCTATGCAGCTTCAAATCGGTGATGACAGAGCAGTGGACGTCTTCATGCCAATTTGAGCCTGTGAGGGTAGTGCAAGGTTTAGTGGTGTTTTGAGATTAGCTACAACGCATCGGATCATCTGTACAATCGGTTCTTTGATACGAGGAAGCTATGTGCCACACCCACTCGGCAGACATTTTTATCTTCATCCGATCATACCGGACAGCACAATTGGTCACTTCCGCCAGCCAACTCAAAAAATAAAAGTCCATTCATGCAGCATGAATTAATGAGCGAATTTTCAAAGAAATCATTCAGTTTAAGGTGTGGTTAAGAAAAGGACCAATGGTGTTGCAATTTGTTGTAGAAAGTTTTTTTTTCGATTCTCGGTTTATATATATGTATATATATATTTTTTTTACTTGCTTTAACAACAATAATCGACGTCCCGGAAGACGTGAAATCACTGGGCTGAAAGCTGAATCTGGGAGCCCGAGAAGCGTTCTGATTGTGGAAGCTCCTGGACGTAGTTAAAGATGAATGCGACAGATCGCGTTCATGATCACTTGTTCCCAACCTCACACAACAAGTCACCTTATTTATCACATATTTTTCTCCTTGGTGCGTTACCTGCTGCATCTACGTAATTAATTTAATAACATTTAAATATATTCGCGATATGTACGAAAAAATCGTGCGATTTTCAATAATACACTCGGTTTTAAACGTTTCTTTCGGTGGCAGTTGTCGATTGAATATTTGAACGAGGACTTATTTTTTTTTTTTTTTTTTTTTTTTTAAATTTTTTTTTTATTTTATTTTATTTATTTTTTTTTTTGCACATGAACTTATAGAGTACCCACACGGCTACTGCATTTCTGGTTACAACAAATATACGCACGTATTCATTATATATATATATAGCTACAAACTTTTCTTAATTTTGGACAATTTTCATTTTTGAAAAAAGCATTCATATCAGAAATTTTGTGCTGAATCCGAATATACCATAAATTACCATCATTTTCAATGTAAAAACCTCAAAAAACGGGAAAAACCCATTTTTTTTGAGTTTTTTTGGATTTTGGACCACTTTGGATTGTCCAAAATTGCTGGTTAACGAACTTGACCTATGGTTTGTTGTTACAAACATTTTGGCAAAAACTAAAAAAAAATTTTTAAACAATTACTCAAGTTATCGTCCGGAATGACACATATATATATATATATATATACATATGATTTTTGGAAAAACTTCAGGGATCGTTTCAGAATGTTCCAAAACGGATTTCAGTGTGAAAATTTTTCGAAAAAGTCGATTCTAAAAATTTTGAGGCCATTGCAATAGCTTCATTTTCTTTGAAAATTCGCTAATAACACGCTGCAAATTATTGCTGGGTATGCTTTGAAGGTCTTAGGAGTCCATATTCATGTTCTAGTCGTCTCTACGAACTCATAGAGTACCCACACGGCTACTGCATTTCTGGTTACAACAAATATACGCACGTATTCATTATATATATATATAGCTACAAACTTTTCTTAATTTTGGACAATTTTCATTTTTGAAAAAAGCATTCATATCAGAAATTTTGTGCTGAATCCGAATATACCATAAATTACCATCATTTTCAATGTAAAAACCTCAAAAAACGGGAAAAACCCATTTTTTTTGAGTTTTTTTGGATTTTGGACCACTTTGGATTGTCCAAAATTGCTGGTTAACGAACTTGACCTATGGTTTGTTGTTACAAACATTTTGGCAAAAACTAAAAAAAATTTTTAAACAATTACTCAAGTTATCGTCCGGAATGACACATATATATATATATATATATACATATGATTTTTGGAAAAACTTCAGGGATCGTTTCAGAATGTTCCAAAACGGATTTCAGTGTGAAAATTTTTCGAAAAAGTCGATTCTAAAAATTTTGAGGCCATTGCAATAGCTTCATTTTCTTTGAAAATTCGCTAATAACACGCTGCAAATTATTGCTGGGTATGCTTTGAAGGTCTTAGGAGTCCATATTCATGTTCTAGTCGTCTCTACGAACTCATAGAGTACCCACACGGCTACTGCATTTCTGGTTACAACAAATATACGCACGTATTCATTATATATATATATAGCTACAAACTTTTCTTAATTTTGGACAATTTTCATTTTTGAAAAAAGCATTCATATCAGAAATTTTGTGCTGAATCCGAATATACCATAAATTACCATCATTTTCAATGTAAAAACCTCAAAAAACGGGAAAAACCCATTTTTTTTGAGTTTTTTTGGATTTTGGACCACTTTGGATTGTCCAAAATTGCTGGTTAACGAACTTGACCTATGGTTTGTTGTTACAAACATTTTGGCAAAAACTAAAAAAAAATTTTTAAACAATTACTCAAGTTATCGTCCGGAATGACACATATATATATATATATATATACATATGATTTTTGGAAAAACTTCAGGGATCGTTTCAGAATGTTCCAAAACGGATTTCAGTGTGAAAATTTTTCGAAAAAGTCGATTCTAAAAATTTTGAGGCCATTGCAATAGCTTCATTTTCTTTGAAAATTCGCTAATAACACGCTGCAAATTATTGCTGGGTATGCTTTGAAGGTCTTAGGAGTCCATATTCATGTTCTAGTCGTCTCTACGAACTCATAGAGTACCCACACGGCTACTGCATTTCTGGTTACAACAAATATACGCACGTATTCATTATATATATATATAGCTACAAACTTTTCTTAATTTTGGACAATTTTCATTTTTGAAAAAAGCATTCATATCAGAAATTTTGTGCTGAATCCGAATATACCATAAATTACCATCATTTTCAATGTAAAAACCTCAAAAAACGGGAAAAACCCATTTTTTTTGAGTTTTTTTGGATTTTGGACCACTTTGGATTGTCCAAAATTGCTGGTTAACGAACTTGACCTATGGTTTGTTGTTACAAACATTTTGGCAAAAACTAAAAAAAAATTTTTAAACAATTACTCAAGTTATCGTCCGGAATGACACATATATATATATATATATATATACATATGATTTTTGGAAAAACTTCAGGGATCGTTTCAGAATGTTCCAAAACGGATTTCAGTGTGAAAATTTTTCGAAAAAGTCGATTCTAAAAATTTTGAGGCCATTGCAATAGCTTCATTTTCTTTGAAAATTCGCTAATAACACGCTGCAAATTATTGCTGGGTATGCTTTGAAGGTCTTAGGAGTCCATATTCATGTTCTAGTCGTCTCTACGAACTCATAGAGTACCCACACGGCTACTGCATTTCTGGTTACAACAAATATACGCACGTATTCATTATATATATATATAGCTACAAACTTTTCTTAATTTTGGACAATTTTCATTTTTGAAAAAAGCATTCATATCAGAAATTTTGTGCTGAATCCGAATATACCATAAATTACCATCATTTTCAATGTAAAAACCTCAAAAAACGGGAAAAACCCATTTTTTTTGAGTTTTTTTGGATTTTGGACCACTTTGGATTGTCCAAAATTGCTGGTTAACGAACTTGACCTATGGTTTGTTGTTACAAACATTTTGGCAAAAACTAAAAAAAAATTTTTAAACAATTACTCAAGTTATCGTCCGGAATGACACATATATATATATATATATATATACATATGATTTTTGGAAAAACTTCAGGGATCGTTTCAGAATGTTCCAAAACGGATTTCAGTGTGAAAATTTTTCGAAAAAGTCGATTCTAAAAATTTTGAGGCCATTGCAATAGCTTCATTTTCTTTGAAAATTCGCTAATAACACGCTGCAAATTATTGCTGGGTATGCTTTGAAGGTCTTAGGAGTCCATATTCATGTTCTAGTCGTCTCTACGAACTCATAGAGTACCCACACGGCTACTGCATTTCTGGTTACAACAAATATACGCACGTATTCATTATATATATATATAGCTACAAACTTTTCTTAATTTTGGACAATTTTCATTTTTGAAAAAAGCATTCATATCAGAAATTTTGTGCTGAATCCGAATATACCATAAATTACCATCATTTTCAATGTAAAAACCTCAAAAAACGGGAAAAACCCATTTTTTTTGAGTTTTTTTGGATTTTGGACCACTTTGGATTGTCCAAAATTGCTGGTTAACGAACTTGACCTATGGTTTGTTGTTACAAACATTTTGGCAAAAACTAAAAAAAAATTTTTAAACAATTACTCAAGTTATCGTCCGGAATGACACATATATATATATATATATATACATATGATTTTTGGAAAAACTTCAGGGATCGTTTCAGAATGTTCCAAAACGGATTTCAGTGTGAAAATTTTTCGAAAAAGTCGATTCTAAAAATTTTGAGGCCATTGCAATAGCTTCATTTTCTTTGAAAATTCGCTAATAACACGCTGCAAATTATTGCTGGGTATGCTTTGAAGGTCTTAGGAGTCCATATTCATGTTCTAGTCGTCTCTACGAACTCATAGAGTACCCACACGGCTACTGCATTTCTGGTTACAACAAATATACGCACGTATTCATTATATATATATATAGCTACAAACTTTTCTTAATTTTGGACAATTTTCATTTTTGAAAAAAGCATTCATATCAGAAATTTTGTGCTGAATCCGAATATACCATAAATTACCATCATTTTCAATGTAAAAACCTCAAAAAACGGGAAAAACCCATTTTTTTTGAGTTTTTTTGGATTTTGGACCACTTTGGATTGTCCAAAATTGCTGGTTAACGAACTTGACCTATGGTTTGTTGTTACAAACATTTTGGCAAAAACTAAAAAAAAATTTTTAAACAATTACTCAAGTTATCGTCCGGAATGACACATATATATATATATATATATATATACATATGATTTTTGGAAAAACTTCAGGGATCGTTTCAGAATGTTCCAAAACGGATTTCAGTGTGAAAATTTTTCGAAAAAGTCGATTCTAAAAATTTTGAGGCCATTGCAATAGCTTCATTTTCTTTGAAAATTCGCTAATAACACGCTGCAAATTATTGCTGGGTATGCTTTGAAGGTCTTAGGAGTCCATATTCATGTTCTAGTCGTCTCTACGAACTCATAGAGTACCCACACGGCTACTGCATTTCTGGTTACAACAAATATACGCACGTATTCATTATATATATATATAGCTACAAACTTTTCTTAATTTTGGACAATTTTCATTTTTGAAAAAAGCATTCATATCAGAAATTTTGTGCTGAATCCGAATATACCATAAATTACCATCATTTTCAATGTAAAAACCTCAAAAAACGGGAAAAACCCATTTTTTTTGAGTTTTTTTGGATTTTGGACCACTTTGGATTGTCCAAAATTGCTGGTTAACGAACTTGACCTATGGTTTGTTGTTACAAACATTTTGGCAAAAACTAAAAAAAAATTTTTAAACAATTACTCAAGTTATCGTCCGGAATGACACATATATATATATATATATATATACATATGATTTTTGGAAAAACTTCAGGGATCGTTTCAGAATGTTCCAAAACGGATTTCAGTGTGAAAATTTTTCGAAAAAGTCGATTCTAAAAATTTTGAGGCCATTGCAATAGCTTCATTTTCTTTGAAAATTCGCTAATAACACGCTGCAAATTATTGCTGGGTATGCTTTGAAGGTCTTAGGAGTCCATATTCATGTTCTAGTCGTCTCTACGAACTCATAGAGTACCCACACGGCTACTGCATTTCTGGTTACAACAAATATACGCACGTATTCATTATATATATATATAGCTACAAACTTTTCTTAATTTTGGACAATTTTCATTTTTGAAAAAAGCATTCATATCAGAAATTTTGTGCTGAATCCGAATATACCATAAATTACCATCATTTTCAATGTAAAAACCTCAAAAAACGGGAAAAAAACCCATTTTTTTGAGTTTTTTTGGATTTTGGACCACTTTGGATTGTCCAAAATTGCTGGTTAACGAACTTGACCTATGGTTTGTTGTTACAAACATTTTGGCAAAAACTAAAAAAAAATTTTTAAACAATTACTCAAGTTATCGTCCGGAATGACACATATATATATATATATATATACATATGATTTTTGGAAAAACTTCAGGGATCGTTTCAGAATGTTCCAAAACGGATTTCAGTGTGAAAATTTTTCGAAAAAGTCGATTCTAAAAATTTTGAGGCCATTGCAATAGCTTCATTTTCTTTGAAAATTCGCTAATAACACGCTGCAAATTATTGCTGGGTATGCTTTGAAGGTCTTAGGAGTCCATATTCATGTTCTAGTCGTCTCTACGAACTCATAGAGTACCCACACGGCTACTGCATTTCTGGTTACAACAAATATACGCACGTATTCATTATATATATATATAGCTACAAACTTTTCTTAATTTTGGACAATTTTCATTTTTGAAAAAAGCATTCATATCAGAAATTTTGTGCTGAATCCGAATATACCATAAATTACCATCATTTTCAATGTAAAAACCTCAAAAAACGGGAAAAACCCATTTTTTTTGAGTTTTTTTGGATTTTGGACCACTTTGGATTGTCCAAAATTGCTGGTTAACGAACTTGACCTATGGTTTGTTGTTACAAACATTTTGGCAAAAACTAAAAAAAAATTTTTAAACAATTACTCAAGTTATCGTCCGGAATGACACACATATATATATATATATATATACATATGATTTTTGGAAAAACTTCAGGGATCGTTTCAGAATGTTCCAAAACGGATTTCAGTGTGAAAATTTTTCGAAAAAGTCGATTCTAAAAATTTTGAGGCCATTGCAATAGCTTCATTTTCTTTGAAAATTCGCTAATAACACGCTGCAAATTATTGCTGGGTATGCTTTGAAGGTCTTAGGAGTCCATATTCATGTTCTAGTCGTCTCTACGAACTCATAGAGTACCCACACGGCTACTGCATTTCTGGTTACAACAAATATACGCACGTATTCATTATATATATATATAGCTACAAACTTTTCTTAATTTTGGACAATTTTCATTTTTGAAAAAAGCATTCATATCAGAAATTTTGTGCTGAATCCGAATATACCATAAATTACCATCATTTTCAATGTAAAAACCTCAAAAAACGGGAAAAAACCCATTTTTTTTGAGTTTTTTTGGATTTTGGACCACTTTGGATTGTCCAAAATTGCTGGTTAACGAACTTGACCTATGGTTTGTTGTTACAAACATTTTGGCAAAAACTAAAAAAAAATTTTTAAACAATTACTCAAGTTATCGTCCGGAATGACACATATATATATATATATATATATACATATGATTTTTGGAAAAACTTCAGGGATCGTTTCAGAATGTTCCAAAACGGATTTCAGTGTGAAAATTTTTCGAAAAGTCGATTCTAAAAATTTTGAGGCCATTGCAATAGCTTCATTTTCTTTGAAAATTCGCTAATAACACGCTGCAAATTATTGCTGGGTATGCTTTGAAGGTCTTAGGAGTCCATATTCATGTTCTAGTCGTCTCTACGAACTCATAGAGTACCCACACGGCTACTGCATTTCTGGTTACAACAAATATACGCACGTATTCATTATATATATATATAGCTACAAACTTTTCTTAATTTTGGACAATTTTCATTTTTGAAAAAAGCATTCATATCAGAAATTTTGTGCTGAATCCGAATATACCATAAATTACCATCATTTTCAATGTAAAAACCTCAAAAAACGGGAAAAACCCATTTTTTTTGAGTTTTTTTGGATTTTGGACCACTTTGGATTGTCCAAAATTGCTGGTTAACGAACTTGACCTATGGTTTGTTGTTACAAACATTTTGGCAAAAACTAAAAAAAATTTTTAAACAATTACTCAAGTTATCGTCCGGAATGACACATATATATATATATATATATATACATATGATTTTTGGAAAAACTTCAGGGATCGTTTCAGAATGTTCCAAAACGGATTTCAGTGTGAAAATTTTTCGAAAAAGTCGATTCTAAAAATTTTGAGGCCATTGCAATAGCTTCATTTTCTTTGAAAATTCGCTAATAACACGCTGCAAATTATTGCTGGGTATGCTTTGAAGGTCTTAGGAGTCCATATTCATGTTCTAGTCGTCTCTACGAACTCATAGAGTACCCACACGGCTACTGCATTTCTGGTTACAACAAATATACGCACGTATTCATTATATATATATATAGCTACAAACTTTTCTTAATTTTGGACAATTTTCATTTTTGAAAAAAGCATTCATATCAGAAATTTTGTGCTGAATCCGAATATACCATAAATTACCATCATTTTCAATGTAAAAACCTCAAAAAACGGGAAAAACCCATTTTTTTTGAGTTTTTTTGGATTTTGGACCACTTTGGATTGTCCAAAATTGCTGGTTAACGAACTTGACCTATGGTTTGTTGTTACAAACATTTTGGCAAAAACTAAAAAAAAATTTTTAAACAATTACTCAAGTTATCGTCCGGAATGACACATATATATATATATATATATATACATATGATTTTTGGAAAAACTTCAGGGATCGTTTCAGAATGTTCCAAAACGGATTTCAGTGTGAAAATTTTTCGAAAAAGTCGATTCTAAAAATTTTGAGGCCATTGCAATAGCTTCATTTTCTTTGAAAATTCGCTAATAACACGCTGCAAATTATTGCTGGGTATGCTTTGAAGGTCTTAGGAGTCCATATTCATGTTCTAGTCGTCTCTACGAACTCATAGAGTACCCACACGGCTACTGCATTTCTGGTTACAACAAATATACGCACGTATTCATTATATATATATATAGCTACAAACTTTTCTTAATTTTGGACAATTTTCATTTTGAAAAAAGCATTCATATCAGAAATTTTGTGCTGAATCCGAATATACCATAAATTACCATCATTTTCAATGTAAAACCTCAAAAAACGGGAAAAAACCCATTTTTTTTGAGTTTTTTTGGATTTGGACCACTTTGGATTGTCCCAAATTGCTGGTTAACGAACTTGGACCTATGTTTGTTGTTACAAACATTTGGCAAAAACTAAAAAAAATTTTTAAACAATACTCAAGTTATCGTCCGGAATGACACACATATATATATATATATATATATACATATGATTTTTGGAAAAACTTCAGGGATCGTTTCAGAATGTTCCAAAACGGATTTCAGTGTGAAAATTTTTCGAAAAAGTCGATTTAAAATTTTGAGGCCATTGCAA